>CM076582.1:1391005554-1391480174 GCA_034641835.2 Pinus albicaulis
TTTCCTTAGAGCCATCACTGTACAAGAGGCTGTAGGACATTCGTCCCCGCAAGTTCCTCAATCTGGCTATCTTGAGGCTCTATCAGACATTGTAGGATGATTATTCCCACAACAGGGCTTCTCCAACATATTGGGAGCACCACTAGAGTCAACAAACAAGGTGTCCCCTCCATCCCACATTGTTTGGTATCTACTATCTACATTGATTAGCTGGAGAAGTTTCTCGCAGAGAATACTCACACATATGACAGTTGCATATTATATCACACCTTGATTGCCATACTCTTCTTTGCAGATGGTGTGGTCCTTTTGTCTTTCTTATCTAAGGGATTTTAGAGGTATTTGGATACACTTTCCAACTTTCCTGATCTTATGAAGATGGTGGTCAACCTTAACAAAACCAAGATCATGATTTTCAATAACTCCAAGAAATTTCTAGAGGCTCTATCAGACATTGTAGGACAATTATTCCCACAACAGGGCTTCTCCAACATATTGGGAGCACCACTAGAGTCAAACAAGGCTGCCCCCTCTATCCCACATTGTTTGGTATCTACTATCCACATTGATTAGCTGGAGAAGTATCTCACAGAGAATACTCACACATATGACAGTTGCATATTATATCACACCTTGATTGCTATACTCTTCTTTGCAGATGGCGTGGTCCTTTTGTCTTCCTTCTCTAAGGGATTTTAGAGGTATTTGGATACGCTTTCCAACTTTCCTGATCTTATGAAGATGGTGGTCAACCTTAACAAAACCAAGATCATGATTTTCAATACCTCCATGAAATTTCTAGAGGATTTTCACTTCTTCTTCCATGGGGGAAAAGTGGATGTAACACAACCTACAAATATTTGGGGGTCCAGTTCACATGCCCTCATCTCACTGTGAGGTCACTCTTCCAACCTCAGCTCTGCAATGGGCATGCTTACTTGGCCTTGTTAGAGTACCAACATTCCACTTGTATTTTCAACACATCCTTACAGAGATGTACCTTTTTCACAACATCCTCAAACCCATAGTTCTTTAAGGAGTTGTGGTTTGGAGACTATTTTTCTCCTTCATAGATTGGGCATGTGTTGAGAGGGTGCAGTCTATCATGCTTTAGCATACGATCCATTGCAAATAGATGGTTTTCAAGACTTTGCCCACGCTGAGTTTGGGTCTCATCCTGTACGCTTGGAGAATACTTTTAGACTTACTTTCTTCCTTTATAGAATCTGTACTTTAGGGAATTATGCTTTTGATTGGGATAGATATGCCTACCTCATTATTTTCTCTTCTAAGGAGATTTCCCTTTCTAGGGTGCAAGTGCAGATGGTTCTTAGAGAACATTTCGATAGTCTGTTGGCATGTCAATTGAGTGTATCTCACCCTTCAGTTACTCTCTGGATTCATTCAATTATCTTTTAGAAGAGATCAATAGATTAGTTAGAGATAACATTTATAACATATACATTCAGAGTAGCTTACATGCCCCCTGCCCCACCCACCTCCAACCTCTTATTAAACATTACATCATAGTTCAAATTTGCACTCAAAAGATGAAACCCGATACCCTTCATATAAGCATGAGGATTGAACTAGTAGAAGACCTTTCCCAAGCAGGTTGCATTTCGAGAATGTTTGCTTTTAGGCCAATGGTTGTTGTTTTGGATGCATATTTTTTCATGGATTGCCACTGCATGGCATCCTCATTTCATTTTGGATGATGGCTATGATTCCTACTTTGGTCTTGACTCTTGACTATTAGTATGCATCAATGTTGTAAATATCGACATCGGGATAAAATCGGCAAGGGTTTGGAAAACCAAAAAATTGTAAAAATCGAGAAAACAACAGCAAAATTAATATACCACCAAAATATCAGTAAAAAACAGCAAACATCAGTTACACTAAAAAATTGCAATTTCGTGATTTTTCGCAATCAAATCATGATGTTTGCAACACTGGTATGCAGCGTCGTATCTATGTCACTTTTAGAGCTTTCACTCATATAGATCCATATATACACACATTTGGATGGGTCTCACTTGATGGAGAGCATGTGGAGTTTGATTTCCTTTGACTAGCATTCATGTATCTGCATGAGGAGTGTTTGGTTGTTAGAGGGTTATTTGGAGCTATGATAATGTTCACACGTGCCCTTATCTTGCTTCTTGAGGACAACATTCCCATCTTGATGGTTCCTCATGGGGTGCAACTTGACGTTTGGTTGCATTCACACTTGGTTTGGAACATAGTTTTAGAGCAACTTCCTTCTTGACCCATCGTTTTGAGATGGTTGATGATTTTGGCACATAATTTCACTTTATAGCCCATGGTTTTTATTGTTATATGCTTATTTAGAGAGCACCCCCCTTCATTTATGCTGGCTGATTTGACCATGTGTATAGCAGGTTTTACATTCTTTAAGTATAGCACTCCATCTTTATATCACATTTTCCTACAACAAATTTCCTTGGGGATCTTCTTGGAAATTTTTATATTCCCTGGCAAATGGATCTATACTTATTGCACATGGTTCAAGTACATTTACTCTTAAGGAGGTTGATAAACAAACCTTTGACCTAGTTGGCACACCTACTCATGAGATCCATCTTCAGAACATACCCTACCTTCCTTTACTATTTTGACTTGGTAGTTTGTCTACATTGACAATCTAGCACATATTTTGATGGAGAACTCACTTGGATATAGCCCCATTGCATGCAATGCCTTGATTGAGGATGAGACATGTGGAATATCACTATTTCAGCTCTCATAAATTATTATTTTGTGAGTTGTTTTGCCTTGGACAACCACTTCAGGAATATTTTTATATTTCTTATGCGTAAGATATGGATCTAGTGAACCTTATTATTATTTTATTCATGCAGGGTTAGAGATCAACTCTATTTAAAGAGAAGCCCATTCATTGTAATGGCTGTTGGAGAATCGAAAATAAAACTCTATTGTTTGGCTTGTTCTTGTTTATCTTCTTGATGTTTTTGTAACATTAGGCAAACATCCTCCCAAGGGGTCATGCCAATTTGACTAGTGGGGGAATGATACATTTACCCATTGGGCCATGCTGATTTGGCTAGGGGTAAATGGCCCAACGGAAGACACCTCCCATCGAGTCATGCTAATTTGACTAGGGGAGAATGATACATTCACCGATGGGGCCATGTTAATTTGGCTAGGGGTGAATGGCCCACAATGATGATATTGTGCTTCGGAATGGAGTGATCTATTTTTTATAGATCAAGTTTGAATTGTTTATTGAATGGGGTTATTCACCCAACAATGGAGTAAACAATTCTAGCCTAATGTTGGCTTGTGATGTGGACTCCATAAGTGAAGGGGTTTCTTGTGATGAGAAGCCACCTTGATGGGTTTCCACTCAACATTAGAGCTTTATATAAATAGAAAGTATGTGAGAGACAAATCATCAACATAACAAGCTCATTGAATCTTTCTAGTGGAGAAATTTGTCCATGGAGAAATCTATTGCTAGAGATCATCTTTATCATTTCTATCTCTCTCTTGTTCTGGCTACATGTGTGAGGAGAAGGATGAATTTGATCAGTTGAGCTTGACTGTTGTTTGACCAAGCCTTTAACCAGAGTTGACCAAGCCGTTTTGACCAGAGTTTATGTACTTGGTTGCCGATGGTCTCCACTGTTTGCTTGCTGGAGGATACCTTCTTGTTTGTTGCACCTTCTGTTGATTAGTCTTGATTTGATTTCTCTTGCATTCTACTACAACATGTCCAGGTTCATGGAAAGAAAAACACTTGATATCTTTCAAGGGATTAAAGAAACTCCTTTGGGATCTTCCAAATTTGTTCAACTTGTCTCCAGGAGCAAATGGCCTTCTTGCAAAAGACCCTTTCTTCACCTCATTCTTTCCATTTTAGTTATGATGCTTGCCTTGGTTTGCTTCCTTGCTAATTACACTACTTTTCCTTTCTCCTCCAAGTCTTTTCAATGTCGCTTCATTATCCTCTATGGTTGCCTTTTGTCTATTGCACTTTTCTGAGTTCTTCATGGAGACAACCTCCTCTTCTAGCTTTTTACACAGTCTATTCTTTTCTTCTAACTCACTTCTAGCTGAATTAGTCTCAACCTGTAATTTTTCACATTGTTTTTTCTCCTTTAGTCGACTACTCATCACCTCTTCTATTCTCCTTGCTTCTTCAATTTGTGTCCTTGGGCTAATAATTTCCTCCTTGAACTCATGTTCTCTTTCATCACATATCTGTAACAATGTCTTATGGTCTCTTTTCTCATCTGCAAGTTTGTCTATTTCAGCCAATGTTGAGTCAAGCCCACAATGATCAAATTGTGCTTTGGGATGGAGTTATCTATTTTTTATAGATCAGGTTTGAATTGTTTATTGAATGGGGTTATTCACCCAACAATGGAGTAAACAATTCTAGCCTAATGTTGGCTTGTGATGTGGACTCCATAAGTGAAGGGGTTTCTTGTGATGAGAAGCCACCTTGATGGGTCTCCACTCAACATTAGAGCTTTATATAAATAGACAGTATGTTAGAGACAAATCATCAACATAACAAGCTCATTGAATCTTTTCTAGTGGAGAAATTTGTCCATGGAGAAATCTATTGCTAGAGATCATCTTCATCATTTCTATCTCTCTCTTGTTTTGGCTACATGTGTGAGGAGAAGGATGAGTTTGATCAGTTGAGCTTGACTGTTGTTTGACCAAGCCTTTAACCAGAGTTGACCAAGCCGTTTTGACCAGAGTTTATGTACCTGGTTGCCGATGGTCTCCACTGTTTGCTTGGTGGAGGATACCTTCTTGTTTGTTGCACCTTCTGTCAATTAGTCATGATTTGATTTCTCTTGCATTCTATTGCTACATGTCCAGGTTCATGGTAAGAAAAACACTTGATATCTTTCAAGGGATTAAAGAAACTCCTTTGGGATCTTCCAAATTTGTTCAACTCGTCTCCAAGAGCAAATGGCCTTCTTGCAAAAGACCCTTTCTTCACCTCATTCTTTCCATTTTAGTTATGATGCTTGCCTTGGTTTGCTTCCTTGCTAATCACACTACTTGTCCTTTCTCCTCCAAGTTTTTTCAATGTCGCTTCATTATCCTCTATGGTTGCCTTTTGTCTATTGCACTTTTCTGAGTTCTTCATGGAGACAACCTCCTCTTCTAGCTTTTTACACAGTCTATTCTTTTCTTCTAACTCACTTCTAGCTGAATTAGTCTCAACCTCTAATTTTTCACATTGTTCTTTCTCCTTTAGTCGACTACTCATCACCTCTACTATTCGCCTTGCTTCTTCGATTTATGTCCTCGCGCTAATAATTTCCTCCTTGAACTCATGTTCTCTTTCATCACATATCTGTAACAATGTCTTATGGTCTCTTCTCTCATTTGCAAGTTTGTCTATTTCAGCCAATGTTGAGTCAAGCCCACAATGATCACATTGTGCTTCGGGATGGAGTGATCTATTTTTTATAGGTCAGGTTTCAATTGTTTATTGAATGGGGTTATTCACCCAACAATGGAGTAAACAAATCTAGCCTAATGTTGGCTTGTGATGTGGACTCCATAAGCGAAGGGGTTTCTTGTGATGAGAAGCCACCTTGATGGGTCTCCACTCAACATTAGAGCTTTATATAAATAGACAGTATGTGAGAGACAAATCATCAACATAACAAGCTCATTGAATCTTTTCTAGTGGAGAAATTTGTCCATGGAAAAATCTATTGCTAGAGATAATCTTTATCATTTCTATCTCTCTCTTGTTCTGGCTACATGTGTGAGGAGAAGGATGATTTTGATCAGTTGAGCTTGACTGTTGTTTAACCAAGCCTTTAACCAGAGTTGACCAAGCCGTTTTGACTAGAGTTTATGTACCTGGTTGCCGATTGTCTCCACTATTTGCTTGGTGGAGGATACCTTCTTGTTTGTTGCACCTTTTGTCAATTAGTCTTGATTTGATTTCTCTTGCATTCTGCTGCTACATGTCCAGGTTCATGGTAAGAAAAACACTTGATATCTTTCAAGGGATTAAAGAAACTCCTTTAGGATCTTCCAAATTTGTTCAACTCATCTCCAGGAGCAAATGGCCTTCTTGCAAAAGACCCTTTCTTCACCTCATTCTTTCCATTTTAGTTATGATGCTTGCCTTGGTTTTCTTCCTTGCTAATTACACTACTTTTCCTTTCTCCTCCAAGTCTTTTCAATGTCGCTTCATTATCCTCTATGGTTGCCTTTTGTCTATTGCACTTTTTCTGAGTTCTTCATGGAGACAACCTCCTCTTCTAGCTTTTTACACATCTATTCTTTTCTTCTAACTCACTTCTAGCTGAATTAGTCTCAACCTCTAATTTTTCACATTGTTCTTTCTCCTTTAGTCGACTACTAATCACCTCTTCTATTCGCCTTGCTTCTTCGATTTTTGTCCTCAGGCTAATAATTTCCTCCTTGAACTCATGTTCTCTTTCATCACATATCTGTAACAATGTCTTATGGTCTCTTCTCTCATTTGCAGGTCTGTCTATTTCAGCCAATGTTGAGTCAAGCCCACAACTATCACATTGTGCTTTGGGATGGAGTGATCTATTTTTTATAGATCAGGTTTCAATTGTTTATTGAATGGGGTTATTCACCCAACAATGGAGTAAACAATTCTAGCCTAATGTTGGATTGTGATGTGGACTCCATAAGTGAAGGGGTTTCTTGTGATGAGAAGCCACCTTGATGGGTCTCCACTCAACATTAGAGCTTTATATAAATAGACAGTATGTGAGAGACAAATCATCGACATAACAAGCTCATTGAATCTTTTCTAGTGGAGAATTTTGTCCATGGAGAAATCTATTGCTAGCGATCATCTTTATCATTTCTATCTCTCTCTTGTTTTGGCTACATGTGTGAGGAGAAGGATGAGTTTGATCAGTTGAGCTTGACTGTTGTTTGAACAAGCCTTTCAGAGTTGACCAAGACATTTTGACCAGAGTTTATGTACCTGGTTGCCTATGGTCTCCACTGTTTGCTTGCTGGAGGATACCTTCATGTTTGTTGCACCTTCTGTCGATTAGTCTTGATTTGATTTCTCTTGCATTCTATTGCTACATGTCTAGGTTCATGGTAAGAAAACACTTGATATCTTTCAAGGGATTAAAGAAACTCCTTTGGGATCTTCCAAATTTGTTCAACTCGTCTCCAGGAGCAAATGGCCTTCTTGCAAAAGACCCTTTCTTCACCTCATTCTTTCCATTTTAGTTATGATGCTTGCCTTGGTTTGCTTCCTTGCTAATCACACTACTTGTCCTTTCTCCTCCAAGTCTTTTTAATGTCGCTTCAATATCTTCTATGATTGCCTTTTGTCTATTGCACTTTTTTGAGTTCTTCATGGAGACAACCTCCTCTTCTAGCTTTTTACACAGTCTATTCTTTTCTTCTAACTCACTTCTAGCTAAATTAGTCTCAACCTCTAATTTTTCACATTGTTCTTTCTCCTTTAGTCGACTACTCATCACCTCTTCTATTCTCCTTGCTTCTTCGATTTGTGTCCTCGGGCTAATAATTTCCTCCTTGAACTCATGTTCTCTTTCATCACATATCTGTAACAATGTCTTATGGTCTCTTCTCTCATTTGCAAGTCTGTCTATTTCAGCCAATGTTGAGTCAAGCCTAACTTGATGTTCATCTATCTTTTCTTCATGAGAATCAAGTACATTCACATTAGCAGAACATGTCTCATTTGATTGAACACTTTCTTTTTTACAGGACTTTTTCTTCTTCCTCTTTTTCTTCTCCTTTTCTACAGTGCTGCTACTAGTACCTCCTTCATGCATGAGTTGTAACCTATCACAAAATTCTTTTGGAGATTTTAGATCTAATACTGTCTCAAGATCCTTAATGTGAAGGTTGTTATATATTGTACATTTTGCCTGAGCATTCCATTGTTGTTCTTTTGTAGAGGGGGAATCTTTATAGTATCCTTCACACACTAACTTCCATACACAAGGTCCATAAGCTATCAGTTCTGCTTTTACCTTATCTCTCCATTCATTAAAGTTTGTTGAACTAATCACAGGTACATTTTGATAGTCCATGACTCAACCAGGTCTACCTTCCAGCTGTTAGGCTTACATTAAATGAACCTGCTCTGATACCAATTGTTGGAAATTTCACTAGACTGAGAGGGGGGGATGAATCAATTTAGTACACTCATGGACAACTTCTCTTTTCTTTTTAATGTTTCTCTGAACTATTCAATGAGCAGTTTAACACCATATAAAATGTAGATTTAATATATGAACATGTAATATGTGAACAACAACATCAAATGAACACATAATAGCAGCACACATGGACACTAGATATAAGTGGAAAACCACGAATTTTTTATTGTTGTGATGCAAAGGAAATCTCCTACTTCCTCTATTACATCAGAGGAAGTAGGAGATTTCCTTTGCATCACAACAATAAAAAAGGTTCCTACCTCAATTCTTCTGCAAGCTTCAACTTGCAAGGAAGATCCAACTCTCACAAACTTTCTACAGGCTACAACCCACAAGAGGCGCCTACCCCAATAGGATCCAACCTATTCTTTATCAAGGTACAACTTAAAAAGGAGACTGCAATCCCCTGATACATATAAAAAAAAATGATGGTTTACTTAGTCTTAAGTTCAGTATACCTCCATCTTTGTTTCTTCCTCTTCTCCTCATCAAATCTACTTCACATTTGCTTCATATGTGCCAGGTAACTCATGAATAATGGCTCAATCTCTCACACACTCTCTAACATTCTAACCATATTGCCTTCCAACCTCACACATTTTGATAACTAAACTTCGTTGCTTGTTGGTATTCCAAACATGAATCTGAAATGAACAACTTTGTCTCTTTGCATTCTTGGTTGTCTCTTCATTTCCAAATATTACTCTCAAATTTGAAGGATGATCCAAGACATAAACCTCATACTAGTCAAAATCAAGATAGCATAAGCCAACATTAATGATTGCATGAGTTAGGGCTCAGATGAATAAGCATACACATTGTAATGCAGGTTGTCTGAAGATGGGGTGTGTTATTGTCTAGGGTAATGCAGTCCAACTAGTGAATGACCAACGTTATAACGCCTTTTCTGAGAATAGAAGGTGCGTTACTGTCATAACACCTTTGTTTTTGTCGTCATCACTTCTGTCTTGGAAGACCACACTTCAATTTTGCAGGATAGCATATACTGTCAACGTCAACATACTTTAGCAACATATTGTCATTGCCTTAGCCTTGCATCATGCCTTTTCTTTGCCTTTGCCTCCAATCACAACATCTCAGCTCAACCATCATATGCATACAACAACATAAGCAAGTCGACATCTGTCATCAACTCATCAACATCTCCATTCAACTAGGCCACACTTTTGACAAGTATCACAAGCATCACAAGCATACCTCAAGATCACAAGCTCAACTCCTTTATCTCTGATCAACACAGCCTCTGCAACATAACTTACAATCAAGCATAACAAGCCAACAAACATAACACGCATGCCTTGTTGCTCCTATTGTTCCTTTGTCATCAATGACAACAATGCCAACAATATAAGCATTGGTGTTGCAAAATCTAGCAAGCCCTATGGATGGCCTCAATGAGAGAGGGGCCAGACCTTATGGTAACAAAACGGAAGGGTTTCCATTGTCACCTCAACAACCTTCTCTCTTCTCTTTAGTGGAATTTAAACCACAAGTGAGGCTTTGCTACATCACCTATAAAAATACTCTAACACCAGGCCAAGGTTTTCTATTCTATGACTCAAGTTCTTTAAGCCTAGAGCATGGAATAGGCTGCTATAAGTTAGGGATTGGATGATATTCCATAATATGGGATTCACTGCCATATAGCATCCTTAGAAAAAGCCTAAAAATGGTATTCAACAAGAAAGGAACAAGACTTTCAGATAAAGGTTAGGTTTAGGCTATAGTAAATAATTCTATGGTTGTTACTGCATAAACAGGAAATAAAAGGGGTGACATCAACCCTATTAAGGTATATTAGGCCATGCCCTATGCCATATTTTGTTTGTATACAATTTGTAGAGACAATTCCTAAATTACCAGCCACCCACATGCACTCAAATGACACTTTTATGCATAAATCTACCCTAGGTATCATAGCAACTACCCGAGCCATCTAGGACAGAGAAAAATAGATAGGTTTTATTAAGATTTATGGTGATCAACAAACTCTTAGACTAAAACCTTATCCTACTAGGGTTCAACGGAGTCTTTGTGGCACAAATTCAAAAGGATATTGACGAAGAAAGGGGGGATGCCTAGGAAATCTACTTCTAAAGCCCTAACTATTGCTCTTATGAGGGGAGGAATTAAATATAGGTTCTGCACATTAAGAGTTTCCCTATAGGCTTTAAAGGGGACAATTTTAGATGCAATATTGAAGCAAAATTTCAGCAATAGCAAAGCATTTAATCATGGAACAATTGAAACCCTCCTTTAAACATAAAGCATGTAAGATATCAATAATAGACAATAAACTTACAATGTCCACCACAAAAAGCAAGTCTTTCAATCCCAAAACAATGTCTCCATGTGAAAAGTCACATCCTCAAGCAAGTTGCATCCATAAAGATCACATTTTGTACATAGTAGCGAAAAAGACTAGCTTGCACTCTCTTAGAGAGGAATAGGATTCAATGTGTGATGATGAGAAAAAGAAATGAGGGGAGGCTCTATTTATATGATATCTATCCCACTAATTTTTTAAATAATTCAACTAATGAAGCCCTAATCACAAGTTTACTTTAAGTGTTCCACAAGAAAGAGGTTACAAGCCAAACTCATAGCTCAGAAACATAACAAAAGTGCCATAAATGCCCACAAGTACAGGAGAAAATCCTCCTCAAGCATGACATCATCCTTCAAATGAGCTCTAGAAGCCACAAAAAGTTGTAACATGGGCTAATGAGTGCTCCATACTCCAAGATGTATCTCAAAGATCATGTACAAGCCTCCAAAGTGCCTCCATGCCAACACGTCATCTCTATGGTGCCCAAGGTCATTCTCAAAGGAGCAAGAGGGGTGTCCTGTCACTCTCTAACTCAAGCATTGGACCTCCAATGTGATGTGCGAAACCTCCCTTGCCATCTTAAGGATGACCATTATCATCCATGCTCCAAAACAAGTGATGCCCATCAAACAATGTCAAGGCCAGCCTAGGGGCATTCTGAGTCAACTAGGCACATCATCAATATCTCCAACATCAATCTTCATAGGCTCAACGTTTCAGTATCTGGGGGTCCCTCCATATGTCAAGCATCATGTGGGGTCATCAAGTAGCCCAACGCTCGACTCTAGATGACCAACACTACATCAACAAGGCCATACTTTGTCTTTGTAATGGATAAAATAACCTCTACTACCCTACTGAGCAAGTGGGCCAATCACCTCAAGAAGCCTCTATTGTTGTGATGAGAACCACTTGAAAAAACCCTCTCAAGATCAAGTGAAAATCAACAATATTTGGGTAACAATAACTATGGATGCATCATAGTGGACCATACTTAATGTCACGGACACAATAATACTTCACACAAAGATCGCATGCAAATATCTAACTATATCGAGTCTCATATAAGTGTTCCTTCCTTATGTTAGGGATGGTCAGAAGGATAACCCTATTAGGTGTTTCCAGCCCCTAAGGGAATGTGATGGATCACAAGTTAGCCCATCAATCCATAGGTTTGTGTGTAGATGGTGGCAATGGAGTGGGCATGACAAGGCAGGGTGCCATAACTAAGTGACCAATTAATGGTGATCCAACATCCTAAGAGTATAGATGTAAGGAGGCAACAAATCGTGGAGGCGTGAATTACCCCTTTTCTTGACATTTTTTTTCCACTCCTCTAGTGAGCCTTTTACTTCTTTACGATAATGCTTTGATTTGAGTGCATAGCTTAGAAATCCAAACTTGTTTTTTGAGATTTAGCATTTAATACCCATTAATGATGAGGCAGTTTATCACTCATAAGGGTTGGGGCAATACACAGGTAATTTTTATAGATGGAGCATCATGTGCTCAAGGAATCGACCAATGACTAATGAGGGGGGTAGAGCTCATGCTAGGCTTTTACCCATGTGCTAAAAAAATGTCCTCACTATTGAGTTTTGTGGCATCGGACAAGTGTTCTAGTATCGACTTTGGTCAAAGAGGCTTAGAAACGCTAGAGCTCCAAAACCCAGAAAAAGTTTCAGGAGGAAACACCTAGAAATGCCTTAATTAAGTTAATTAATCAGTAATTAAATTTTTCCTAAGTCTAACTTAGGGAAAATGATTAATTAACAGGAACTAATTGAGAAAGGTGAAATTTCTCTAGAAACTCACATGGATCAACTCAGAAACGATCCTAGTCGTTAATGATGATTTAATCATGGCCATTAGTGAGCCAACGAGAGATTATAAGAGAAGGTCGATGGGGTTGGAGCAAGATACACGAGAAAGAAGGCAATAATGTGAGTTCCTTGGCAAATCAAGCTATCCAGCTACAGAGGTTGAGCAGAGGAAGAGAGTTCAAGCCAAAAGGGACGCAGCGGGGCAGAAACAGTGATTCCGGAGGAAGTTTCCAGTTCTGGAGAGTCAAGAGAGGAGACCAAGTTATTTCCATAGGAGGTTGTGCAAGGATTGCGCAGTAGCCTCAAGGAGGCAATTCAATTTTGTTGAGCAAGAGGTGGATTCAGTTGTCAAGAGCTGGGATAATTTTCCTGAGGGTCGAAGGAACATTTCCAAAGCAACAGCAGTTGGTCAAAGGCAGATTCGAGTAGTGTGTGTGAGTGACTGCACAAGGCTTGTGGAAAAGTTGTGCAGAGGGGTCCGAGTTAGCCAGTTCGAGTGGCCAGACTGAGCCAGAATTGCTTGTGGAGGAGGGTAAAATTCCCTTAGTAATTTTGCCAGTATTCTCTCAGACAGGATAGCCAGTTTAGCATCCATATTATTGTACTCATGATTTCATTGTTGCATAATAATAAAACCCTCATATGTTGCACAGGTTTTCCTGCATTGGGTTTTTCCGGGGACAATTGTCCAAAAATCACTGTCAATTTTATTGTGTGCTAGCATTTTCTCAGCTTCCAGAAATTTATTTTTTTGCAAATTTTTTATTTGAATAAATTGCAGTGCGATTAATTCGTTATTTTCTCGTAACAAAATAAACTGCATAATTTAATCAGTTAGAAGAACTAATTCCAGTTGTTGCATTTCGAGCGAAATTTCAAACTAGCCATCCTTTTTATTTTATCTTTTTCCTTCATTGTGGCTTTCTTTTGTTTTCAACTTTCTTTTAGCTACATCAACCTCCAGGACAAAGTTTTCTAGCGCAACCTCAAGCATGGGGATGAGAGAGCACCAATCCCCACGACCAATGACCACCATCCCAAAGAATGGAGATGTAATAATGGGAAAAATGGAAAGTGATAAGTATGGGATATCATTGACATGCTACCTCAATCAAATCCTCCCCAGTAATTCCCTTCCTAAAATCCTAAGGCCTCAGAGAAGGTCCCACTAGACTAGATTCAAAGACTAACCTCCTACGTGAAATGAGGGAACAAGAATACAATCAATCATCTAGATCACCCCTTGATTCATATTAGTATCCCCAAAACATCATATAAATGCACATGATTACAAAATGGTTAAAGTACCTGTCAATGGATGACCCACCTTCCTTCAAGAGAGAATGTTGAATGGGAGAAAGAAATATCACTGGAGAAATAAATGGAAGATCTATGGCATCATGTCATGTGTTGATCAATAGGGCGGCTAGCTCGCTGGTTGTCCAAGGAGGAGAATTTTCTATTATGGGTTACCCACATTTTGGTGGGTAACAGGCATCATTATCTCTATTGCATATCATAAATTTTATGCATATTACATTGGTATCGAAGCCAATTCCAAGTCGCTTCTATTATAACAAATCACAGCTAGAATTCATGGAGGGCCTAAATTTGTGGAGCCATGAGCTATGAACTCCACAAATAGTCACTTTATAGAATGCCATAATCAAATGCTAATCTAGCCTTCTAGACTATATGCCCTTTTTGTCAATCCATGTTGACATTTGAAAATAAATATCTTCTCCACCAACACTACCATAGACAGTTTATTGCCATGGAAATTCTTATGGATATCCCAAGGTTGTTCAAGCAGATGAAACCTAGTAATGAACAAGAATTTCCCATGTTGCATAAATTGCCCTCATTGACTAAAGAAGAGGAACAATGTCAAAAAAAAGATATTGTGAAGTATTAAGAAGATTCCCTTGAACCTCAAATCAAATTTGATTATTGCATCTCCAACGAAGAAAGAGAAGACATAGGTGAATATCTCGAATTAATCATGTTACCCACCACTTCGTGGGTGACATCCCTAGGAGAAATTTTTTCTCCATGATGGACCTCAGCCGATAGCCAGCAGCCACTTGCAGCCCTCAACTAGCTCATTGTGCCATTTCTCCGCCACCTAAGCCAGCCATGTGGTCCCTCACCCATCTGTATTGATCGTATGTTTGAAGGTGGCCCTCCCGAACCTAAAGGTATGTCTTGTCATTTGGTAATTGAGTATTGTGTTTACTTATCATGGACACTTCTGGGCATGGCTTGATGGGGGGATTTGACGAAAAGAGTGGGCTTAGTTTGTGCTTCTGTCCCCTTGATCTCTTTTGGATTTTAGTCCCGTGGGATCTCCTTTACTGACCATTTGGTTTTAGGATGGTACTACTTGGGAAACCCCAACTTTGGTTGCATGGTCCCGCTCCCTTATCCACATATACTACTCCCCTTCCATTCACTACACCCCCATTCATCATCTCTCCCACCTGGGTCCACATTGCCTCTCTCGGTCTAGATAGGGTTAGCCTCCCCATTCCCTTGGCCCCACCTTGGGTCAAGCTTGGAACGATGCCCCGGAGGTTGAAGCAACTAAAAAAATAAAAGTAAAAGCATAAATGGCCACATTCAACAAAAAAATGTAGCACAAGATGCAAAATATGGTCGGGACAAACATAATTAGCACGTGGGCAAAAGCCAATACATGAGCTCTACCCCATACCCATGGCTATCACCCTGGTTCCATAAGCCCTAGATGAGCCTCCCTTATCTTTTAAGAACCCATGATTGTCCCAACCCCTGGAGGGCAATGAAACGCCCTACCAAAAAAGGGGTAATCATTGCGATATCTTACACATCATGCTCTTGTCCTTTGAACCCCGAGCAGTTAATAAAAGAAAAATCATAAAAGGAAAAAGGTATATAAACAAGGGTGGAAAAATCAAGGCTGGGGCACCTCATGTACCACAATTTCTCCCTCCTACACATTATACACCCAGATGTGGGCTTCCCTTTATCTAGCTACCCTTGTGCTCCGATATGTGGCCCAGGATTGCCCCTCTCATTCCCTATTTCATTTCACCTCTTTATCACATGCCACCACCATGAAATGGGTGTACCTTGGACATACTATCCTCTCTAAGGGTAGAAACCACCTAATAAGGTCCCTGGCTAACCCCCTTTAGAGCTTGGAGACATTATCACATGCTAAAGCCCGCTATAGAAGGGCATGCCATTATGAAGTGTCCACTTATTGTCCATGGTTTGTAAGCTCTTGTACCTAATTACTTTAATGACCTGTTTTACCGAAAGGCTAGGGGATTGCAGATGGTGTCCATTTGGGATTGGTCTCCCTATACGGGTCTTAACCCTCTAGAGGGCTACATTGGCACATATAGGGTGTGTGTAGAGAGCCATGGGCCTCAACAGCAGTAGACAACACTCCATAGATCCCCAGAGATGTTTAGAGATTGCTAGAGATCCACCTTTTGGACGAGGAAGATGCATTTCGTACACTATGCCCAGCTACCCCCCACAGGTGCACCACACACTTGGCAGGTGTCCCAGAACTTGTACGATGACATGGAAACATTCATTCCATCATCTGAGCCCTTACAGATGGTCTACAGGCATCTTTGACTCATATGGAGACCCATGAGGTCATTGGTGTGCCCCCATACCCACTAGGAGCACCACAAGTTTATTGTTTGGAGAACAAGGGGCCACCCCCTTGTCCATCACTTTTGAGGATTTTATTCATCATTATGGCACTTATGGACCTCATCATGCCTCTTCGAGGGCCCTATGACATGCATAGATTATTATTTGACCTCCTGAGAGGCTTATTATTTCATTTGAGAGCTAGTTTGGTGGGCTTGTCACCAAAAGTTAGTTAATTTTCACATTATTTTATTTTTAGGTGTTAATGTAGGCCCATTAGGTAATTTGAACTCCTAATTGGTGTATAAATAGGAGTTGGATGGATTCATTTGTATCATCACTTGGATTTGGATCATTCTCTCATTAGAGAACTTTGCACTTTTTCCTTGGTGGATATTTTTGGATGATGGATGAATTTTGATGTATGGATTGGGTTCTTTTTATCTTGGAGCTTTTTATATTGCAAATGCGATGTTGGTTGGATATATTCTCTAACAAGTGCGTGCAAGTTTAATGTTATTTTTCATTTTTCCGCATACATTGGAACCTCGCTATTATTAGGGCTAATCGTTGCATGTGTTTTATGTGGAATTATGTGTCTATTTGGCTTATTTCTATGTATGGGCCATGTTGGATGAATGAAATGCCCTAGAGATCGTGTTATCTTGATAAGCCTTCACCATTTGTAACGAAGTATAATGCTTTAAAGTCACTTTACTTCTCTTGCCTTTACCAATGGACGAAGTTGACTTTTGGAGCCTCCTTGAGCAAGAAACAAAATTCGTCTTCACAATTCTCCTTGACTCCATATCCCCAAGAGGAATTAGGCACTAGTCCATCAAAGGGTGATCATTTCAACCCCATTTTTCACATTTTTCCTGCCTTTCCTAGGTCTAGCCTCATTAGGTCACCTAGGGAATCAATTTCCCGGGAAACTAACCATAGAAAAAATTCGATCTCCTAGGATCTACTGCGCAGGTGGGTTCCCTAGGTCTCCTCCAAATTTGAATAAAATCTGATGGTGGAATCTTGGGATATCCCAAGCCCTAGGTCTAGGATCAAGTTTTTCCCTGGTGTTCCCAAGGCTAGTACCTAATAAGATTAATTTGACATCTTTGGGTGAAATTTCTTGTTTGATCCTTTCCTCTCACCTTGGCCACGTTAAGAATATCATCGGTTGCCAAAATCTATCCCCTAACCTGGGTTGGATCCACTTGGCCTCGTGTGGTCCCATTTTTCGCCAAAGACTATTTATCAAGGACTACTCAAGAATCCAAGTTCCCAAGGGATTTTAGGTATTGGGAATCTCCTTTACAAGTCATATTCTTCTCCCTCAACCCTCCAATCCTCATCCCCTCTCCCTAGAAAATCAAGTCCCTTGCTTAAAAAGTACGCAAGTTCCATTCTTCATCCTATCTTAGGGAAATGGTCTAAGGGGTCACTTCTCATATATTTGTTGGTATATCCTCTACAAGTGGCTTCCTAAAAACATCAGGTCTCCTCCCATCGGTGAACGTCTGTAAAGAGCAGGGAGCCTTAGCTGTGGTGACAGTGGGCTAAGTCTCCATCGTTGTCCTTAACCTAACTGTTTTTCCCTCATAGGAAACCATTTTAGGTCCCCTGCTGGTTTGAGTGGTAACAAATCCCATGTGGAACATGATTTTAAACACTCCAATTTGAAATCCCAATCCCCATTTGATGGTGATTATGAAGAAGAGTAAGAAGATGGTGATTTTGATAAGGAAATTGATGTAAAAGTGAAGGAAGAGCACAATCAGATCAAGGAAGAAGACAATGATTTTGAAGAGGATGCTAATGAGGAAAACAAAAATAAAGAGAAGATCCATGAACTCACCCATCGTCAAAGATCCAAAAAGCAGAGAGGAAATGCATGAATCAACTCATTATCTAAATTAAACCCCACTAAAAGATGAAGACATTGCTCACAAAAAGAAAGAGAGACAATTTGGATTGAGTATGAGAATCACTTCTCAAGATCCTCAAAGTTCAACCATTGTAGTTTCTTGTTAATCACCACATTGCGTGTTTCTCACAGAGTCTGACATGGGTGCAATGCACGTAACCATTTGCAATGGATCCTTCGAGGGATTATCGTGCACATCTTAAATGTTCCAACAATTAGCATGCAATATCCTACAAGGGATCAAATTTGTAAGTGATGGCTTTATTCTATATCAATAGAAGGGTTAAGGTAGTTTATTCACCTTTTGTGGATGGTCCAATGCTTAGTAAGTCACACTACATGGATGTTAAAGGAGCTACTAGAGATATTTAACAAAGAAGACAGAGCTACTTCAAATGAAAATCGAACAATGTTTCTAGCTAGCTTTAGAGCACATGAAAAACAAAATTAATGTTCTACGCAACTTAATCTAAAATTCCAACTCTATATCTGCAAATTCACTCATAGTCAAAAAGATCAAAGCATCAACGGAATGCAACCTTCACATATATTGTATTTCCTTCGAGTACATCAATGGAGGAACAATGAACAAAATAGTTAAAGAGCGCAAAAGAATCATCAAGAGGGATATTTCATTGATATTGAAGAAGTTTCTTTATGCACTCAACTACTACAGAGAAAACATCACACAACTAAGTGTGGAACCCACCAACCACTATATCAATAAGGCTCAAACACTCAAAGCCTATAGACTTTGGTGCCAACATGTTCATCAACAAGTTGAGTATAGTGCATGGTTCTGATTTGACAATTTAGAACCTAAGATACATGAACCACGTATTAGCAAATGTTTTGAAAGATCCTATTTTCTCTTGAAGAATCCATTTGACATAATCACAATAAACATTTGAAGATTGGGGATATGTGTGTGGGAGTTTAAATTTTTTAGCCCCAATCCATGAATACATAGTTTTCAATATATTTCTGGCTCCCCCAAATGAGTATGGACCATCTCAAGAATTGAAGGACTCCATGAAGATTCATTTGATGAGGGATCCCTTGCTCTAATCGAATCTCGTGCAACTCCTTTGTTATCTCGTCATCTTCAAATCTGAGGACTCTAGCATATTGAATGGTTCTCCCTGCCTTTGTTACCACAATCACTCATGGTCTCAATCTCAATCTCATTCTATATAATCTCAATGTCTAGAGCTCCTCCCAAGATTCTATAGTTAGGCACCCTCAACCTTGGGCACTCTCTAGAGGATGTCATCATGCTTTGCATTAAAATTTTTACAATGATGGATGAAGACATGTTCTTCTTCTCAATGTTTCCATGAAGAGGGGATGTGGAAATGAGATGTATTCAGGGGATGTGGAGGCAATATCAAAATTTTAGGAAATGCCATAGGAAACATCAAGGCCCCTGACATGGGGATATCATTCAAAATCCAAAAATGAACATTAAATATATGAGAAGATGACAAGTCACAAACATAAACAATGAAAGAATGAATACACATTCACATTCACTTTACGGTTTTTAAATTTTTGTGTTTTGGTTTTAAAAATTTGACATTTTCTAAGGTCATCAAGCAAAACTCATGGGTGTTGCCCAAAAGCCACCCCCCCCCCCCAAACAACCCTTTCTTTGTTGGGGTGGGCAGGGGAACACGCCTAGGATTCCCCACAAAAGGGAAGCATCCTCTCTTAAGAAACACCCCCCATGCATTTACCTGAGTTTCCCCAAAAGGAGGATGTCAAGAAATATCGCCCATTGAGTTTCCTCATCCTAGATATGTGGGAAATGTGGGGAAATTCCTTGCACCTAGGGGAGCGTGTCCTTGTAACATTGATTCCTCTCCCTCTTCCTCCTCTACTTCTACTTTTATTTCCAATTATGATGTTGATCTTGAGCTAGTGCTTCATGCCTCTTAAGGTTTTCCTCTTGTTTTATACTTGTATCTTGGTACTTTTTCTTTTATGGTTAGTTGTATCATTCCCTTTGTGTCATCATTTTAGCATCTAGGAGTGTTTTGGACAATTCCATAGTCTATTGACAATTTTGATTGTACTCTCTAGTCCTGCTGACCTTTTTCTTCGTCATTTGTTGGACATCAATAAAATTAACTTATCCTATCTTCATCTATATTTTCTGTTTGGTGTTTCATATTTTTGCATGTCAACATAGCATTCAAAGGCACATGGAGTGGTCACATTAATTAATGGCATCAAGGGGCCCATCCTTGTATGCAATGCATTTCCTATAGCTAGGAGCATATAACCCGATCACTGCCCTGCAAATGCTTGTGAACATTGATAGGAGAGATTCTTTGCAAAGTCCCCAACTATCTACCTCAATGAAAAAAGATTCATTCTATTGGCCTAGGCTTGTCTCTTGAATATATATTTGGTGATTTCATAATGATCGATGATTTATGCTGCCCCTCTAATTCAAATAATGGTTAGACGTTGTTTGAATAACTTGTACTTTTTATTAGGACCTTGTTTATTCTATCACTTGCCTTACAAAGTCATTCTTTACTGCATAATTGATGTTTCTTCCTCACTTATACGTACATTCTGCATTACTTTGGTCATTTTCTAGGGAGGAGATAACCTAGGCACTCCATATTTGGTTATCACCACTAGATGTACACTTGAGTCCCATTAAAATGTCTTTGGTTACTAGTGGACATTAATATAATTTTTTCTTTCTCCAGTTTTTAACTTCCCTTATGCGTTTGATTGCAGGCTTTTGCTTCCTTGTTTTCTGCTTTTAACACGGGATATGTTGTGAATATTTTAAGATGACTACAGAATTGAATATATGAATAAATGTATAGTAAGAATACCTCGACATGTATTTACCTTAATACTACTGAACATCGTCATTTGTCTGTGCAATAGCTGTCATTTTTAATGAATTTATTAAGTGGTTTTTAAACATTTTGGACATGTTTTTTTGGCAGTTGTTTTCATTTCCAGTTGCAGCATTGAGCATTCATCATTCTGTCAATAACACTGACGAATAGAAAATGTGTTCCAATCGATAACCTTTTACTTTTTGTAGGGAAATCTTTGAGGTCTCATGAAGAATGGAGTTTTCCATATAAATCAAAAGGATGATATAAACAGATAACTTAAAACAACAAGGTTCAATGCAGTTAGAGATGGAATGTGTTCTTTGTTCTCATATGATTACAACCTATAATGCTTTTATTTCCACCATGGCCAATTATAGTACTTATCATTGTTTATTATAAATGTAATGTGACAACAACTTATTTCTTAATTTTTAACAAGCTGGTACTATTGCTAGTATTTGTGTAGATTCCTTCAAACTGGGGATACAGCTCTTCCTATACAGCTCGAAGCAATTCTTAAATGGTGTTTGAAAATTTTCATATCCACGTAAATTTAAGATTTCCATTTGGTGAATGCTACCATGTCGTAGTCTACTTTTTTAGAGATACTAGGTTAATATGTGTTTATTTGTGCTCACGACACCACTGCAGATTGTTTTCAACATTTGTTTGTTGTATTTACATTTTCAAATCATTATCAATGTTTTAAGAATTGTAAGCCTCCTTGTGATTCAGTTTAAAGTTTAAATATTCACAACATTGAGTGTGGAAAAGCATTGTCAAGCAATATTTTCAATTTTGTTCTACTCTGAATGGTAGCTTTGAGTTACTTATGTATGTGTAACTTTATTTTAGTGAAGGAATGTATAAAACATCTATCATAATGTTTGCCAAAAAAAATTTAAAAAAATGTCTAAAATAACTTATTTGTTTAGTGCTTCTTTAATAGATTATTCATCTAGCTATCTTTTCACTCATGTGCCTGTTTAATTTAAAAAAATGAACGTTGATTACTTGTTTGGGTCATTCAATGAATGAATATATGGTATCATGTGTTCAATTTTCTTTCTAATTGATTTGCATACTACCATCTATATTCCAGCTTTCAAGTGTATGTGTGAGCAGCTGATATTTAGCTTATGTTATCTCTCAGTCATATGGACCCAAAACTGTTTGAATTATTTTACTTACACAGCATGATTTTTATTGATCACTTATTAGCTGATAGCTATCACTTACTTCGCATTGTATCTTTATATTTTAAGGGTCCAAATGTGTGGACATTGACAAGGATTCATACTATCATACATTGTTTCTAGCTTATAGAGAAAAGAAATATAGACTAATCTAATTACAACAATGCACTTCCTTTGCATATCATATAAAGCTCAAAAAATCAGCTTCACAATACAGAGTAATATTGAGTTTTAACTTCTGACTGATCTTGGAATGATTAAATTCGTATAAACAAGAAATAAGCCATTATGTGATCAATTAAGCATCTAATCTGGATTAATATTTACAAACAAAGATAAAGTTTGTTACCAATCCTATAGGTGCTTCCTCACAAAATATCAAGTTCGATGGAACTTTCCCACCATACTTGATCCTTTGACTGATTGCCAAAACATTCATCATCCCACGCTAACACCCCCATACATCTCAATGCTTATGTGTCATCTCATATTAATGACATCATCAAGCAATTCATTGGCATAGAGGCATAATGACATGGAGAGGCTTCTGTCATTGGCCCGTAAGAATCTTCTTAAGCAACTTAATAAGAAAAAGTATCCTGAGATGTAAAATGTCCATAAAACTTCTAAGGTAGCACATGGACACATACAAGGTTCTATACCAATTGTCTGTAATATTTTCAATGGCAAGGAAGAATTTGGAATCCTTCCTATTAAATGGTACTGAAATGTAGATCAACTCTTGTGGCAACCCAACCCCCAGTGGAAACTGTAATATCAGGCTTCTTTTCTCTGTCGCATTTGTCTCTTCTCATAATCCTTTTGTGGCATGTCTCTATCAATGTCCCGTTGTGTAATTTGTTCCAGCTTTTAAATATTATTTATAGATTTGCTCTCTCCTTCTGCTGCTTTTTTCATTTTTTATAATGTTCCTTCTACACTCCTTCCTGCTCCCTCTATCCTTCTACATCAATTCTTCACTCATCTTTTTTGCCACTGTTTTCTTCATTCTTAACTCTACAGCCACGTTCTTCCCTTTCATTATTTGAGACTTGAATGTAATAGACTGCAAGCATTTGAAGTTGTTGGAAAATCAGAAAGGCAAAAAGATTTTTTTATCTTGATAATTACTTGTGATATTCTTATGTTCTTATTAACTTTCTTCTATTCTTCTTTTATCTTGGTTCATCAAGCAATTACCAAAACCATAGCAGGAAGATCAAAAACACCAGATGTAGGCGGACAGCCAGGGAGAAACCCCTATCTAGGGGAAAACCCAGTCAAAAACTCTTCCTTCAATAGTTTCACAAGATAATATAAGACTCTTTGACCTAGACACAGACTTCCTCCAATCACCAAGTCAGCCCTTCCTTTCTTCTGCAGATGATAACCTTCCAGCAACAACTTCAACCTTGCAGCAACAGAACTTCGACCTAGTAGCAGCAGCAGATCTTCGACCTAGAAGTAGTTGTACTTCGACCTTGAAGCAGTAGCAAAATCTCAACCTTGAAGCAACAACACTTCGACCTAGAAGTAGCAGAAGAACTTCAACCTTGATGCAGCAGTAGAAACTTCGATCTTGATGCAACAGTAGAAACTTCGATCTTGATGCAGTAGTTTCGACCTTCCAGCAGTAGCCCAATAAATTCACACAAGTGAGAGAGAGATGACCCAGAAACTTTGATCTTGTCCTTTTCTGCAATTCTTCTTGTTCTTTGTGCTTTACTGCTTCCACTTCTTGGATATCGAACTTGTGTGAGTGATCCTCCAAATGATTCAAACTGCACTTCTATATATAGCCTTTTCTGTGGGTCAAATTACCCTAATGTAGGTTGACTTCATCACAGGAGGGCCGACTTGGTGTGGAGTTGACATATGACTTATTTAACTCAATAATAATTTTTTTTACATGATTCAAAAGCCCAAGAAGGGTCTTATAAAATGGACAATGACTCTAATGACTAAAGATAAAACCTAGAAGTTCTCAATGGCGAATATGACCTAAAACATGATGACCCAAGCATGAAACCCATGCTTTAATAAGTCATAATAATAATAATAATAATTTATTTATTTTTCTTTTGATAAATACATTTCATTATGACTCAAATACAATTATGAAGACTGAACTTAGTTACATTCTTCAACAAAAGTCAATATCATTGTTTTCTCATTGTCATTTTTTTTAATTATTTGGTTTCGAGTGTTAATTTTTCACAGTGTTCTATGCTGATATAATCACTTACGACAATTTCTTCCAATTTCAATCAACCTAGTAACAGTTAAGCAGTTATAGATAGAATAATAAACAATAAATGCACAATAGAAGATAGCCAAGCACAATGAGACACAGATTTGGTAAAAGACCGAGGAAAAACCCCACAAGGAGGAAAACCCTTAATCAATTCTTCTTCTTCTATTAGTCAATCAATGTTCAGTGAGAAACATTGTCCAATTGTACATCCATAAACCAGTGAAAGTCAAACTTTGACTTCTCCAAATTAACCAATCAATGATGAGAGAGAAAGTCAAATCTGGTCAAAGATACCAGTCTGCAATTTTTCCACCTATGGAGGTATAGTCAACAGAAGTCAATGTTTTGCAATAATTAGTCAAAGTTAACGGTCCAACTTGCTTTGAAAAGTTTGGTCAACCCATCAATAAATTCA
This sequence comes from Pinus albicaulis, assembly GCA_034641835.2. Classification (NCBI taxonomy): domain Eukaryota; kingdom Viridiplantae; phylum Streptophyta; class Pinopsida; order Pinales; family Pinaceae; genus Pinus; species Pinus albicaulis. The sequence goes on from CM076582.1 coordinate 1,391,030,254, forward strand.
GCCTGCCTTAGTCAAGCTTGGTCAAAACCGAGGCAAAATTCTTCCTGCAATTTGGTCAAATTCCACAGTCAAGCCTACGGTCAAACCCAAGTCAACCTCAGTCAAAGTGCCCAAAAAATTTTGATCAAAGTCTCCCTCAATTCATCCTCGAAAATTAGTCAAGAAATTCTGTCAAAACAGAGTCAAAGTGGCCAAGTCAACATTGGTCAAACATAACTCTCTCTCCTTCACACATGTGAAGTCTCCCTGCAGTTTCTCAGATCAAATCAAACCTTTTGATGCAATGTGTGATGTGATGGATGAGTCTCGAGATGAGGTCAATGATGGTCAATATATATGAGTGTAAGGAGGACCAATTATCACATGTATGGCTAACTTGAAGGATCACGAGGCTGACCTATCAAACTCGAAAATATGAATTTTCTTGTATGTTTTGCCAATGAAATTTTGACCAAAGCTACCCGATTTTCAACACTCCCTCTGAGCTAGGGAGAAATTTCTACTTGTACCATAAGTCTCATCTCAGATGTACACGTCTCAACATAAGAGAAGCTCATGTTGTCTCATCTCATCTCAGCTAAACAATTGATGACTCGATCCATAAAAGAAGAATAATGATCCACACGAAAATAGGGGAGATCGATTTACCAAAACCAAGTCCGTGGCAGTTATAAATGACCTTGGTAAAGATCACACTCCCTATGTCCATTGACTGACCCTCACCCAACTAGAACCTCAGTAATCAAGTGGTAGAACACTTGCATCCAATACTTGGGGGAGATCAATTTACCACAAGTATATGGAAAGCGTGTCCACCCTTGTTAAAATCACACACACACCTAAGTCTCCTCTCCCATATGGCCAAGATGGGAGTCAATCACAACAAGATTAATTGAGTCCACGACCCGTTTATAAGGATGACTTGTGGGTAGGATGCATACTGGGCTATGTACTCAGCCAAGTCCATGGCTTTAAGGAGTAACCTCACCCAGGAGTCTAGTTGTACAACCCCCTTCACCATGTCCATGGTTAGTCATGAAGACAAGGGAAGGCATATACTCAGTGTTCTCAATCAGCAGTGTTCCCTCTCGGGGAGGGATACATCCTCCTGCACTCCAAGCTACTCTCTAAAGAATATGAACTTTGCTTTCGGCAATGGCTTGGTGAGAATGTCTGGAACCTACTCATTTGTCGAGATGTGTTAGAGCCTCATAGGTCAAAACAATTGACAAGGCATAAATGGTAAAAAGAGTCATACATCAATTAAAATTGCACAGTTTATCCTCTATCCATGCATGGGAGGTGGGACCCATGTATCTTTTCCTTGGCCTTGTGAAACCTTCCATTGAATAATTTAATTTCCAAATTAGCCTTTCCAGGACAGTATTGTAGTATTATTTTTAGTAACTTTGATCCTTTCATGCTTGACTTTCACATATTTTGATGTCCATGAGTATTGTCCCATTTCATTGCTGGTTCCCCTCCATCATATCTGTAGAGTATAGTTTAACTTCAAAAGGATAGGCTTGTATTTGCATCAACCCAACCAATATCATCACACAATACGCAACAAAATGATTGAATTACAAGCAAATTAACCCAAGTGAAAGTGGAATATAGAATATTAGTCAGCAATTGGCACAATTTGTAAAATTAGGCTGACAAAAAACTCAATACATCAAGAATTCAAGTGAAAGGTCTGTTCTAAACTAAATACTGAAGTTACTGTGTTGAGTGCACATTTGTTAACAACTATAGATAAGCCATCTTGTTATAATCTCAAGGACAGAGATTGTATCAAGGAGGCTAAGTCCAAAATAGTGTCCATGTATTAAAGCTTTAATGATTTCATGTCAACTAACAGTTGGATTTTACTTGATTCATCCCACCATCAAGTTTCTGTTTCATTTCTTTCTCTATGTCATGCAACTCTACTTGGAGATGACATGTTTTGACATGTTCAAATTCCTAATGTATTATTCTTTTAGACTTTCATCCTTCCATAAGAATATTTGGAGCTTTAAAGTCCTCATGAATCAGTATTGTAAGATGGTCAGTAATGACCAAAATCTAAGTTACCAGAGATGCTGTCCCAGGTCCTCAGAAATGTTGTATCTCATTTCTGGTATGGATACAGGCCAGATACAGCCCTGATACAAATCTGTATTTGGATAAGTTCTGGACCCCTATTTCTTTTGGTCATTTGTTGGACATTAATAAAATTATCTTAACAAATCTTACAGAACAAACACTTGGCTCCTAAATTAGTCAGATTTGTAACAAGGTCCAAATGCCCCAATAACATATCTGACTCTAAGGGGCCAAACATTGGGCATGTAACAGATCTGTTTCTAGCAGGCAGGCAGTATTTGACCCCTGCAAAGATATTCCATATTAAATTATAGTATGTACAATTTAGAAGCTTAGAAATAAAAAAATAGAAAAGCTAAAATTATTTTAACAAAAACTATTATGCACTATTTAATTATTTATATTTGATTATTATATATATAAATAAAAAACTTTATATAAAATATACTACAAAACGAGCTAAATTACTATATGATGAAACCCCAGATAGGATTGAGGCTCAGATACACACAATAACATAATGTTATGTTAAGAAAATACTTCACACAATTACAATGGAATTGACCTCTCTTATAATAGGGTTTGAGAGATGATATTTATCCAAAACTTTAAATGCTAATAATAATTGGAAAGTCTGTCTTATAGCGTAAGTCACTAAGGTGACTTTAGTACACACATGCAAGCCTTATATTCTAACCCTCTCTTAAGGCTTACAGTACTGAAAAAAACACATTGAAAGCAAACACACTCTTGCTGCAAACGTGTTTACTGAAAACTAAAAACAATAGAATCAAACATTCATCAGACACTTTTTTGAAAACAGTGCTTGAATCAGTAAGACCCCTTCAAGTCTCTCTATTCCTCTGAAAGATACAGTCTCCTAGCTCTATCCCAAGTTCCCAACATCACTGAACATTTGCACATGAAATGCCTCATGACCCTTGTAAAGGTATGATACTAAACTTCTAGACCCTAGATCTCCATTGAACTAAAGAACAACAAACCCTGCATGCAAGTCTCATAACCTAATGAGATGTAATTTCTACTATGAAATGGTAATGTAGAAAAGGAAACCTATGTTGGAAGGAAAGAAAATTCATTACAAATTTCAAATTCTAAGATTCAATGTAATTCTATTCATTTATTTTTGCCCGAAATCACTGTGGAGGGAAAACTAATTTTATTTGTTTTCTTTTTTCCCTATCTTTTGTGGATTTTTATTGGACCAATTATGGTGGAGAAACACCAAATCGTAAAATCCTGCAATTTGGGTGTTAACACAAACTTACACTGCTTGGGTTATTAGTGCATGCAACCCACCAAAAGGAAGGTAACCCATAGGAGAAATTTTTCTCCTCCTTGGACAACCAGCCAGCCAACAGCCCTGTTGATTAGACTTTGACATGATGCCATGGACCCTCCACATATATGCTCCAGTCAAATTCCTTTCTCCCATCTGGAATTCCTTCTTGAAGGAAGGAAGGTCATCCATCGGCAGGGACTTTAACCATGTTGTAACCATGTGCTTTTACTTATTGTTTTGGGGTATACTAATATGAATCAAGGGATGATCTGGATGAATCACCAATCTTGATTGTATTTGTGATATCCCCACAAAATAAAATTCTGCTAGATAATTCCCTTTTTGCAATTTTGAGATTTTGGCATTGATGAACTTAGGAAAAGTGGGTTGGAAAAGACCCCACTTGCATTTTGAAGATAAGAGGCCACAAACATTAAAGAAAAAGGAAAATTAGATTAATGGTGGAATGTGGGGGCCACCCAAAAGGGGAATTCAAACCCCTTAGGGAATTCGCACTTGAGGAAAAGGAGGGAAAAGAGGGGAGCTTGAGCTAGTGGAGCCCACAAGGAGAGAAGGGAGCAGCAACTGTAAATGGAGGAGAAGGGCCTCATTTTGGGAATTTTTGCCAATTTGATATCTGAACCTGAGTTTTCTCAAGTTTTCAGCCAAGTCAACCGGTGCTGCATAGCACAAGGGATTTTCAAGCAGAAATTCGAACTCTACCTTCAGTGAACTTCAAGTGTCACCCTAGGAGAGAAATAGGGAGATTGTTCCAGGCATTTGAGGAGCTATATTGTAGACTATCCACCAGCAGGGGCGTGTTTCTCCAAGGGCGCAGAAGGCAAATTCGTAGGGCTGAGAAGAGCCAGCAAAGAGGGGTTTCTTGGCCAGAGTTTTTGCAAGGAATTTATCCACAAGAAGAGCAGGTTTCCTTGAGCAATTTGCAAGGCTGAAAGTGGAGACTTTTCGAGGGCCGAGTTGTTCCATTCTGGGCCTGCACAGGGGTTTATTGGGCAACTATTATGCAGTCATTTTGACAAGAAGAGTTGGGAGATTTGGCTACAGAGAAATAAGGAGATTTAGAGGAGTGATTTGCAGGTGTTGCGGGAAATTTTTCCAGCAGTTGTTTTGAGCATTCTACAACAGATATCTTCCTACAACATATTCTATCAACCAGTTACAGCCACAAGCATTTATTGAGGTCACTAGAGAATGTTGGATTCAGCCCAAACCCTTCCTAGGTTTTTATGAGTTTTGTGTCAAGAGGTTCCAGTTAAATTGGAAGAATTTTCTGAGCACTTTTTAGGGCTGAAACTCAAGGTCATTTCCAACAGTAGTAGTAGTTTTTCTCGAGCAGTGTGCAGTTCTTTCTGGGGGACCTTTCTAGCACTTTAAGCATTGTATTCTCACTGAGGTTATTGCCATAGCTTGCGGTAGCAAGCCCAAGTTCCATTTCTATCATTCATAAATTTTCCAAATTAATACAATGGCTCATACTTTTGGTCCCAATTTTTGTGTTTATTGATTGTAGCTTGTGTACTCGATATTTTATTTGGCTAGCTTAGTTCATGCATCTATTATTTACTATATTTTCCTAGTTTGGAACATTATAGTATTCTTGTTCCCTCACTTCACCTGAGAAGTTAGTCTTTGATCCTAGTCCAGTGTGATCTCCTTTAAGGCCTTAAGGTTATACGAGGGACACCATTGTTGAGGCTTTGATAGAAGTAGCATGTCCATGATATTCCATACTCACCATTTTCCATCATTCCCTCTATTCCATATCCATTCGTTGGGCAGGTGGCCATTTGTCATGGGGATTGGCACCTTATCATCCTTATTTTAGGTCTGAGACGGAAAGCTTTTCCCTGGAGGTTGATGCAGTTAAAAGAATGATAAAAGCAAAGAAATCCACAATGAAAGAAAATGATAAAATACAGAAGATGGTTGGCACAAAAAAATAGCACGTGGGCAAAAGCCTAGCATGAGTTCTACCCCCGTCATTAGCCATCACTCGGTTCCTAGAGCACTCGATGCTCCATCCATAAAGAAAGGGACCCTTGTATTCTCCCAAACTTGATGAATAATAAATCGCCAGATCTTTAAGGGGTAATAAATGCTAAATGCAAGGTTGGGCTCCTGAGTTATGCGCCCATATCAAAGCTTTATCATAAAGAAGTAAAAGGTGCATCGGAGGGGTGGAAAGAGTAAGTTGTGGAAAGGGCTAATAAATGCTAAATCCATTAAATGCAAGGTTGGGCTCCTGAGTTATGCGCCCATATCAAAGCTTTATCATAAAGAAGTAAAAGGTGCATCGGAGGGGTGGAAAAAGCAAGTTGTGGAAAGGGGTAAACAATGCCTCCACAATTGTTCTCTCCTAACAACTATACACAACGAAGATTGGACCACCATTATCTGGTCACTTGGCTATGGCACCTAGCCCTAAAGTCTTGCCTACCCCATTCCCACCATTGACACTTGCACCTATGGACTGATGGGTTGACTTGGGACCTATCACTTCCCTTTGGGGGTTGGAAACACCTAATAGGGTTATCCATCTAACCATCCCTAACATAAGAGAAGGAACACTTATATGGGACTTGGTCTAGATAGATATTAGAAGGTGATATTTGTGTATTAGTTGTCGCCATAGTTTTAAAAATCGGTCGGACCGGCTCGAAATTGGCCAAGTCAACTAAGCCAGACCCCCGGCCAAACCGACTCGGTGGAAAAACCAATCCGGAGGCCAGTTTGTGACCGAGTCGTACACTAAGCCAACCGAGCCGGCCGAGCCAACTGATCCGACCGAGTCGTACACCAAGCTGACCGAGCCGTACACCAAGCCGACCGAGCCATTGTCCTTAATTGCAAAGATTTGCAATCCGCAATTTGAGTCAAACTTGCAGTGCTTTTGGGTGTGAGGGCAATTGGTCTGTCTTTGAGAGGATTCACACAAAGAAGAGAAGTCGTTTGGAGCCAATGTAGATCCAGTAGTAGCAGGCCCAGTCCCAACTCCAAGTCCTCTAGTTGCAGCCACAGGAACTTCCTCTAGTCAGCCACGATTGAGGCGCATAACTCGTCTATCTCAGGCTCAACGTGCTATAGTTCTAGTTGAGGATGTTGATTCAGAGGAGGAGGAGCGAGCGGTTTCCCCCTCTGGTTCAAAGTTTGAGGCAGAGGATATTGTCTTGTCAGATGTCTAGTAGTAGTGATTATTCATGTTTTGTTGTAGAGGCCATTTAGAGCCTCCTTGATTATGTTTTTTGTTTTGATCTCTATATCATCATCATGTATTGGACAGTGCACTAGGTGCAATTTTGATATAATGGATATATTCAAGCTTTGTGTTTGGAAACATGAATGAAAATCTTTAAAATTATTTTTTTTACAAAAAATTAATATTTTATGTATTTTTTAGAAAGACCAAGTCATTGAAACCGAACCGGCTGAGTCGATACCAAGTCGGAGTCAGAGTCGAAGCCAACCCTCGGTTGTTTCAGAACCCGAGTCCGATTTAAAACACTGGTTGTCGCTAACATTAATTATGGTCCACTATGATGCATATATGGTTTTAGTTACCTAATGATTCTTGAGATGATTGCCCCACCTCCTCAACGGAGTAGCATGGGTGGTACTATCTAGTGTAAAGAGAGAGATTGAATTTGATGGTCAGAAATTGCCTACACAGAGTAGAGCATTAGGCTATTTGATGACTTCATGTGATGCTTAACGCCCTAGGGGACCTCCAAATGCTAAAACTTTGACCCCATGATGCTTACTGTTGGATATATTAATGATGTGCCCAGTGGACCCAGGATGGCCCCAGGTTGGCCTTGACACTATTTGATGGGAATTATTTGTTTTGAAGCCTAGATGATGATGGTCATCCTTGAGATGACAAGAGAGGGCTTTTGCATCACCTTGGAGACCCAATGCTTGAGCTCTTTAGTGCCACGTCACCCCTTTTCCTCCTTTGAGGGTGACATAGGGCACCTTGGACATGACGTGATGGCATGGAGTGACTTTTGATGGCTTGCACATGATCCTTGAGACAGTTCTTGGAGTATGGAGCACTAAATAGCTTTTATCTCACATATTGGTGGCTTATTGAGCTCATTTGGAGCTTGATGTCATACTTTTGGAGCATTTATTCCCACGTGTTGGCTTTTATGGCATATTTGTTTTGTTGTTGAGCTACAAGGTTGGTTTGTAACATCTTTCTTGTAGAACACTCAAAGTGAACTTGTCAATAGGGCTCTTAGTCATTTTATTTGTAAAGTGAGTGGGAAAAGGATCATATAAATAGATCCTCCCTCCCTGACTTCTCTTTTCATCAACACACATGTGAATTCGGCCTCTCTAAAAAGAGTGTGACTTGCTTCCCTATTTGCTACTTGGGCATAATGTGATATAAATGCAACTTGTTCTTGGATGTGATTTTTTCTTGGAAACACTATTCTAGGATTGAAAGAAGAGCTATTGTGGAAGATTTTATAAGTTTATTGTTGATTATTGGTATTTTGCATGCTCTAAATATTTTAAGTATGGTTTCTATTGCACCATGCCTAAATGCTTACCATTGGTGGAAACTTTGCTTCATTATTGCATGTAGAATTGCGGCATTGCCTTCTTAATAACCTATAAGGAAACTCCTAGTGTGCATACCTTATAATTAATTTCCCCCCTCACAAGAATAGTAACTAGGGTTTTGCAAGTGGATGCCCTAAAGCATCCCTCAATAATCCATCAAGGTCTTTCCTTGCCATTTATATCCATTAAGACTCCATTTGCCATTGTAGGTTAGGACACCTTTCTAAAAGTGCGTTGAACAATCTTAAAACTAGATTAAATTTCCTTAAACCCTCCCTCTCCTAGATGGCCAGGGCAGTCGCTAGGGTTTTAGGAGCAAATTGGTGTGTACAGTAATATTTTATTGCATAGGAGTGCCTCTAAGTAGTAGGATAATTTACATAAATCAAATAAAAACAAAATATAGCATCATAGGTTGTCTTGCATGCCCTAGAAGGGTTGATGTCATCTCTATTTATTGTAGTTTACACATATCTAACAGCCCTAAAACCTTTTTCTTGCATTAGCCCTAGTCTCTACTGGAAACCCCTTTTTCATTTATTGTTGAATATCATTTTAAGGGTTTTTCTAAGGCTGCTATATGTCATTGCATGCCCTAATATTGAAAATCATTCAAATGCTAACTTATAGCTTCCTTGTCATTGATCTAGCTTAGAGAGCTTGAACCCTAGCTTCAAATATCTTGGTCATCTTAGACCTTAACAAGCCCTCTATCTATCTCTAGACCTTCAAAATAAGTCACCTTGAGCCATAATATTAGAACTTCTTGTACGTGGAATAGGGAAGCCTCCCTTGTGGATGAAATCCCACTAAATAGCAAGAGGAAGGTTGCTAAGGTGATAGTGGCGACCCTTCCACATTGTTGCTATAGGGTCTGGCCCTTCCCTGGTGAGTCCTTTCACTAGACTTGTTAGATTTTACGGCAACAGTGCAGTTGGATTATATTTCAAAAAATATACTCAATGAAGCATGACATGTTGGAAAACCACCACTTGAAAGATATGTTGTTTGTCTACAACGATATTCAGTTGTGGAATTTGCAGTTGGAGAAACCACTTGATGTAGAGGCCATTTACATGGATAAGATTGACACTTTTAACTAGGTGATAAAGACAGAGGGATCTATTGTGAATTAATTATCTGATTGGTTAGATGAGGAGAAGGCTTGGAGCACGAGGCACCACAGCATGACCATCAAAATCATTCACTATACAAAAGACTCCTTGCTACATGAACAATGCCAAATGTTGGACATTCTACTCCTAGAAGAGGACCCCATACATTTAAAAGGGGCAAAAGAAATTGATAATAGATACATTTCTATTTGTGGCTTAATATGTAATTTTTTTTGAATTTACAAATTTGCCTTTGACCCTCGACAATGAAAAAAATTAATTTTATGGTGTACATGATTTGACATCTTATATAGGAATCTTCTTTCCATATTTTTGTGGTGATGTGATTAGCTAATGTTGTTTTAAGTTTCTATTGTAATTTAGTTGAAGAAAAATTGAATTTTATGGATTGTTATTGTCATTTGCCAATTTTTTGCCAAGTTTCTTCCAATGGACCCTTGCTAAGTCATTGTCAAGTTTCTCTTGAATTAACATTTTGGACCCTCACCAAGTCATATTTCCAAGTCCATATTCTGCAACTTCAATAAAAAAGCACCATGGATCATACCCGCTACACCATAGCAAGGACATGGACATCTAATAAGTGTCAAGTTACACTGAACCCAAAGTCACACTAACCAAAATTCAAAATAAAAAAGCTTCTGTTCATAGACAAATGATTTATTGCATGTATGGTGCTGCAAGGACTTCTTAAATGCCTATAATAATTAATTTCAAATTTTCTCAGTAGCCTACATGTCACGGCCTGTAAAGAGTGTTTCGTTTTTTTAGTACTATTTAACCTTTCCTGCCTCTTCAAACTACTTTAAAACAACATTCATGAACTCATTTTATCCATTTTGATGCTCTATATATACTAATGGGAAAATTGTGACCAAATAAATTTTCCTATAAAAGCCAAACTTCACACTAGCTTCCGTGGTAACTTGAACTTTGATTGAACCGATAAGAATATCCTGTTGCCTGTAGGTTAAAACATATCAAAAAGTATTTCATAAAACACTACTATCACCTTTACTAGAAACTAAACAAAATAGTATTTTATATAAATTATAAAAAGTAAAAATGGAAAAAGTACCATTAGTGCACGGTTCCGAGATAGGGGTAACTCCTGAAGGAACTTTTCAAAAGCATCTAGCCTCACTCTTCCCTTAACCTCCACGACCTTAGACCAATTGTTTGTCCGAACTTTCCCACCACTGCAGAGACATCCCAGTTGTTTAGAGCAGTCAAACCCATGTATATGCTAAACCGTTCTGAATTAAAAAAGTATATACCATGGGAGAGTAAAAATTGATTTGCTGACAAAATGTTTTCTAAATCAAGCATAAAATTTCACAATTTCATTGGTTACAACATTCGGACAGTGTAGCTACATAGACAACGTAAATTCTTAGGAAAATAAAGACATTTTCCATCTACCAGGATATGCCCCTTAACCTATCTTCTTGTAATTAGCACAAATAAACTTCGAGCAAGAATTCCATACATTATAGAGTATGAAAGAACATGAATCCCAAATGAACTGGTAATCTAGAACAGTTTAACCTAGTGATTAAGGCAGTTGCACCTTAACCAAGACAGAAAGACTACAAATCAGTATATACTATAAAGTAGGGTGCAGATTCCTCTAGCATGGAAATATTGATGTTTAGAAAGGTTGCATCATAGTTGTTGGCAGCAAGCTTTTGTCCAGAGATGAAATCATTACAAGGACTAAGCTATCTGTCAAAAAGAGAAAATATGAAAAAGAAATCCAAATCCTCAAGATAACGAGAAGAAAAATGTTGGACAACAGCAAGGCTAGGAATAAAGAACTTGAACCTTTTGAAGAAGGCAGTTGCCATAACAGAAATATATGCATTCAGCTGCAGACATCCTTCCCAAAGTTTTTCATCTGGCAATATTTTAACTTGTTTTCCTACTTGTAATTCATTTGCCTCAATTGACTCTGCTAATTCGCTTTTCAAGTTTTCAGTCTGTTCATTGCCAGCATTGATTTTCTTTCCCATGACAACACCAGCTTCCATAATTGAATTCTTGTGTAAGAAAGCATTGCTCCACTTGGACTGCAAGTCACCTGAGTTAGTTTCCTTCTCTTGTAGCAAACCTTCTTTATGATTTTTATATGCTTTTGCACTGTCATTTGATCGATTTTCCTTAGGCCTATTGCATTGCAATACATCTGCTTTTATGCTGTCGTTTGACTTATCTTCCTTAAACTTCATGAATTCATTAAGAGAAACAATGGCAGGAAGTGTTATTTTATCATCCACTGATTCCATGTTGAAAACTTGAGTTGTTCCCAACTTTGTTTCTATCACCCCTGCACTTTGATCCAAGGAAGAGTCTGAACTCATATAATTAGAGCAACCTGTAACAACATGCTTATCCATAATCCCCACTAAAGCAGCATCTTGACTTAAGCTGGCAACTTCATTAACTTCATTTACCTCCTGTTTAACTCCAGATCCAGAGACTGGTTGACCTCCAGTAACTACAACTTCTAAAGGTGAATCATCTTTTTGAACATCTCCCTGAAATTCATTTTTGTCAATTGTCTTTGCTTGATAAGAAATTTGAATTATTTGTTTCTTCACTTCTACATCACTTTCTTCTTTCTCTATTTTTATCCTTTTGTGGGGATATTCTTCTGGGATGTCATGACATGGCGTTTTCGAGCAACAGCCCATTTGAGTACCACTTGCTTCCTTTTCCAATTTAGGTTTCAGCATGAAATCCTTACTTTGCTTCAAAGCATTAGACAACTGTTCTCCATTACAATCTTCATCTGTTGCAAATTCCAAATTAATATCAGCAGTTTCCACAGCGGGGAGTTCTGAATCCAAACATTTTTCAGTGACTCCTGCTTCAAGTCGACTTCTGGTATCTACATAAACTTCTTGTTGTTGAACATCCATCTCCAAAACAGATGCAAGTGACTCCTTCACTTTACTTTGAGCAGAATTTGTTGAGTCAACTAAATCCTTTGGAGAATGTGACTCTATCTCTTTTTTCCTCTTTCCTTTTGATGCCCGACGCCGTGCCTTTAGATTGCTTACACCAAACAGAAGCTTGAGTGGGACATCATCCATCACAGATGAATATGGAGCACTGGGATCAAAAGCCATTTCTGAATCTCGTTCTGACTTGTTTTCAGGGTTCTCCAACTGGCATTGACAGGTCCGGAATCAACTGGAATCTAGAATATGCAGTTACCCCAAAATGACCATGGACCTACAGTATTACCAAATAAACATTAGTAGGCACAAGGGAAGGATTGCCTTCATGATATTCATTCAACATAACACACACTGAAATGTTAGGACTTCAAAATCAGGCATAGGAAAAGAAGGTCAACAAAAGGATTACTTTACACATTTCACCAACGAGAGAAAAAGGGAAAAGAAGGTAAGTAAGAGTTCATGTACAAGAAACACGTCAGATAAGTGCCCTGGCAAGAGGATGTAAGGACAATGGGTATTCTGGTGGGCGAAACAAAATGCAATGGAGAGGCAACACTGTAAACTTGAGTGGAAGAGTCAACAAGAAGTATGGATCAAGACTCAGATTTAAGATAAGAGACAGAAAGCACGACTATAAGAGACAGAAAGCATGGGGAAGATATGGTAAATGTCAAGAAAACGACCATTTCAGTAGTCACATTATCAAGAAAACATAAAGTTTCCCTAAAAAAATGACATGCAAAAAAATACATTTTACTGAACTAGACTAGAATATACTACTATCAACCAAAAAATATTTCCCAAAAAGGTGAAAAACATTTCAAGGTAACTCACTAGAATAAAGACTTGGAAGCTCAAACCAGATTCTGAACAATGAAGCTTCTAAAAGCCACAAAGATAGGATATTTGCAATAAGATTTGTCATGAGTTTCAAAATCAATGTTGCAAACATCATGTAGGTGAATATATTGCCAAGGGTCTGGAAAGAAACTTATTGACGACATCAGGGAAAATATTGAAAAATATTGGCAAGATTGAAAAAATAGGAAAATATTCATTTTTTCCTATTTTTATAAAAATCTAGATTATAAAGCAACCCCCTCCCTCTAGCCCATTTATTCAAAAATGTAAAAATGGTAACACCTTCATTCTCAGTCCCCTGCTTTCCCTCTTCAAAGTGAGCAAAAAAATCCAAAAATCTTTCAACTCCTCTGATATGTTCCATTTTCTTCCAATATATCATTATATTTTCAAAATATTGTGATATATTCAAAATTTGAAAAAAATGTTATTTTTCAGGGATAATATCACCAAGCTGAGATAATCACAATTTTGGCAATATATAACCAACACCATTCAAAATAAAATACTAGAATATTGGCCTAAACTTCCCAACACAACCTATGCTACTACTACATGTTTTTCAATGATAAATCGGTAAAATCGGGGCATATGAGCTAGATTCGTAATCTTAAATTTCAAGGCTTTTAAGACTCAATTGTATTTACTGCATGGGGTGAATCTACCTCTAACCAACAAAGCATATGCACTGCCAATGATGAACAGTGAAGATCCTCAAAGATAAACCATCAGATGTTGAACAACGTATCATGCAAAGTGCAATTGATTTAAATTTTCAACATCCAAAAACTATAAAATGTGTGCAATCAGAAAATCTTTTATACTATTGTTAAAAAAATCCTAGCCATATGATATGTGATAAACCAAATCCTCAAAGATGTCCATCTACTTAGATGCAGAATCAGTTGTATGACTATGTATACCAGTTTACACTTCCTAATTTGTTCTGAACTTCTTCGCTAGAAGAAAAATGGAAAAGGTTTGCCCCATTTCCCTGCATTTACAACTAGACTATAGAGGATGAAAAAGAAGGAAGAAAAGGATACAATGTGGAAGCAAGCTGCTTTTATAGAATGTTAGTCAATGTTCCACCAAGTTTCTGGGATGGGGGGAGCAGAAACAGGGAGACACACAAGGAGGACATGTGGGACTATATATATATATATATATATATATATTCATTATTCTAGAATCTGACTAGTACTAAGCAAAATAGTAAATACTAAAGTCTGAAGACTAAAATAGTAAATTGAAATTCCTCAAACACAAAAATATTAATAAGTGACGACTGACAAGTCAAAGACTCGATCTGAGGTCATCAATATCTAGTTTCAAGACTCAAAAGCAGTGTTGCACGATCTGAGGTCATCAATATCTAGTTTCAAGACTCAAAAAGGTCGGAACCGCGTCCCGTACCGATCCTTGGGCGATCCACCGATGGAACTGCGGATCCGAAAATCAGATCCGCGGTTCCGCCATTTTGAGGCGATTCCATGAAATCTGGAACCACACAAGGCCGATCCACGATTCCGGATTCCCGATCCGTGAATCCAGAAAAGGATCCATTGGGGATCCATAGAGATTTGGGCATGGATCCGTGCGGATCGCTAGTGGATCCAGAGGGAGATGGGCAGTTCCGCGGGGTTCTAAATTTAAAAAAAAAAATCTTTGACTTAAGTAAAAGAGACATTCTTCTTTATCTTTCATTTTCATCATTTTACTTAAATTTTTAACATTACCATGAAATGACTCAGGATGTTTGAGAGTCTTCATATGGAGAAAATAGAATTTCATATCCTATTCAAAATTCAACAGACTTAACAGTTTTAAGGAATTCAGGATCAATGAGATTGTGGCTTTTCATTAGATTATATCATGTATGAGGGTATGTGATTGGCATTTAATCAAGAGCACCAAGCTCTCTATGTGCTCATGTACCCTAGTGTTGGTGGTGTTAATTGCTGAACTCCTTTGTCATGGCCTTAGCAAAAAATTACCTTTCAATCAAGTCAAAATCATTGATCAAGCATGTTAAGCTTTTTCCACCATATTTTAAGGCTTGGATTAGGTAGTTTGATTAAAATTGGGAAATGTTGACTAATATCCCTGGACAATCAAGCTAGAGGCAAAGGCAAGACAAGAGGAGAAGAATCTAGATTCTAGATGGTTGATGCTCGAATAATTAACCATTGATGTACAATGGATGCCATATCTATCTTGATTTGTATACAAATATGCATGTTTTCATATCTTCTACAACTAGTTTGGTTTTTGGATGGTTTTTTAATATAAATGCAAAAAAATATAAATATATATATATATAGTAGACGGTTCCGAGACACTTTGCTTCCTACATTTTTGGGAAATGACGCTTTCGTGTATTCGCTTCCAAAAAATGTCCCCGCTTCATGCAACATTGCTCAAAAGTTAAAAGTGAAAATGACAATGGATAATGAACTGATGTTATCAAAACTAGACCGGTCATCAAACCACTTGACCCCAAAATTGGGAACCTAAAAATTAAATTAAATTAAATTAAAAAACAAACCAAAAAATCATTCAACCAAAAATTACATAAGTATTCATATGCATCCATATAAATCCAAACCATTATATACAAATATGCAAAGTTTCTCATATATATGGCAAGGGTTCAGATAACCAAAATAGCACCAAGTGCAATCTGTCTTTGAACCAAAAATCAATGTTGCAAACATAGAAATTTTATTGCAAAATCGCAATTTTTTGGCCTAGCCGATGTTTGCCGATTTTACTGATATTTTGGTGGTATCTTAATTTTTCTGAGATTTTCCAACTTTTACCAATATTTTCTCGATTTTTACGATTTTTTGGCTTTCCGTACCCTTGCTGATTTTATCTCGATGTCGATGTTTGCAACATTGCCAAAAATACATCAACAAAGAGGCTCTATATGGCCTCTATAGTCCAAAAAAAACATGCTACAACATATACCCATATATCGTCAAAATCATTTCCTATATTGGTGTTAAATTTCCATGTGCCCAACACTAGCAATTATTTCCTAATATATTTTATGTCTACTAAATAAAAGCATAGCCAAAATTCTTAACATAAACAAACATTATTCAAGGGAAGAAAATACACAACCAATTTCAATCGCACATTTGACATGAAATTTTTCCCAATCAAATTAGTTCTTCACTAATCATAATCAAAACCTACTTGGTCTCCTATCCTGTGATAATAGCCCAAACTAAGGAATTTACAAATACAACATAACCTAGAACTGATCTAGTTGATCAAGCCCTAGTTCTATCCTTACCCTGCTTGGTTGATTTGTATCTCATAAGTTGCACCCTTACACCTTTCTTGGACCTGACACACCTGAATGAAAGTCATTCTCCACTCAATCACTATGATCTCTTCTCGAGTCTTGTGTTCATTGTGTGGTGTGTCTTTCTCCTCTCCCTAGCCTTGCTTTTATAACTTCTTATTGAACTTAATCCCTAACCCTAATCTCCAAAGTGATTGATAGTTGAGATTAGATCTCGCCTCACTTAAAATCAACCGTTGAGATTAAAACATAATTCACTAAAGTAAATATTTTACTTTTTCTTAGTTTCTTGAGCTCAATAGCCAACATAATTAATTATAAGATTTTCCTAAGTTAGACTTAGGCTAAATTACAAAAGAAACTTACTCGATGCTTGAGCAAGTATCCTAAAGAGACTTTTGTGACTTCTGCACGCCTAGACACTTAGGCCCGTGCAGAAGACCTACTCGAGGTACAAACATCAACAATTGGGATCACATCATCAACATCACCCTCTAAGCATTCAGATAAGATAGAATTAACTTAACATGTCAAATTGAAATTGTGTTTGAGTGATGGGTACATTTTTACTACGGTCATGAAAGAGGAATTCAACAATCAATGCCACCAACATCAAGGTACATATAGGGCTTGATGCTCTTGACCAAATGCTAGTTCCATACCCTCATACATGATAGAATCCAATTGAATATTTGCAATCCACCCAATCTTGAAATCCCAAAAACTATTAATTCTACTCGATTTTGAGTGGGATCTAATATTCAACTTTCTCCATATGAAATTCAATGAAGTTGGAATGACTCTGAAACATCCTTAAACAATTAATTGTAATGTCAAAAATTTAAGTAAAAGATGAAAAAAGAAAGATAAAGGAGAATGAAAATGAAAGAAAAAGGAGAATGTCACTTTTGCTTTAAGAATTTAACATTACCATTAATTACATAGCATTAATAGGGCCCTAGGATTGAATATCAGGGTTTCCCACTCATAAATTATTGTTTTTATGCAAAATTCAGAAGGGGACACCCACTCTTTTGGAAGCAAATGTTACAAATATTGAAAAACAAACCTATGATCAAGATGACACTCCACAATGGAAAAGGAAATCATCCAAAACCTCTTTGAGAACAAAGCATTTCTAAAGGGGAAGGCGATGTTACATAAATAAAGATTAAGAAAGAATAAATAAAAGGAGAAAAATAAATAAATAATATCAATAAAAGTAATATAAGATAAGACACAATAAATAGTAATAATTAAAAGATGTGACCTTCCATGGAAAGGCATCAAAGGCAACCCACTAAGAAATATTTACATAGAGCCTTCATTATAATCTTCATATATCATCCAGTCACTTTATATATTATATTCTTGTAACTTTTTAGAAGTCTCTTATCCTCCACATTCCATAGATGTTATGGTCACTAAGCATTTCTAGAGTTTCTTGGCAATTAAAAAAGTTATAAATGAGGGAAGATTTTGTGTCTATCAGGACAAATAGTCATGTAGTCCAAATATGCCACATCAAAGTGATGCTTCCTTCACAAGCCTTTCGTTGTTCAAGATTTCATCACATCTTAAAGACTTCAAAATTAAAAAGGGTACGATACAATGCTCATAAGTAGACAACAACATGAAATCTCTCTTCCCTCCCAATAAGTAGACAACAACATGAAAATTTTATACCCTCTACTGATATCCTTAGGATTGGAGCATGATTATATGTAGTAAGGAATGAAATGATCAGCTCACTATATTTTTTCTTATATTGAAATGGGGAATGGTCCAAAATGTAGAGTGGTAACACTCAATAACACTTATATTAAGAGTTGTTACTATTTATATCAAATGTCCTATTAATTTTTTAATGTCCAAGTTTAACCACCTAACCAACTGGGTGAGAAAAAATATTTCATATGTGATGGTTTATGCAATCTGATAAATGCATCGCTACTACATCATTTATAAAATGCATGTTTTATTCTTTCTCTTCCATGGAATAAGGTACCCCAATTCCTATCCACTCACCTTCAAATATAACATTAAGTTATTAGCTCTTTGAAAACCCTGATTTTAGGAAAATCTAAGCACAAATACTCATCAAAGTTTGTTCAAGATGGGCATGTAAGGGGAGGCAGAGCACCCTCCTATAGTAAAATAATTTTGGGTGATAGTCATTCGGAGCTACAAAATAGCCTCACCAATAACTTATTGCCACTACTCACGCTGCAACAATTCAGACATGGAGTGACCTGGTAAACCAAACCTTGAATCAGACCCAAGCTAAGTGTCGATCTCCCAACAATTACATACCTAAAGTAGTTGTCGACCCTCGATTTGAGGTAAAATCCAACAAGATAAAAAAATATATTCAGTACATGAGAAATCACACCCTCGTTGGCAAATTCTTGGGGCTTCGATCCATTGAAAGGGCTCTTAAGCTATGGATCCAACAAAAATGGAAGCCCAAGGGACAGACCAAACTAGAATTCGAATCCAAAGGGTTGTTCACCGTTTATTTTTCCAGTCTTGAAGATAACATGCATATTTTCGACAATGAGCCTATTTATTCAACTCAAACAACCTGTACTTGAGATTTTGGATAAAACAATTTGTTCAGACAAGGAAGATTCCAAAGTTGCCCCGGTCTAGATATGTATGTGCTTAGTATCCACGTGAGTTCTGGGAAGAAGAGACTGGTCGGAATAGGTAATGCTCTGAGAGACTTCATCAAAATCTCTTAAACTACAAAACAAGCTAGTTATATTTATTACACTTGTATTTATATTTATATGAATATAACTGAACCCATACCTAAATCCATAAACATCTTCTATCAAGATGAAGTCTAGAAGCAAACCCTGGATTACGAACATATTCCTTTTCAATGTCATTTTTTCCATGAATACGGTCATCTCTACAAGAACTACCATCTTCTCACCTTTGCTTTCCCCCAAACTCCCCTAGAGAACAAAAACCCCGAGGGCTTTGTCACACCCCCTTCTCGCCACATATATCAACGAGCTCTTCAACCTCCACACTCAAGCAAATTTCCCTTGCCTCTTCGACCTATCAATCCACCCACCCACTCGGAGATTCCCTCCATCCCCGATTTGGAAATGCCTGATCCATGTGTTGTCGCTCAGATTGTATAGGCACGATGCGAAAGGCGGGGGTTGTCACTTTGATCCACGTCCACTCCGTTCTAGTTGTCTCCCAACAACAGCTATGGCGGGTAGTCCCTATGGAAGATGGAAATGAAGGACAAGTTGGCAACCAGCGAGTCTGGGAGACACAATTGAACAGCATAGCCACTTAGTTGATTTTAGCAAGTTATGAGATTAGAATTGATTAATTGTGAGACCAGTGCCTTATGGAGTCAACTACTTGCTTTAGATCAATTAAGGACCAAATGACCAGATGAACAATCATTGCTTAATGAATGCTTGACTATCCTAGATGAGATGCAAATCCTATGACTTAGCTGAGATGCAAGATCTAGGTTAATTTTAATTAAATGCCTAGCTAAGTGTATCCCTTGATCTTTATCTATATTGAGCCTAGTCTCTAAAGTAAGTGGCAGAGAGAAGTCAAGGTGAAGCAAGCAATGCCTTGGTTAACGATCCCTCTTGTTTAAATCTAACATACTCGGTGCCTCCAGCGTTGCAGAGACTGTGGCTCTGAAAATTGCAAGGTCACCATTTTAAATACTAGAGGGGCCAAACTTCTCAAGCAAAGATGAGAAGGGTGTTCCTGTATTTCTATAAACCAAGCTTATGCTTGGAGGTAAGTTATTAATGCAAGACTAGTCTTAGGATGCCAATGCAAGATTATTGAGTGATTCTTAGGGTGAGATTGCTTAATGTTCCTTTAAGTAATTTAGTTATGATTGATCTTAATATGTGGCAATAAGTACTTAACAATGGCAAATAAGAGACAATCTTAACCAAAAGAATATGTGCCAATTTCACAAGTTCCAACAAGATATACGAGATATCCATGATGCAAATGCTTAAGTGTTTAAACTATAGATCACCAATATGCCCAAGATAAAGATATCATCCACGAAAGATACTAACTATGAAACATTAAGGACAATAGAGCACTTATCCACTTGAGACAAATTAGAAAATTAGATGATTCATGCTTAATTAGAAATCTTCCAAGTTATGCCAATATTTCTCAACAATTATCTTCTTTAATGTTGACAAGAGATATTAATGATAATTACAAAGAGATATGCAATTAGATTCACCAGTCCTCAAGATAAGAACACTTAAACCTTAGATGCCAATGTGAGATACCAATTTCCAATAAACTCTTAGATTTATTCTCTTAAGCGATCATTCAACAAGATTATTGGATTATGAGATTAAAGTGAGTGAGCTTAGTGTAAAATTTGGATTATGGAACTCACAAAACAACAAACATTAGATACTTCACCAAAAGCAACTGAATGTAAATAATACTTTCCACAATGAGCAATTATTATCACTAGAGTATGAAACAATGAAACTCCTCTTGTCACTTATGTTCAATGAGCAATAATGAATATTTTATGACAGCAATAGATTACTTGTACCAAAAAGGCCCAAAAGAGTGCCAAAATTATCAATTTCTCTTTGACTTAGATGAAAACACTTAAAATAGAAAGCAAGCAATGAGAAGAAGCTTACGTCACTGTGTATATCAGATTGTATTATGCTTATGACATTCCTCAGAACTTCATGAAATATGCCAAGCAATGAATGTCCATTAAATGCAAATAGCTTGTAGTGTCTTAGGCAACTCATGAGTTATTTTAGGGCACTTTTATGAATATTTAATGTTATGAAATGATTATCTTGCTGTAAGGAAACAGCGAGGAAACAAAGGTTTACGATGCAAACCAATAGGCCCTAGGCCTAGGAGGAGACTAGGAGAGTTGCTGACAAATTTTCCAAGATAAATTCTACGTACAACCACAAGAACTTGACCAATACCTCTGCAAAACATCAAATGTTAACTTCAGAAAATTCAATGATAACCCACAAGGACTGAAGCGAGGGAAAATGAGGGTTATGAGAGGGAACAAAAGAACAAATAGGCCTGTGTGAGGGTAGAAGGAGACCCCAAGGGTCCACGGCAAAGGCAAACAGGCCTAATAGGCCTATCATCTAAGGGATCAAGGCTCTAATGGGCCTACGGCTCAAAGGTAGGGCCTCCTAGAGGCTTGTCGCAAGCCCTAAAGGGTTGTGGCTTAGGGAAGGAGAAGGTCGAGGGGAAGGAGAGGCCTCAGAAATGTTTGCGGTAGGGAAAAGGGGAGGCAAAGGGCAAGCCAAGGCAAGGAGAAGGAGAAGAAAGGGGCAGCGGAAGGGAATAAGAGGGAGCCGAGGACAAAGGGAGGAGGTCAGAGCGCAAGTGGAGAAGGATGGAGGGCTTGAAGGAGGCCTTAAGCCCTGCGGCTAGGGATCTCAAGGAAGTGGTTGTTGAGAATTTGTAGGGCTGGAGATTATTACAAATTCTCTTCTTGATAATTACTTGTGAGCTTGCTTGAGTTACTCATGTCTTTCTTTCTTTAGCTTAGTTAGTCTTTCATCAAGTCAATTATCAAAATGCACAAGAAACAAAATTAGGCTCCTAGAGCCAGGGCAAAACCTCTCCCTCTTGGAGAGGAAAACCCGCAAAGAAATCTTCTTATAGATCTTCAAATCACAAGTAACATGACGCAGACTCAGACCCTAGACTTAGGAATGACTCCAAGATCTTGTCACTGCCCTTTCAAACTTGATTCTTCTATTCTTCAACAATCTACTATGTTCTGCACTAGAGAACTCGGTCTCCAAGGTTTTCTTGTTGTATTATGGTTGGGAAGGTAAATCACAGATTTACCTTGCTCACTTTTATTCTTCTTTTAGAATTCTTTCTCTTTATACCTTCCTTTCTCCGACATAGCCTTCAGTCAAACTGTCCTTAAACTTTATATACTTCAGGATCTTTGTTTAACTCACAAAACATGAAACAGTAGTATTATACTTGCACCTTTTTCTTGTTCTAGTATCCAAACTATAGGCTATGACACATCCGCAAATGCCACCTTATGACTGCTTCCTGAAATCCACAATTACACTTGGAGAAACCGACACTTATTATACTTCAGGTATCCGCACTTATTATTTTAGATTGATCGGCACAGCTTCAACATTGTATGTCAAGTAATTATAGTTGAAGTTCTTCAACCTTTTCACTGAAACACCTTCCCAGAAATCCGCACTAAAAACACCTTTAAGAATTCGCAAAAGCCGTCTCTTGGATGTCCGCACTTCCTTAGATATTTGCAAACTGTCACTTTATTGACCGAAAAACATTATCTTCAAATGAGCCGCAGAAACAGGTATTTATATTGGTTCTTGATCTGTTTTTAGGCTCAACTTGTCATTAGGCTTCAAGGCCGACTTATCAACTAAATGTTGGCCGACTTTAACATATTATAATAGCTGCTTTTTCCAGCATTTGAGAGATGTCTGATTGTAGGCATTCTTCCACAAATTCTTGGATGTGTGAAAAGGCTCATGACAAGATCTGGAGCATGTATTGATGACTAGATCCTTCATATATATACACATGACACTTTAATTATATTCTATGCCTAGAAGACTCAAACCTAATAGACATCAAGAAGAAGTCTATCTACTTAATAAATCTTGCTCAACAAAAATACATTTTATTATTTTGAATTCTTCTTTTCATAAGTACATAATTACATAGTCAACATGAAGACCGACCTAGTTACACTTTTCAACAACGGCTAGGCTGGTGGGTGGACGTTGGGCCTGGAGACCCTAAAAAATTTTAAAACCCTTGTCAAGAAATTGAATTTGCTCCAGATCTACAATATTTTCCCAAATTCACTGCAAAATTCTTGATGTTGGTCCTACAAAACTTTTAGAGACTAGATCTTATCCTCAAGGACCTAGATCTAGCTCAAAACCCCAGCACTTATTCTTGAATAACATGGATCTCACCTGCACAAATGAAAAATAAGAATACCCAAAACCCCAATATATACAAAATTAAAATAAAAACCCCAAACCCTAGTTGCTGCAAAACAAGGGTTATAAAAATTTATTTACAAAAATTATTCTACAAAAATAATTTATAAGTTATATACAAATATACAATGCTTGGAAATAAAAATATTTTTGAGAAATAATTTTTTAAATGATGAAGAATGACAATAGATCAAATGTGTTTCAAAATTTATGGTGTTTCCACAGCCTTAGCGAAGTAAGAAAATCAAACAAAATTCTTGGAGCCCAAACAAGGTCCGCTCTCCTCCAAAGTCTGTGTACTTGGAGCAGACGAAGCCCAAGGGTTGAGGAGCCCGCAAACTCTATAAATTTCTTCAAGAAAACTTGTTAGAGATATGGCGAATCAGATCACCTAAGATAGACCCAAAATCTACCAACAGCATGTTCTTATCACCATCTAATGAATAAACAAGCTTATAAAATTTGAAGCACAATATAGGAAAGCACATACCTAGCACATACCTCAGATGATCGGGCAAAGAACACCATGAACTGAACCACAAAGTATTTTATTATGATATTTCAAACGTTTCCAATAGATCAGTGGAACAACACCAGCGTTACAAAATTACATAGACCAAAGTCAAGCTTTCATCATTGCAACTTTACAAGAAAATGTCTTTCTAATAAGTAGATAAATCCTCCAAGTGGAAAATAATGGCTAGTTGGTTTGATCCCCGTCAAAATAATCTCGATCGTCGATAAATACTTGATCATCTTTTAATCTTTGCCACTGAAAATATTTATTTTTGAGGAATTTTCGAATTTCTCATAAAAACCATTTTGTATTAATCCAAAAATAAATATTTTGGATTAATTTCCTCAAAAATTTGACATTGACTTCACCACCAAGGTCCAAGGGCTAAATTTTTCTTAAAATATCCATTTTTGCCTTGGTGGGGGACCTCCAAAAATTAACTTCTTTTTGACCCACGATTTTTTGGTCTTTTTCCACCTGGAGAAATTGATTTCTCTAATTTTAATTTTTTGACTCTAAATTAATTAATTTTCTGGCTTAAGATTTAATTTTGTTTTTGCCAGAAAAATTAATTAAATAACACTTGAGGGGATTAATTATTTTTCCACCCTCAAATACTTTAGTCATGGTGTCTAATTGTGAGGGACCATGCACTAAAATATTTTTACATCAGATAATTACAAATTCAACTCTCAAAGGGGGAATACCCATTCGTTATAGACCCTCAAAATAATTACCCATTTCCGTGACAAAAATGATCAGTAGACCAAGTGATCTGTAATAAAATAATTTATCCAAATAGCTTAAATTTTTCCCAAACCATTTTTACAATAGAATCGACTAAAAACACTTAGACTCACCTAAGATTTTGACAATGAATTCCACCCTAGATTTCGTGTTTAAGCTGAAGGGAAAACTCTACCGATTATCGGTGTTTAGAAACACACATAATGCGGTGAGACGAAAAACCTCCTAGGATGAAATTCGTCGCCAAAATCATAGACTTACCTAGGTTGATACATAATTAAATGGTCGTACTAGCATCATTTACATTACAACTTGCAGAAATTGGGTTTACAATGACATAATAAATGGTTGGCTATTAATTCTGAACTTTGAAAAAATTCCTTGGAACTGTGACAAAATGGGTGCAACATCATGCAAACCCCCAACAATCTCAACCAAGTTTGATTATTCCCACCTCCATTCCCAAGGCACAGACCCAATACTCCAAGAAATTATCATGGGGAATTTGGAAGCAGATCTGGACAAAGGAGAAACTAAGAGCATGGATTTGGATGCCCTCGATCTTCCCAATATAAACAAGGCCTACAAAAGCAAGCAACCCAATTTGATCCATGGGCACCAAGTGAAAAATCTCAGCAAATCCTATCTAAAAGCATGTCTTCATGCCCAAAAGGCGGCCTTAAGTATATGCAACCCAAGCTCTTCCCTCAACATACAAATGCACTCTTTCAAAGACCCTCCCAAACCTCATAAAGAGAGTCATAACCTCTTCAAAGTAGTTGAAGGAGCCACAATTGCATAGGTCATCAAAATGGCTCAGTTC
Source organism: Pinus albicaulis (assembly GCA_034641835.2). Taxonomy (NCBI): domain Eukaryota; kingdom Viridiplantae; phylum Streptophyta; class Pinopsida; order Pinales; family Pinaceae; genus Pinus; species Pinus albicaulis. The sequence goes on from CM076582.1 coordinate 1,391,055,635, forward strand.
TTTCCTAGGTTTGTGGAAGAAGAAGACATTAGAACTTTGATGGAGGAGAATTCAAAGGAAGAGCTAAAGGTCGTTCTTTCCAGTTTTCATAATGATAAGAGCCCAGGACCAGAAGGTTGGGCGGTGGAATTTTTCTTAGGGTTTTGTGATTAGATTGGGAGCAACATTCTGAAGGTGGTAAATGAATCCATAAGAAATGGTAGAATATTGGTGGCTTTCAATTCAACTTTTATCGCTCTCATACCAAAGATGGATAACACTCAATCATCTGAGGATTTCCATCCAATTTCTTTATGTCACAGTATCTATAAGGTGATAGACAAAGTTATAGCTTGAAGATTGTTGAAATTCTGTGTACCCCAGGTCTCGTCTATGTCTAGACTAGATCATAAACTCATCGAAGATACTCAACTAAAAGAACTTTGCACAGCAGAAATATAATAGCAGTAAAACCAATAAAAGTACACAAGATATATAGGCCCAAAACACTTCTTATCAGTCCAGCAACAAGAAAGTCATAGGGCTCTTGTACCAGGGATCACGGCCCTTCTGAAAACCCTAATACAAATGTTATAATACCAAATACAACTAGGGCTTGAGGTCTAATCCTTCAGACCCTCAATCTACCCAATGAAACAACGAAAAAAAACACAACCTACTTGTTGGTTGATCTCCTTTTCAATCATCCCTTTCAATCATGTTGTCCACAAAACATCAACTCCCTTTTGCCCTCTATCCTGGCAGTCCTTTGCCACCTTGTCTCATAGGGAATGGCTCCTTTCAATGCCCTGTATACTCATCTACTCACAAGTTGACTTGTCCTTCAGTCAACTGCAATTACTAGCATCAAATATGTTTGTTCAGACCTCCTTTTCATAAACAAACTTCACATCAACAGCTCAGCGATCCACCTACAACGAACAACAGACTTTGTTCACCTTCGTTGGCCTCTCCATAGTTCTAAGGCACCTCAGCACTGCTTCCCAAGGGTCTAACACCTCTTGAACCCCTTCTCTATCTGTGGCCAATTAGACTTTCTCAAACCCAGCACCCGATATTCAGTTCCCAGCAATTATTAACTGAACGAATACACAACTAAGTTCCTAACCAAAAATATTTAGTGGAAGCAAAATTACTCAATCTGAATCACACACATAAACAGATTTATGTCCAATCAATAATTATTCATTAATAAATTAATCATGGAAATTACTTGGGCCTCTGTACTGGGGATAATGGCCCAATTGAGAAAATACAAAACTGATCACCAACCTCACTGCACTCTCTCGGACCCAACACACGCTCACTGAGAATCCTCTCTCAATCCTGTGCTACTATTGTGTCTTAGCACCTCACAATAGGCTCAATTTATAACTTTTTAAAGCTAATATTGAAGGCCAAAATTAGCTCCTCAAGTTAATTGAAGGTAAGTGACATTACTTTAGTTAACTATCCTATCTTTAGCTTTCTCTACTTTAACTCAAGTACAAGTCATAAATTTAGCTTGCCCTACATGCACATCACATCAACATGCATGGAACTCACTTGCACACTTTACATATCAAATGCAAGCTCCGAACGAGGCAAATCAAGGTCCTTCTAGTCAAGACTCAAGACTAGAAGTACCTTCCCAGCTACAAAGCTCAACACTCCCTCTTACCTAGGGTCCAAGGAGGTACTTCTGGAAGAACCTCCTCCACCTGAATCTTTCTCTAAAAAATCCCATCTTAGTATCTGTAGTTGCTCACTATGAGACTAAAGCTTATCTTGCTACCTGATCTGAAACTTGAGCTGAGAACCTGTCACATCCAACCATGCTCCGAGGATCCAGCTCCTGAGCATCCAAAAATGTCATATCATACCAACTAAGGCTCCTAGCAATGCCTGAAGTATAACTCTTCCTCACCACCTACTCCCTCTCAATAACTAACATTGATCCAGTATCAAAGATCGCCTCAAATATACACACAAGTTGTCCCAAAAACCTATATGACTGCCCTTGTCTGATGCCAAGCACTACAGCTACATAAAAGGTCGCTCCCTCTGAATATGGAAGCACTTGTCCATCTCGGAACAAAAATCTATATCCAACATCCTCCAAGATTGATCCTAAGAGCATGTGTACCATCAACCCTGGTACAAACAACATCCCTCTCACTTCCAAAAATCCTCCTGACTCTAGTTGGAGTCTGACACATCCAACGTCCTTCATTGTATGCATGGTGTTAGCTCCGCAACTCATCTAGCAGTCTAAATCTGTCTCTGAAACATTGTGGAACACTGACCTCATCCATATCATGTGACTGGACGCTAAACTGTCCACTAGCCATAACCCACTGTCCTCATACACAACAGTACTATTGTCAGAAACACAGGAAACTAGAAAAAATTCCTTCTCGAATTTCTCTGTAACATCATCAATCTCAGTTGATGTTAATGTAGCCACCTGATCCTCCTCTTTCTTCTTGTGTGGACACTGGCTCACATAGTGACCAATCTTGTGACACACAAAGCACATGTCCTTCATGGAAGCAGATCCCCCACTCCCTTTGCTTTACCTTTGCCCTTTCTAGCAAGAGAAAAATTCTCCTCATCATCCTTTCCATCATGTTGGCCTGCAGTTTTGGAATATCTCCTTGTCTCCTCCTGTACAAAATCATCCCACAATCTATCCAAATTAGGCAGATTCTCCTGTGCAACAATCCCGTCAATGAAGGCATCCCACTTCGAAGGAAAGCCACTTAAGGTTGATTTGACCAACTCTTCATTATCAATATTTTCCCCGACTGCTACCAAATCATCTATAATCTGAGAGATCCTAGTTAGGTATGATGCAGTTGTGTCAGTTTCAAACATCTTTTTGTTTCTCAGTTTTTCCTTCAACACCATCTTCCTATTTGGTTTGTCCTCTGGTACAACTTGGTTAAGGATGCCCACATCTCATAAGCATACTTCTTCCCCGTCACATGAGGTATAACATGGTCTCTAATGGAGTCCAGGATTATTCTCTTGGCCTTCACATTTATCTTATTAAACGTAACCAACTGAGTAGGATCTCCAAGCATTGGGGCAACCTTCTCCACGATCTCCCACAACTCCTACTCCTCAAATAACAGAACAATCGGCTGCTTCCATGGGCTGAAATTTCCTACCTCGTCCAACCTGTCCTCGTAACATTGTCTAGTAGCCATCTTTGTCAAACTAACCTACAATAATTTTCTTACTCTCTACACACTGCCCAAGCTTGTTGCCCGCTGCCCAAACATTTCAGAAGTATTGCAGTGACTTTTTTTAATTTTAATTCAACGCATCCTTTGCTCGTTTTGAACCTATGATTGTTTGTTTGTCCAGTCGATCATTTCCTTTACTAATTGTCGGCTCGATCGCTTCAAACACCTTGTGGTTGCTTAATTAGCTAACTCGAATGTATTCCCATGCTAGCATCATCCTGATCTGTTTCAGCCCAATCTGCAACCTGTGGCGATTGGTCTCCGCTCAGTCTCTTGGCCCTAATCATTGTGCTCCTTTACAATGTTGCTACAGCGACTAGTCCCTTGTCTACGACCCACTACAACCCTGTCGACATGTCAACTTACGCACGCCTCTCTCTATAGCTTGACAACCATTGTCGACACCTAAACATCTCCCTTGTTGTCACAACCTATCGGTTGTCGTTGATTGTCGCCCATTGGCCCTCCGGCTTCCAAACTCTTGTGCCCTCGACCACGTTCATTGCACACTCTCAGTCAATAGACCCTCGTGGTTGGCGACTCAAGACTGTCATTTTTCCCTTGACCCGATTCTCCGTTGGCCGCTGACTATGCTGGACTAGCTTGTCAGGCAGCCACTCTGCACTGGTTGATCTGCTGTCTCAGCCCTACCTTGGTCTCCCTATCGATACGCTTATGTACTCGTGCTTGTCTTTCGTAGTTTGATCAACCATATGCCTTCATGTCCTATCTTCTGTTCTGCCCCCAGCCTCGACCTTCTCCGAATCAATGTATGGCAATGTTGTAGTTGCAGTTGTGCCAAGCAATCGGCTAGCTGTCGGTTGCTTGGGCTTGTTGGTTGACCACCCACTCTATTTTTTTCATTAAAAATTAAATAAAAATCAGGCCCCTTTTTTTATTTCCACCTTTTTTTTTAATCGTAATATTTTCTTTTTCACGACTCAAAAAAAAAAATTTACCCGTAAAAAAAACTTCTCATAGCCCCAAAAAAAATATTGCCTGCTTAAAAAAAATTTGCATTCGTATGATCCTAGCCAACCTAGCTCTGGGGATTCGATACACACCCTGACCGGTAATTCCCAAATCAATTTAGAGTTTCGGCTCTAATACCATGTTAGACTTTCTCGAACCCAGCACCCGATATTCGGTTCCCAACAATTATTAACCCAACAAATACATGGCTAAGTTCCTAACCAAAATTATTTAGTGGAAGAAAAATTTCTCTATCTAAATCACACATAAACAGATTTATGTCCAATCAACAGTTCTTCATTAATAAATTAATCATGGAACTAACTCGAGCTCCTGTACCAGGGATCATGGCCCAACTGAGAAAATACAAAACTAATCACCGGCCTCACTACACTCTCTCGGACCCAGCACACACTCACTAAGAAGCCTCTCTCAATCTTGTCTTGTTATTGTGTCTTAGCACCTCACATTAGGCTCGATTTATAACTTTCCTAAGCTAAGATTGACTGCCAAAAATAGCTCGTCAAGTTAACTGAAGATAAGTGACATTACTTTAGTTAATTATCCTATCTTTAGCTTCCTCTACTTTAACTCAAGTACAAGTCATAAATTTAGCTTGCCTTGCATGCACATCACATCAACATGTGTGAAACTCACTTGCACGCTTTACATGTCAAATGCAAGCTCCTAACGAGGAAAATCAAGGTCCTTCTAATCAAGACAGAAGACTAGAAGAACCTTCCAAGCTACAAAGATCAACACAGCCTAGTCTCAAAATAGGTTGTGCCCTCAGCAGACCATGCAGCCCTCGCGGCCCCTGTGGCCCCCAGAGACCCTCTCTAAGCATAGAACAGAACCTGGCAGCCTCTTTTTTTCTCCAAACAACAAACAGACAATCACACAGCAAACCTCTTCCTCTTCGTCCAACGAACAAAATACTTGGTTACTTCAAGAGATGTTATTCGTCCTTCTTCCTAAGATAGAAAGCTCCAACTCGGCCTCTTGAAGATTTGTGCCTCTCTCTTGGGCTACTTATTCTTCACAAGGATAGAATTGCTATTGTGTGAAATGACATCTTATGATCTCTTATTTATAGTGTTCAAGGGGTGACATTTTAACCCAAAGGGTCATGTCACTTGGCTCCTAGCCGACTTGAGCCTACATGCTCAAACACTAAAAATATTATTATTTTCTTGGTTCTAAGCCCACACTTTGGGACCAAATTCCCCAGGTTTGGGCACATTGCCCACAACTTCCATTTTGTGGCTTTTCTCCTCACACGTCAAGCACCTAGGATTTGTGGGAGTACCTCCCAAGCTACACCAATTTTCAACAAGGATTAATCCTATATTATCCAAATCCATCTCAAAAGAACAGTTTGGCTTCTTTGAAGGGAGACTAATTCACGAAGCTATTGGGGTAGCAAAAGAATTCACAGCATCAAAACTCACAAGCCAAAAGGGGTTATGATTAGAAGCAACTTCTCTAAATCATATGATCGTGTCAGCTAGAGCCTAGCTATGTATCAAACTTTTGTTAACTCATGTGGACTTTGGTTCAAATTCCATCTCATGGGTTATGAGTTGTCTCCTTTTGGTATCATTTGTGGGCTTAATCAATGTATCGGCCTCTCCTCTCTTCCATGCCCAGAGGGGACTAAGACAAGGATGCCCTCTATCTCCTCTCTTATTTCTGCTAGTGGCAGAAGGACTTAGTCATTTGCTAGAAGATGCCAAATGAATAGTTGTGTTCCAAGGTGCAGTCATAGCTCAGGATCTTGCTATCACTCATTTATTATTTGTTGATGATATTCTAATTTTCTGCAATGACTCTCTTCGGGATGTTGATAAATTATTTGAAATATTATCCCTATTTAGAAAAGCTACTAGAATGGTTATTAACACTACGAAATCAACAATATCCTTCCAAAATATGGAAGAAGATGGGATCCACCATTTATATGTCGTTTTCCCTTTGAGTTAAAAGGACTAGATGAAGGCCTAAAATACCTAGGTTTTCACTTGAAACCTAACTGTTACAACAAGGACTAGCTATGGTTAATTGCAAAACTGGAGAAAAGGCTAAAGGCGTGTTGACTTAGGTGGTTATCTAGAACAGGTCAGTTGATGCTTGTAAATTCAATCTTGGAAGCCATATCGCTTTAGTGGATGTCACTTGCCTGGATTCCTAAGAGCATACTTGAAAAAGTTAGAAGGATTTGTTTTAAGTTCCTATGGGCAGGAGCACAAGATCATTTTGTACTTCCATGGGTCAAATGGAACCGAATTGTTGCACCAAAGCTTTATGGAGGTTGGGGCTTAAAAAATGTTTTCCTATTTTCTAAAGCACTGGCAGCCAAATGTGGATGGCGTCTTTTATCAACAAATATCCTCTAGACTGTGATCTTCTACCATAAGTATATTGCACTAAGCAGTATTGAGGACTGGGTTAGAATGGAGGAAAAACCTTGGTCCAATATATCTATCATTTGGAGGGTAGTTCTCAAATATTTCGATTTAATTAGTTTCTGCCTTGCTTGGAGAGTCAGTAACGGACACAAGGTAAGGATAGAACCGGATCTTTGGCCAGGAAGCAGGGACAATCATTGACTCTCTCAACCCCTTATAAATTATCTACGAGATAGAGGCACTTCTAGACTTCATCATTTAGACAAACCATCTCCAACCACCCTGTGGAGGAAACGGTGGCAATCGACAGAGGATCAAAAACTGTTCGTTGGCTTTCATGAGTGGAACAAGTATTTGGCAACTTTATCTAACTCCCACATTAGGCTTTCTCAAAGAGAGGATGAACTGATATGAACACAATCTTCGTTTGCGACATACTTCCCAAAACTTGGGATATCCATCTTAATGTGGTTGCACAAAATGCAGATCACAAATGGTGGTGGAAGATGATTTGGCACTCCAAGTGTTTGTCAAAGGCCCGGATCTTCAGGTGGTGCATCCTGGACAATAAAATTCCTACATGGGATAATATGCAAATCTGTCATAATATTAGGCCAGGTTGGTGTGTTTTGTACAAGATGAATGGGGAATCGACAAAACATCTCTTCATCAGTTCCCCTTTTACTGCCCAGGTGTATAGTTCTTATCAATCAGTTTTAGGACAATCTTGTAGTTGATCAGGTCAGAATGTAGAGGAGATCTAGAGGGAATGGCTAGAGAATCCTTCAACAAAATATTTTAAAGCTCCTCCTCTTATTGTGTCTTGGGATGTGTGGTTAGCTCGAAATAAAGCCATATTTCATAACAAATTCTCTTCTCCATATAGGGTAATAGCAGAAGGTCTTTCTATTCTTGCACACTTTCCACAATCAAAAGAATCAAACAATCCTCAGTATATCACAACTAAAGAACCAAATACCACAATACAATGGCCCTATTTTGATGGTTCTTCTAAGGGGAAAGTTCATATTTGTGAAGGGGGATTCATATTAAACATTTTTGTTTCACATTCCTTTCACATATAAATGGGCCTAGGAAGGGGGACAAATAATCTTGCAAAACTTTTGGCATGCAAATCACTTCTAGATTTCACTAGGGAAAAAGGATGTGACCAGTTACAGGTTTTTGGAGATTCTTTGCCAGTCCTTAACTGGGTGAAATAGGTATACCAATGTAAAAATATACACCTTTCCCCTATCATAGAAGACTTATTGAGGATAAAGCACTCATTTGGTTTTTTTCTTGCTTTCACATCAACAAAGAGAAAAGTGCTATTGCGGATGGTTTATCTAAAGATGCCATTGCGCTAGATAGGGGGCTCTAAATGATCTCAGAGACCAAAGAAAATGAGCACTTTCAATAGATGACAATATTCTTAGAGCACCACTATGATTATATACATTTTTATATTTTGTTTGCACATATGTGGAAATCTTAGATATTGCTAGGCAACTTTATAGCTTTTCTTTTTGACAAGAGGTAATTACCCTGCATTTTGTAAGAAAAAAAATTATGTATCAAGTCCTTAATGGTTAAAATTGTGATCCTTACGATGTCAGACTTGGATCTTCGCAGATTCAACCGAATACATGCAATGATATGTATATGTAAAATGTAGTTTTGAATCATTTTCCAAATGAATTGGAATTACAATTTTTTTCGAGGAAAAAGAAAAGGTGGAATACAAGTCTTCAAATGATTAATTCTTTCAATATAACCCTTACAAACACATGACGCAAATGTAGAATTGGTTTAATTTTGTTGAAAATAAGTCCAAATGTATATGGTAATCTTAGATGATAGCACTGTACATGCTGAATTTCGTGTTGACGTACAAATCAGATTGATGAATGGTAAAAAAAAATCACTTTTAAGAATGCTTTTTACATGCCATGTGTGATCAAATATCTTCTTTCAATCAGTATAATAACAAAGCATAACCTACATGTAGAAGTGTTATGTAGAAATGATAAAATTTCAGTGTTCCACAAGGATGCGTCCCCGAAGGTGGGATGCACCCCATGCTTCCCACGCACCTGGGACGAGGGGACGTCTGGGAAAATGTTTCCCCATGTCCCCCTTTTGGGGAGACGTGATGAGACGCAGGGGGAAACATTTCCCCAATGTGGATGTGTTTCACCAAAAGGGTGCTTCTAGGTGCGCCACCCCCCCCCCCTTCAAAAGGGGGATGCCCAAAAGCGCCCCTTTTGAGTTTGAGATATATCAATCTACTATTCTAGTCTTCAAACTTCAGTATCTAATATAGTCTATTTTGCGTAGTATTAATTAGATTCTAGAATGATGAAGAATGAATTCAATTTGAAATCAATTTAGTATCTAGAATGATAAATGATGAATTTGGTTTTTAAATCAACGTAGATTCTAGAATGATGAATGATGAATATGGATCAATGCATTTCATTATGGAATTTGATTATTGAATCTCATGGTGTATGGATGCACGATGGGTGTGAATGATAAATACAGATCAGTCTATTTCATTATTTAATTCAATTATGTATGGATCAATATATTTATGCTTTTATGTATTTGAATTTTTTATATATATACCTTGACGTCCCCCTTAAATTTCCCTAAAATTTGAGGGTACTCCCACACGTCCCCTTTGTGCATCACCCTGCACCCACACCCCTCCCACCCCCATCCCCCCCCATCCCAGAGTCTTGGTGGAACATAGTAAAATTTATGAAAGAAAGAGGAGGGCTAAGGCAATCACTTCAAGAGTAAAGGAACATGGACATTAGAAATTAATGTAGCAAAATCTCATGCATCAGAAGCCAATGTTGATAAAAGAAACAATTCATTTTATCATGAAAATTTTGGAAAACTAGATTTTCAATGCCTTCCAAACATGGGTTAATGTTCTTGTATCTAATCATTTAACTACATCATGCTCTTAACGTGGTTCAAATAGAAATACATGTATATGTTCAAATGTATCATTCAAATGCATCTAATTGGGTTTTCACACTAGCTAGATTAGTTTAGCACTAAATGATTATCAGCTTCACTATTTTGTTCTAGCACATAAATCTGATGAATACTAATATTTAAGCTAAGTTAGTTAGTTAGCTATGCATGTGCCATAGCTAGTGAGGGTTTGTTTTGTAGGTAAGCACATTGTTCTTAAGCGTTTATACTTGGCAAGAATATATAACTTAATATTGGTTTTGTTTATATTATATAAATTACCACTCGAAGAAAGAAGATAGTGAAGCAACACAAACGCCTCCATTTTTCCATGAGCATGACAACCAACAATTCCACACTTGGATCCTCCTCGTAGTCTCTACAAATACCAAAAATAATCATGCACAATCTAGATGACAAGTGACTTCAACCCAACCAAATCATCCCCTACCCTCACATCCCCCATGTGCCATGTTTATACCCATCCCACTAACTTCATTGAATTCACATCCTTAGGATCCACATCTTCACCTTGCAAAATAAAAGAAAATGTGCACTAATCCTCACCTCACAAATCTACCTCCCAATGCAACAGAGAAATATAGGTCAACACCTCACAACTTCCTCCACCCTTTTGTCTTAGCCAACAACCATCTGAATCCCCAATGATGACAAACCCCCATCACCCACTTCAATCTTTTGTAGGCAAGCACATTGTTCTTAAGCATTTATACTTGGCAAGAATATATAACTTAATATTGGTTTCGTTTATATTATATAAATTACCACTCGAAGAAAGAAGATAGTGAAGCAACACAAATGCCTCCATTTTTCCATGAGCATGAAAACCAACAATTCCACACTTGGATCCTCCTCGTAGTCTTTACAAATACCAAAACTAGTCATGCACAATCTAGATGACAAGTGACTTCAACCCAACTAAATCATCCCCTACCCTCACATCCCCCATGTGCCATGCTCATACCCATCCCAATAACTTCATTGAACTCACATCCTTAGGATCCACATCTTCACCTTGCAAAATAAAAGCAAATGTGCACTAATCCTCACCTCACAAATCTACCTCCCAATGCAACAGAGAAATCTAGGTCACCACCTCACAACTTCCTCCACCCTTTTGTCTTAGCCAACAACCATCTGAATCCCCAATGATGACAAACCCCCATCACCCACTTCGATCTTTGAGAGGCACACCCACACCACCACTCCTCTATCGACTAATCCCATGGAGACTGCATAAGTCCCCCAATACCACATCTATTGATCCCTTTTCGCACCACCCTCCAACAACCCAATCTACCTAAGAGGCCACTTAGGCTCCCTTTCTCTTTGAGAACAATAAATAAATACCTCGCATACCAACACCAAAGTAGCTCAAAACATCCCACCTCCAACTTCTTCAATTACTCCAATATACGTACAAACACCTCTACACTAGAGCTCCACCACGCCACAACCATTATATTTCCACTTCACTTCCTTGGTGCACCACATCAATTCCAAATAAAACAAAGAATCTCCTCCTCCTCACTCTCCCTAGTGTGTTCTCCCCTTCGGCCAAGCATGCCTTTTGTTGTGAACCTATCCTCGTCTCTAGCTAGGGACATGGCTACACCCCTTTTGGAATAGTTACACACTCAAAGCTATAAATCCATCATCAATGCTTCATCCCAACTATAAACAATACATAAGAAAATTGATGGAGTTCCTTCCAATACCTTAGATCAATAAGGCCAACTCATGCTGACAAAGATGCATGAAGTTCCTCACACTTTACCCCACCAACAACAACACCCACAAACACAATCATAAACGCCTCATGCTTAGAGTACAAACAGATTTTGTGCTTTCCACACTCACAAATCTACCACAAAGAACTCCAAATTCCTATCAATGGCATTCCTCCATACACACCATTCTACTAAAATTTAAGTTGCTTGATGTTACATATCCAAGTTTTAGAATTGTTAGATAATGGATGGTATGGCATTCAATAAAGATGTAATCATAGATGAATCACGATACTTTTTAAACTTTGAGTACTTTGGAGCATACACTTATAGGATGAAGATATTATTATAGAAGTGTGAGTTAGAGGATGATAATGCAAACTTGAAGACACAAAGTGCATAATAGAATATGCTCCTCATGGAGACCTCATCTTCCCTGAACTAGAAGACTCACCTTTTGATTGAGACTTAGGTATTGCTTGAAGAAGCACAATGCTCAGACATAAACGTTTGCACAGGTTCAGTATGAACATGAAAGTAATTTGAAATATTTCGAAAGTAATTCTATTTTGGAATTCACTTTAGTAAAAAAAAGTGAAAAGGCTTATATTTAGTTGTTGACTTTCAAAAGTGTACTTCATGCATGCATCACTTGGACTAGGATTAAACTCGAAAACAGATTAAGCTTTTGGTTTCAGCTAAAAGTATAAAGACAAGTTAAGATAGAGGGTGTACACACAAATGAATAGTTGAGCAGGTAGAGAGAGAGAGAGAGATAAGGACTTCAGGAAATATGTGAATTTGGGCAATAGTTAGAGATCATAACGAGTAAGTCCATACAAATATATAAAATTTTGTACACGTATGAAACAATTTCACACATCCATACGAACAAGTTATGCAGCAGGCTATATAAGCACAGGGAAAAGTCATTTGTTGACTGTGAAACTACTGGTTTTAGCAGAATGTGAAGATTTCCTTGTAAGTCTTTCAAAGGAATGAAAAGCTGAATTTAAAGGAGAAATTACGTGTATGTGTGACTTGGACTAGGAGTAATCTCGAAAATAGATTAGGGTGTTGGTTCAACAAAAAGTATAAATACAAGTCAAGATAGAGGATTTACACACAAATGATTAATTGAGCAGGTTGTGTGTGAGAGAGAGAGAGAAGGGATTTACGAAATAGGTGAATTTGAGCAGTACTTAGAGATCATATAGAGCAGATCCGTACATATCCATATAAAACTCTGTACATGTATGAAACAGTTTCGTACAATCATACGAGTAGGCCATACAACAGCCTATACATGCTCAGTTCAAAGTGATTTGGTGACTATGAAACTATAGGTTTTAGTAGACTATGGAGGTTTCCTAGTAAGTTTTTCAAAGGAATGAATGAATTTTAAGTAGAAATTACATGTGTATCTGTCAAACTATCTTTATACTTCCGAAATATATTTTCCAACAATTTTGTGATTGATGGTAAGGTTTGAAATTTAATTTCTGCATTAATTAAATTTAGCAATTTATTTGCTTAAATGAGATCATAAGGACATTAGTCATCTAGGCTTTGAATTTTGACATGGTATCGGAGCTAACTTCTCTATTTGAGATTCTCAAGGATTTGTAACGATAGATCAATTGTCAAAAAAAGAATCAACAATTAGAGGGTTTCAAAATTTTATTTTTAGATTTGGAAGTTTGCACATTAGATCTCAAAGATGTCATCAGCCAGCCTCAAGTTTGAGGACAAAACAGATGATTCCTCATATTACTTATCATGGAAGGTGAGGGACACTCTTACTAGAAGAGAATGATCTTTGGGATACTGCCAAGAACGTTGTGTCTCCACCTACAAATTCGTAGCAGTTGGTAGGTCACAAGAAATGGGATGTGAACACCAAGCAAATAATTTTGGTTAATCCCTCATATATCCAAGAAGATGACAACAAAGGATATGTTTGATGTCCTAGTTAACCTCTACCAAAGTGAAAATGTAATGAAGATGGTATTGTCGAACAAACTTAGATCCATATAGATGACTAGATCAAACTCAGTCACTAGTTACCTTGTGGAGGTCACACAAATTATTGATCAACTTGCAATAGCTGGGGAGAAGGTTGCATTAAAAGAGCTAGTGAACATGGCGCTAAATGAATTCCCAACTTCATAGGAACCATTTGTCAAAGGCATTTATGTTCAGGAAAACTTTCTTATATTTGAAAGATTTTAGAATGATTGTATAGAATGAAAATTTTGGAAGAACTTGCTTTTAGTTTTGATCATGGAGGATAAGGGCTTTGCAATTGAGTTCAAGAACCAACAGCTCCTTATTAGGATGAAGGATTCTAGCCTCAATATACCTCAAGCAATAGGGGTTAGAACAATTAATTTGTGCATGTTGTAAGGTAAGCATGTTCGAGCCCTAGTGCATAACAATGACAGCTTGTGCGAGTTGCAACGAAGGAGGATGGGGCACCTACATCACAAGGCATTGTTTATTCTGAGGAAGATAGTCACAGGTATTCCAAAGTTCAATATTGAACAACACAGGGTATGTAGAGGGAGCACACTTGGAAAGAATGAAAAGTTTGCTTTCCCAAGCAGCAAGCATAAGTCTAAGGGGATGCTAAACATGGTAGAATCAAATGTTTGTGGAGCAATGTCAGTAGCATCACTTATGGGAAGCATGTACTATGTTTCTTTCATTGATGACTTGTCTCGCAAGGCTTGGATCTACTTCGTAAAGGCCAAGGATGAGGCCTTTAGCAAGTTTCAGGAGTTCAAAGCTCTAATTGAAAACCAAACAGTGGAAAAGATCAAGATCTTGACATTGAAAAATGGGGGAGATTATACCTCCAAGGTGTTTGAGGGTTTTAGCAAGGAAGTGGGAATCAAGAGGGAGCTGATTGTTCTTTACAACCCATAGCAAATTGTAGATGTAGAGCATAAGAATCAATCCATCATTGGTTTTCCTGAGGTTATGATTCATGACTAGGACTGGTTAATGCTTCTTTGGGTAGAGGCATGCAACACAGTAGTCTACATCCAAAAACAACATCCTCATTGGGTTCTGAAAGAAAAGACACCAAAGGAGGCATTCGTAGTGTGAAGCCAGAGGTGAGTCATTTTCACATCTTTGGTTTTCCAATTTATATTCATCTACAAGTAGAGAAGAGGACCAAGTTGGAGAACTCCAATGGGAAGGGTTTATTTGTAGGTTATATGAACACTAAAAAGGCTTACAAGGTACATATTCCATAGCAAAGTAAGACAATAGTGAGCAGGAATGTAAAGCTTTAAGAAGACGTTGCATCTAGGAAGTCCCATGAACATACCTCTAAAGTTTCCAAGACGCATGGTACTGATGGGGGTAGCAAACCAGCAAGTATAGTGGGACTCCATGGTGAAGTACACCTCCATCATGAATAATGATGTTTCGGATATAATGTCAAGATAGGAGAGGGAGTCAATAGTAAGTTCCAAGTGGCTCTACAAGGTCGCGCATGCTACAAATAGTAGCATTGAGAAGTTCAAAGCGAAGTTTGTGGCAAGAGTGTTTTCCCAAAATGAGGGAGTGGATTATGAGGAGGCATTTCCTCTTGTTGCCAGGCATACCTTAATTAGAGTAGTTATTATCCATATGGATGTGCAGACAACTCTTCTTAATGGGATCATTGAGGAAGAAGTGTACGTAGACCAACCTCAGGGCTAATGTAAATGGGAAGTTATCCAGTGTTACACAGGGTCTTGCCCCCCCACCTAGGGGTCTAGATTCCTCGCTCCCTCGCGCTCTGGGGTCTTGGGGACTTCTAAGGGGCATTTCCCCACGCCCCCAAAAGTCAGGAAACTAAGGGGGGCATGAGGGGGGACGTTTCCTCAAATTTAGGGGTCAAGGGGGCGTGAGATGGCGTGAAGGGGGCGTGAGATGGCGTGAAGGGGGCGTGAGGGGTCCGAAATTGAAAAAAACTAATTTTTAAATGAAAAAAATAAACGATTTTCTTTTTAGGTTAAAATTTTATTTGTATTAAAAGTTTGTTTCATTGTTTTAGTTTATGGTTTCGTGTTAAAAGTTGGTGTGCCACTTAGCATGTTTGAGAATCCAAGTGATTCTGATTCAGATGGTGACATGGTTGATCCTGATATATCCGTGCAGCAACTAGATGCAGAGACTAGTGGGGCATTACCTTGAGCATTTATGCTCATTTATCATTATGACGATATCATTTGATATTCATATGTTATGTTTTATGTTTTATGTTTCAGACATAACTTATTTGCTTTTAAGTTTTATGTTTCAGACTTGAGTTGTAAACTTCAGTTTAAACTTTATTTTGAATCTTGATATAACATGTCATATGATATCTTAAACTTTATTTTCATTATACATTGTTAGTAGTCACATTAATGATTACACAGTTACAAACTTACAAACTTACATATATGATTGTATGATGTATGTTTTAACTTTTAACTTTTAACTTTTAAATTTGTTTTAGTTATATGATTCATCATTCATCAATTTATAATTTTATCATTTATGATTTATCTTTCATGATGTGACAGTATATACATTCCTTGCAAAAATACAGTTACATTATAAATATTAAATTTTCAATGATATATGATATATTTTTATATTTTATAATTTTTATGACCCTGACGTCCCCCACGTTTCCTGAAAATTGGTAGGGAGCTTTTGCATAGGCCGCTCCCTTGCTCCCACCTCCAGGGGACTTGGTGGAACATTGAAGTTATCCCATGTTTGCAGCCTTAAGAAAGTCTTACGTGGACTCAACCAGTTACCAAGAGCATGGTAATCCAAGATAGATGGATATCTGCAAAATATGGGCTTTACCAAAAGTGAAGTAGATTCTAACTTACATTATATATTTGTTGGGACTAATCAACTCATTTTGGTGTTGCATGTACATGACTTGTTTCTACACATGCAAAGAAGCCCATTGCAAGGTGCAAAGAAAAGATGGAAATTGAGTTCAAGACAAAGGACATTTGCATGATGCATTGCTTCTTGTGGTTGGAGGTTTAGTAGAGACCAAGAGAGATTTTCCTTGGGCGAAGTAAGCATGGAGAGGAAATGTTGAAGAGGTTTCAAATGGAGGACTGTAAACATATGGCCACGTCCTTGATCACTAATCTGAAGAAGGTGACAACTTTTTATTCAAAGTTGGCGGATCTTGCGATGTATAGGAAGTTGATACGTTCCTTGATGTATTTTGTCAACACGAAGCCAAAAATATGTTTCATAATGAATACCTTGAGTTAGTTCATGACAAAGCCAAGACAAAAGCATTGGGCAACAACAAAACATGTGCTCAAGTGTATGAGGTGCACAAAGGAGTATGGTTTGAGATACCCTGGAAATGGTGAAATCAAATTGTAGGGGTTTTCCAACTTACATTAAATAGGAAGTGCAAAATACATGAAGAGCACCTCAAGATTCTACTTTATCTTGGGATCAGCAAGGATATCTTAGTTCAAAATATAGCAAAGCTCCATGGTACTTAAATCAATAAAGGCAGAATACATTGCAGCCAATACCGCTAGTTGTGAGGTCATCTAGCTTCGCAAGCTACTTGTAGCATTGTTTGATTACGAGTTGGATCTTGTAATCATTTACCATAATAATCAAAGTTTTATCAAAAACTCTAATAATCTAGTGTTTCATGACCGGTCCAAGCACAGAAAGATCAAATATCACTTTATAGGAGACACGGTTTAGAAGGAAGAGATGATGCTCCAATTATTCCAACAAACCAGCAAGTAGTTGATATTCGAACCAAGCTCTTGGAAAAAGGAATGTTTGAAGCATTCGAAGATAATCTTGGATTGGTGTGGAATTCCTTTCTTACTAAAAGAGTTTTGAGAAATATAGCTTAAACAGGGACTTATGCACAAATTCAGTGTGAATGTGCAAGTAGTTCGAGATATTTCAAAAAGTAATTCTATTTTGTAATTCACTTTAGTCAAAAAGGTGAAAAGACTTATATCTAGCTATTAAGTCTAAAAGTGTATTTCATGCAAATATGACTAAGAGTATGGGTAATCTCAAAAAAATAAAAAATAAAAATAGGGTTTTGGTTTCAGTTAAAAGCATAAAAATAGGTAAAGATAGAGGGTTTACACGCAGTTCAACAATTGAGCAAGTTGAGCGATCAAGACGAAGATAGAGCAACGATTTTGGAAGAAGTAAATCTGGACAATCGGTAGAGTTCATAAAAAATGGTTCCATATAGATCTGTACATTCATACGGATTCATACAATCTCATACAACTGTACAGAACAATTCCATAGTCATACGGATGTTTGTACAGTGACACAAATAGGTTGTGCAATGATATAGACAGAGTTGTATAGTCTATACAACAGGCCATACTTTCTAAGTAGGTTGTACAAGTTTAGTTCAGGGTGGTTTTTTTACTATGAAGCTGCTGGTTTTAGCAGACTATGGAGGTTTCCTTGTAAGTTTTTCAAAAGAATGAAAAGGTGAATTTGGAGGAGAAATTACTTGTATATGTGCGCAACTGTTTTTGAGCTTTGACTATATAATTTTTAGCTATTGTTTGATTGATGCTATGGTCTGAAATTTAATTTCTGCAATAATTAAATTTAGCGATTTACTTTTTTTATTGAAATCATAAGGACATCAGTCACCTAAGCTCGGAATTTTCACATAGTTCACCCTTGTTTTGCAGCATTGTGTGCCAACCTTTTCAATTCTAGTTCACTTTAGAGTATCAATGCAAATCCCTTCTTGCAGCATCAACCTTGCAACAAGTCACTCAGTTCCATAGCTCTTCACCATGCTCACATAGTTTTGTGCATCAAACCCAAACACTGCCAATCCCATCATGCTTCAAGACAAAGCAACACACAAGGTCAGATAGTGTTGAACTAGGATAACATGCTTAGGATGAAAACCCCTCACATGCTTGATTTGTATATTATATCTTGTTGGATTACGCTAAACCTGCTAGAATCTTCATTGTATTACACTTGCATGTGCCCATAGGGATGAAGATATCGTAAAGAAGTAAACATTTTGATAAGAATGTGCATACTTGGGGGTTGACCTATGGGCTTGATTAGGCAAGGTCACAAAGTCAATGTAAACACCCATGAAAAGTCACTTTGTAATGCAAAAGTGAGAACTCATATACCTATTTTCTTGCAGACTACATTATGCTCTTATGAACATCTCATAGCCAGATATCTATGTTCACGTGCCTCTGATTGGGTTTTCAAGCTAGCTAGATTAGTTCAGTACGAGATGGATTTTGTTTACTATCCCCTAGCCCCTTTATTGTATTTTGGTTGACTTGCATTTGGAGATCCTAGGGGATTGTTAAAATTGGACAACTAGGTCCAAACTTCGGGTTGTGCTGCTCAAATGACGATCCCAATATTATTGGATTCCTCTTTCGGAGAGGTGTAAGATTGATCTAAAAATCATCTCGATCGGAGAGTAGAACATGTACTTTGAATTTATTCCACTTATGTGCTAGGTCGGCCTAGAATAAATTATAGACTTAAATGTCTTAAAGGACGTGTCACACACCCCCAAAGATGCCTATATATTGGAGAGACTTGGAGTTCATTTGACACACATTTGTGTGGAGGAATTCCTTCTCTCTTGATGGCATTGGAGCTGCATTCTTGATGTTGTGTATTTATGGAGTGTTCTTTGTTTGGGTTGTTCTGGGGTTATGTGTGACACGCTTGGCTGAATGACCTGTTGGAGACTTTGCTAGTAGAAGCATCTTGCTGATTGTCGTAACACCACCATTCATCATCTCTGTTTTGGCTTGTCTTCCATCGATCTATTAGTATGTTCTATCTCCTTCAGTTTTGTGTGCCCTAATCTGAAATGGCATAGAACATGTTCAGAAATTAACATGGTATCAAAGCTTTGATTTTCTCAAACCATCCCCAAAACAACGGACGCAGTGGTCTGATTGTGGAGTTAGGGTCTATGGCCTACCACTGGTTGCTCCCAGCTCTCCACGCAGATGTTCCAGCCACCAAAAGACCCTTAACACAGCCCAATATTGCCTCTCCTTGATGCGGCCTAAGCTGCCCAGCAATTCGAGCCTAAACAACCCTTGAAATTAGCCCAAACAGCCCTTCAAAAGTACAAACAGTCACCTACAGGATTGCGGCCCAATCACAGAAGCCTCCACGCTATCTTAGACCTCCTCCACGTTGTTTATTTGCTCCTCGCTGCGGCTTCTAGCTTTACCGAAATTTGCAAAGGAGCCTTTTGTGTATTCTTTAATATGTTTATCTGATTGCCTTCTGTTACTATCAAATAATTATAATGGGCAATTGCATGCAGATAAAGCTATAGCAAAAATTATCTTTGTGTTTACAACACCAATCAATTTGGATTCTCTGGATGCAGCATCCGTCATCCAATTCACTCTAGATATATCAATCACTGAGGTGTGTGACACATTTGCTGGGGGACATCTTCGGAGATACTAATTCCTTCTTCTACTGAAGGCTGAACTGATGAATGAGAGGGGCAGCACCCTTTAATTTTCGGCCCATAAGTGCTCCTTAGAGCTATGTCTATAGAGAAGCTCCTTGATTTTCTCCTATGCAAGCCTTGTTGTGGTGCTATGGCCTGCGGCCTAGCACACAGCAAACTATGGGCCTAGCACACACGGATCCAACACCAACAAGATGCATCAAAATGCATACCTCCACCTCACCGTTTGAGGTCTAATTTTTCTGCAGTCCTCTTAAGCCTGGAGGTCTGGCAGAGACCTAGCGAGATTTTCCTTTCTCAAGGAAAATACATCATGAATTCTCTGGTATGGAGGATTGTAAATCCGTGTTGACACCGATGAAACTCAACTTTAAGAAGTTGAGTGGCAGCACTGCTGGACCCGTGTTAGCAAATCCTACGGAGTATCGTCAACTTGTAGTGGCTCTAGTGTTCTTAGTGAACACCCGTCTGAACGTATGTTGTGCAGTGAACACTTTGAGTCAACACATGGTTGATCATAACATTCACTGGGTTGGTGTCAAGAAACTCTTGAGATACCTCTATGACACAATAGACCATGGGTTGAGATACACTGTCGGGAGCATGACACTCCTTGGATATACTGATGCCGATTGGGATGGCAGTGTGGTGGATCGTAAGAGCACATCTGGATGCTACTTCACACGTAGATCTGCTTCGAGCAAGAAACTGAAGTCGGTAGCCTTGAGCACCGCTGAGGCTGAATACATTGTAACATGTATGGCCTGTTGTGAAGTCACTTGGTTGCGAAAGCTCTTCAGTGAGTTGTTTGAGCATGTGCTAAATGCCACCGTTATCCTTTGTGATAACTAGGGAGGGATTTGTTTGTCATAGAATCCCGTGTTCCACGAACGATCCAAGCATGTTGATGGCTGGTACCACTTTATCCGGGATATGGTACAGCGAGGCGTCGTAAGGCTCGATCATATAGGAACTGATGAGCAAGTCCTGGATATTCTCACAATGCCCTTGGGGAAGGTCATGTTCCTAACCTTCCATGAAAATCTTGGAATCATGGAACGACCCTACTCTGAGGGTCCTGTTGGACAATGAGCTCTGGGAGCTCCAAGGGGGTTTTGAGGATAGCTTTGGCGCTATAAGCAACCACAGCTTAGTTGGTGTGCTTCTACCCCACCGTGATGATATTGAGATGGTTTACCTCTCTCTGATCTGTGCCTCATGTGCATCCTACCCATGGAGTTTCGGACTCATGGGAAGTACCTCTAATTTGGCCAATGAGGTGGGAAATGTGAATAGAGACCATAGCAAGACCGATGGACGCATCAAAGATTGCCATACTCTCTATGTCTAGGATGGCACGTGTCCAACAACTTGATCTAGGATCAAGTTTAGCGAGGTTTCGGACCTCCAACTGACTTTGGGTCAGTAAAACTAACTTCGGGTTAGTATATCACTCTCTCGAGTCCTAGTGAGGTTTTGGACCTCCAACTGACTTCGGGTCAATAAAACTAACTTCGGGTTAGTATATGACTCTCTTGAGTCCTAGTGAGGTTTCAGACCTCCAACTGACTTCGGGTTAGTATATGACTCTCTTGAGTCCTAGTGAGGTTTCGGACCTCCAACTGACTTCGGGTCAAGTAAACCAACTTCGGGTTGGCATGTGACTCTTTGTGCGTCCTATAGAGGTTTCAGACCTCTTGGTTGAATCTGTGAGCCGGGTATGATGTCTTTGTGACTGACCCACTTTTGTTCTGCAATAAAGAGGCCAGCAAAGCAAGTTACGACAGGATGACGCACGATGTTTGGATTGCACTAGTGGACGGAGTTCTCCCTAGTTGAGAGGGAGTGTTAAAATTGGACAACTAGGTCCAAACTCTGGGTTGTGCTGCTCAGATGACGATCCCAATATTTTTATTGGATTCCTCTTTCGGAGAGGTGTAAGATTGATCTAAAGATCATCTCAATCGGATGAGTGGAACATGTACTTTGAATTTATTCAACTTATGTCTGTCGGCCTGGAATAAAATATAGACTTAAATTTCTTAAAGGACGTGTCACACACCCCCAAAGATGCCTATATATTGGAGAGACTTGGAGTTCATTTGACACACATTTGTGTGGAGGACTTCCTTCTCTCTTGATGGCGTTGGAGCTGCGTTCTTGATGCTGCGTATTTATGGAGTGTTCTTTGTTTGGGTTCTTCTGGGGTTATGTGCGACACGCTTGGCTGAATAACCTGTTGGAGACTTTGCTGGTAGAAGCATCCTGTTGATCGCTGTAACGCCACCATTCATCATCTCTATTTTGGCTTGTCTTCCATCGATCTATTAGTATGTTCTATCTCCTTCAGTATTGTGTGCCCTAATCTGAAATGGCATAGAACATATTCAGAAATCAACAGGGATGTATGTTGGACTTCAGATCAGGGCTAGGGAGGTGCATTTCTTGATGTGGCAGTTGATACACATGGCACTTTTACAACTTCTACAAGGGCACACATGTTAAGGAGGAAAAGTGCTTAGGACCTGTGGAGTAACCATCTTGCAACAGGGCATTGTGTACATGTAGGTCTAAGAGTATTTACGCCACCTTGTAGATATGTTGAGGAGGAATACTTGAGTTGGGGAACAATTGTTGGAGGACACACCACCTTGCTTAGAGGAGCGCTTGACATGTGGACACACAGACTTGGAAGGCACACCACCTTAAGTTTTGTACAAACCTTATTGTTTCATCACTTCATGTGACATTCATGCTTAGTGTAAAGCTCCACTTGGGGCTTTGTTGTCAACATAGCCTAGGGTTTACTTGTGAACTTGCTCCACACATTATTGTTGGCCTTCCTCTCCTAACCATATATAAAGGAAGGACAACGTCTTTGTTATTTACTTGTATTGTCTAAAGAGATGTCATAGTCAATGTGATGCTAGCGATTGGAGGACCTTGAAAGATCAAATATTTACTCTTGTAACAAGGATAGTTCTCATGAGAAGGATGTGCTAGGGTTCCTTGGATTTTATGATCCAAGTGAAAATTAAATATTGTGAGATGCAAGTGTGGATATAAGGGTTGGATAATTGGTGTGGTACTAGCTTCTTCTTTAGCTCTTGGAGAGGATACTATAGCTTAGTGGAATGCCTTGATAGGACAATTTGTCGTTGATTAGGATTTGCAATAATTGTGCATAGCCTAGCTAGGGTGTAAGAGGCTTTGAATAACTCCTTGCTTGAGATAAAACATAGGCATTTGATGTACTGACTTTGGCAGTCGAAGCATTGTACTTCCTCTTCATATTGTGATAAATCATAATAGAAGTTGTACCATTGTTGTCCTGAATTCTCTTATGGAAAAATTGGTTCTCACGTATTTTCAAGCAAGTTTCATGGCTTCTTTGTTATGCCAATTAAAGGCGACAGTGAGACCGAAATGTTGAATGATTTTGCATGCCTTATATGAAACATAAGATTTTAAATGTGCTGTTATATATCTGTTGTTAATGAATATATTTTCAGACCTGCATACTTCATTAGATCATGTCCTAAGAGTTATTGCATTAATGTAGTGTTGTATATTTTGCGGTGTTTATCTATATGAACTTGTATAGACTAGTGGAAGACAGATTTGAGATAGTTGTAGGTGTATTTCTGAAAATTCAAGTTCAGCCCTAGAGCCGAAAGTTTGATGTGATAAATCTGTAACCTTATTGAAATGAAGTGGTACTTTCAGTTTGTGCAGATTTTCGAAATTTCAACAGGTGTCAAACAAATTTTCCTACCAAGTAGGAGACCCTTAGTTGTTAAGGCATTCAAAAAATAAGATACAAAGTGGATGATTCGTTGTATAAATATGATGTAAGATAGTTGCAAAAGGTTCTGTTCAGCAGCAAGGACCAGACTATAAGGAAACACTTTCCCTTACAGCGAAGCTAGCTATAACCAAATTGGTTTTAGCCAGACAAGCTCAATTTGGTCAGAAGCTATATCAGATAAACATAAGGAGTGCCTTCCTCAATAGAGATTTGGAGATTCAGCCACTGGGATATCATGTTGCAAATAAAGAGCACCTTGTGTGAAAGTTGGTCAAGGTTCTTTATAGTTTGAAGCAAATCCCCAAGTGCCTGGCATATCAAAATTGACAAACATCCCACAAGCTCTGGATTCGGAAGGAATCCTTTTGAACAAATTTTTATATCAAAAGCTTAGGTGATGGCATTGTTATTCTGGTTGTATATGTAGATCCCTTGATCATCATGAGTAATTAGGCTAGCACAATTAACAGGGAAAAACCTTAAATCGTCTACTACTTTTGAATGATGAATTAAGCCTCTAGCAATCTTACCTAGGCGAATAACTTTGGTAAACTAGAAATTGCGTGCCCATCTCTTAAACGAAATATGCCAAAAGTCTGTCAGAGAAATTCAGAATGGCTGAACGTAAATTAGAACATATACCTGTGTAGTTTAAGTTGAAATTCTCTGCCAGCATTGAATCATAACTGGATAATTGAGACATTGTATAGACAACTGGCAGGAAGCCTGACATACCTTCCATCAACAAGATCATATTTGTGTTTTTCAGTCAGCTATATCTCCAGGTTTATCACAGCTCCAAACATTGAACATTGGAATGCAACAAAAGAGGATTTTGAGATATGTTAAAGGGATTTCTGAGATCGGCTTTGTCTACAGCCAAAAAGGAGATTTCCAATTAAGAGGTGTGGATAAAAAGGGATTTCTGATTGACAGGGCTTGTAGAGTTAGATTCAACAAGTTCAGTTGATGACAAAAATCTACAATGGGATATATTTTCAGCCTTGGTATATGTGCAGATTCCTGGGAAAGTAAAATTCAGCAACATCTGCCACTCTCCTCAAAAATAGTATATAAGGCAGCAACTAGAGCTTGTGAGGCAGTGTAGTGTGTATACGATGAATACTTGCTTATATGCATGTAAAATAATTCAATGCGGTTATACTTTACCATGATAATCAACATGTGTTGAAGCTGGCAAAGAATCCAGGTTTCTATAGATGAACAAAGAATGTGGAGGTTCTTGTCACTGCATTTGACAGCATGTGTGTGCAAGGGTGATTTACTTGGGTGTCCGGATGTCCCCAACCTTTATGTCAATATTCATATGGTGAATCTATCTTCTTAGTTATGGCTGTTATCTTGTGCTTCGTCTGTGCTACAGTTATTACTATTATTTAGATCATATTAGTAGCTTGGATAGCATATCAAGATCATATTGATAATTGTCTCATTGTTGCACTTAAGTGACACTACAAACTTAACCTTGATACAATTTCATGAAAGTTGGAGGTGATAATTTAGAAGGGGTGTTAAGGTGACACTTGTTCCATTGATGATGTTGTATCTTTTTAGATTTGATGCCTCGTCCTATTCAGTGTTAGCACTTGATATTTTGCTTCATTCTGATACTGCAAAAAAGAGCAAAATGGAAATTTATATCACTTCATGTTTAAGGAAGGAATCATTTTGATAGATACGAGAATAATAAACAATGAAGAGATTTGGACCATAAAATCCATAATTCCTGCATAACCCAATCGCAAATCAAGTTCACATGATCATCTCATTGTGCTGAAAAGGGGGATCAGTACCTGAGGTATTGTAATTGTTGATAATTGAATAACTTAACTTTTACCTAGTGAATTCGGAAAACTTATCAGGTTTCTCACCTATCCACTTCACGATCTTCCTAAATTATTTATTTCTTTATGAGGTGTGTGGAATCTAATTATTATTGCCTTGAATATATTGTGCCTTGATGGATATCCTATTTCAAGATAGCAATGGAATAATGGCATGTTCTGAGCAAATTTTGTCGTAGAAACATATGAATCTTGTGTAGATTAGCTTCATTATTTTATAGACCATTTTAGTTCTTTATGATACATTTGGTGTGATTGATGTCTCAATTACTTCACAAAGATTGATGTTTAGGAAGTTAAAGATTTTATGACCATCCCAAAAGATGGAACTTTAATTTATAGATGAGATGAAGGCAGAGCACATTGACATAGATTGTTGCTATCTATCTACATGAACTGCATAGCTGCATTTTATATTTTGGTATAATATGTACATTATAAATGTGTCAGGGAAGAGTATCTTTGCAGTGGGGAATTTCCTCGGAATGGACTAGTTCATGTGAATCATTTCTTATCAACTTACTTGGCCTTACACATCTTGGGGTGGAAGCTGTTAACCAATATCCACTTCATTAATTCTTCATTAGTGGATTAATTATATTCTCTGGTATAGTTGGGATGCCTCAAAAATATGGATCCTCAGTTGCACTTAAATATATGAAGTGGACACTTACACTACTCTTGTTGAGTAACTTTTGTAACCTTTTAAGTATGTAAATTTTCTTTACATAAGAATTTGGTTATCTATAATAATTCTATGATTACCAGAATACTATTAGGGATAACATATGAAGGTTTCGGCTTTATCCAAAGGACTCTTCTATGGAGATTCTTTCAAGACCTCCAAAAGCAAGTTGTGTCGACATATTCCAAAACTTTATGCAAGTGGGTGTTTCGCCTTGGTATTGAACAAAGAATGGCATTTCGTAGTATTAAGACAGCATTATTCTATGTAACAAAGACATTGCATGAGTTTCATGATGTCCCTTTTTTTCGCAATCTAGAAAAGGTATCAGACTTGTGGAGTTTCATAGAGGAAAGATTGCTATGAAAACATAGCTCAATGCATCATCATGTGAGGCATAATAGGTTGGTAAAAGCATAGCATATTGCTACAACTTGTAAGTTAATGTCGTTACCTAACTTTGAAAATAAAGAATGAAAATGTTATCAACAAGGGCTTGGTTTGATCGTTAAGTGGGGGTGGTGATATTCCCCCAACTAAAGTTCAAATCCCTTAAAAACATGATTCACCCCTCCTGAACCATCTCAACTCTCACCCATGCAACCAAGTAGTCTCATTTGTTGGAGCCAAATGTAGATTATGGGCAACTTTGGCAGAATAGATACCCCCATGCATGGCTTCTTAGCTGAAGGATTCTTCCTTGACAGTTGTAAGATGGCTACACATCATTGTGATACTTCCAAATTGCATAAGGGTATGCTTACCACATCGTAACAAGAGGAACCATCTATCAAAAAAAACATGGAAATAATTCTGTGGATACCATGGCATGGTAACCATAGAATTTTAACTGGAATTTCCAGGTTTATCTCCAATTGTATTGTATAGACGATAAGGAAAATGAATAGAACAATGCACTTTGGTTCCTGATTTGTTCCCAAGACTATCTATGATGTCGAGGTGGTGCATGTCATCCTTTAAAATACTTAGTTAATATTGGGGCTTTAACAATTGAGACCATTTCTATGAGGAATAACCACACATAAAACTGTTAATGGATGTCATAATGAGGTCACATGTTGAAGATTGGGTTGATAAAGAGACTTCCATTGTGATAAGCATTTGACCATAACCCTGGTTACAAATTTGAATGTGTATAATTTTGATTCTTCGATTTCCATCTGGAAAAATAACATGTTTGGAATCTGTTTTAAATAAACAGAGGATTTGGCATAAATATAGGACCAATGACACACTTGAGTTTTTTATAGCATGGGAGCAAACTTGTATGACAATGCAATAGTCTCTAATTTAAAAAAAGTACATATAGTTGTCACCATAATATTTGGGACCGTATAAAGCATATAAGAGGCATCCTATCTTGTCTGCAAATTATTCAAAATATTACCATCTTGGTTTCTTGATATATTGTGCAAGTTTTGTTTCCTATGTGGAACAGACTGCAAATGGATTGATGAATAATATGGGGTGCCAATGAAAAGAATGACATGGTAAAATGTAAGACCTAGTCAATGGCAATGAGTTATCCAAGGGGATATATGCTGTGCAATGACCTCTTTAAGGGGAGACATGCTGGATGTCAATATTGACCTCACAATTACATGTAGAAATGTATAGCTACATGCCAAAACAATTACTTACAGGCAAGGACGCTAATCAATCAATAGGTACAAGCATTCCTTAATTCACAGGTATGACTGGTTATGTACATAATTATGAGGTTTAATAAGTATAGTTTGAAAGCAACTATCACTAAAAATGACAGTGCAAAGAACCATAGCAATCACATGACACATGGACAGTATACACCCAAGCAGCTAAAAATTGGTCACCCTCACATGGACACCTAGGTCAAACCACATTAAATGACTCCACATCGACAAAACCCTTCAGAAGGTGGTGCCATATAATTGCATGCAATATGTAATGGTGTCCCAAGGTGGGAAATTTGTATAATTATTAATATAGCACACATACACACTCAGTCCCTCAATTCATCATTTGAAGTTTTCATTTATATGGCATTGATGGGAATTTATTATGCATTCATGAACTCTTCAGTATTATTGATGAGGGAATCCTCCTCCATGTTTGAATTACATTTATTACTAACTCATCAGATGAAAAAAAATAGTGACCTACTTATTTCTTGCATTTATGAGGAAAGAATTGCATTGATGTACTTGATAGTAGTATTATGGTGCATTTGGCATAGCAACCTGCACATTTACAACCGTTGATAGCCCTTAAAAGTAGTGGTCTTCATATTCTTGGTGGGCATTGTGACAATATAACTCAGAATTAAATAACTTATGGTATAAGAGCTATGAGTATTCGTGGGGTATAGGCCAACATCATATTACAGACTCCATTTAATGTCCTATTGTCTACCATACGGATTGTGACTACAATAAAAGGTCCACAACTTCTATGGCAGCTGCCCTGCATCTAATGGTACATAGATGATAGAACAAACAACTTCAATATTGTGGCTTAGATTAGGATTGTGGCATGTCCAATTTTTGTAGACCACTAACCCTTGCACTAATGGCAAGTTTCATCAAAACATAAGCATTTATTGCAGAATTGAACAAAGCTTAGGACATGCAGAGTTCAATTTACATCCTATTGCATGTAGACTTGAATTTTTTGGGGAGTTGGTCATGAATTATGCTTTATGGAAAACTGATGCAGTAAAAGGTATGAGTGAAACCAAGTCCACAAACAAGTTTGGGTTTGGAATTGGCATGAATTCATCGCCTAATCATATATAATGCAAAATATTAGTGTATTTGGTCCTTTATGGTTTGAGTTTAATATGTTTGGTATTGTGATGACATTTATCCATGTGGTATTTCTTAAAACAATGATTAGCCTTAACTCAAATTTCTGAACAAGCTTAGCGAGTGGTATATTTTAGAATAATGTTTAGCATTAACTCAAATTTCTAAACAAATTTAGTGTTAAGCTAGTTATAAAATGTGACTTTTGACGAGTAAATAAAGAATCTGTGTTAAATAGGGAGTAAGTAATGCTCTGTACTTTTGAGAGTCATGTTGTTATGTCCAAAGCAATGTACATAAAAACTCAAAAATGTAACAAATTTTAGCTAAATAATTGGCTTTTTTATCCTTTGTTGTTTTTAGCATTGATCTGGGCGCTACTTTCACACTCCCACTTTGTCTTTGCACTGGATGTACTCTTTTAGTCCCCTTGACCTACTTTTGTGGTCATTTGTTAGAAATTAATAATTAATTAGATTATCTAATCTTCAATTCTATAAAAATTTTAGACCCCACTCCGGTTTTCAGTTTCACCTTATCACTCCCATAAAGTTAAATGCCCATTCCCATAATCATACATTCAAATTCTGGAAATGAAATAATTTTTTTGAAAATGCAAATTTAGGAATTTCATAGTGCTGGAAATTGCAGAAATAAAAACATAGTAAAATATTTCAGCCACGCACAGAAAATTAACACGCTGATTTTTTGTCAATATGACCCTGGAAAAACCCCCTACAACTCTTGGGGAAAACCAGTTCGAGAGCTCTTCTTGATTTCTAAAAAATGCTTTTACAGATAAATGAAATACACAGTAAAAATTCCAGAAACCATAAATTTTTACTTATCTCGAATTTCGTGCTTGTCCTCCACCTCGAAATTCATGGCAATACAAAACAGAAATTTTACAGCGATTAATGATGTACAGACAGCATAAAAATTTGTGTTGGAACCACTGTATGACCTCCTCGATTTATGTGCCAAAAGACAGTTGTACGGATTCTGGAAATGCGTGCCAAAAACAGCAGTACAGCTGCCTCGAAAACTGTGCATGACCCTTGCCGTACGGACCTCGATTTCTATGCTGAAATGTTGTTGTACGGACTTCAAAAATTGTGCCTGAAATGCTGTTGTATGGACCTCGAAAACTGTGCCTGAAATGCAACAAGAAATGCAGTCCTCCCTTCCTCAATTTTCGTGCCACTTGCCTTGAAAACCGTGCCACTGTTTTGTTGTACAGATTTGCTGAAATAAATGATGCCTCGGTAAATGTGCCAAGGTGCTGCTCTCCTTTTTCTCTACTCAGAAATTCTCCTTGCTCTCCTTCTCTCTTTCTGTCAATCTGCTCATGAAAGACTAAATGACCTTTTCTCTTATTTTCCTCCTTTAACCTAACCCTAAGTGACTTTTTGGGAATCCCTAAATCCAATGACTGAGATAGCTTTAGATCAAGGGCTGAGATTAAATGTGCATTTAATTCTCATTTTCTAATATTTAATTCACTCCACTTAAATAAAGACCCACTTAGCCTTTTATTTCCATAGTCACTTTTTCACTTTCTAATTTCACATTGACATTACTAAAGTCACTTTGAAATTAGACTTTGTAACTTTATCACTTATAAAGTCACTTTTAAATTAGATTTGACTTTACCACTTATAAAATCACTTTAGGAGAAAAGTACAAATACATTTGGACACATTTCCCTAGACCAAAGATCAAAGCCTTAGGGAACCACTTGTCCTCTGTACTCAAATTTTAACACTCCCTCTTACTGAGGAAAGTGTTCCTCACCACTCCCATCTTGTCTCTAAAGTAGACACGCTTGCCCCATGGTAAGGCTTTGGTGAATATGTCCACTACCTGCTCATTTGTGGGAATATACTCAAGCTTCACAGCTCCCTTCTAAACATAGTCTCTGATGAAATGATATTTGATCCCGATATGCTTTGACCTGTCATGAAATACTGGATTCTCCATGAGTTTAATGCAACTCTAATTATCACAGTAAATCACTGAAGGTCTCAATGCTTGACCAAATAAGCCAAACAACATCTTGCGAAGCCATATGGCCTCACAACTAGCCAAACTGGCTGCCATGTACTCTGCTTCCGCTAAACTCAATGCAACTAACTGTTGCTTCTGGCTGAATCACGACACAACTGCCGAACCCAACCCAAAACAACACACTGAAGTGCTCTTCCTATTAGAAGCACAACCTACCCAATCAGAATCAATGTACCCTGCCAGTCTCACTCCATCTCCCTATCTATAATCCAGATTCCAGACCATAATCCATTGTCCCCTGCAAGTAACGAAGTATGTGTTTTGCAGCAACCCAGTGCACTATCCTGGGCTCACACATGAACTGGCTCATCGTGTTGACTGCAAAACATATATTTGGTCGAGTGTTGACCAAATACTTCAAGGAACCAATCAGTTGTCTATACAAAGTAGGATCCACCAACTCGGAATCAAAAGCATGAAGCTTCTTCCAGTTAGTGATCATAGGTGTTGACATGGGTTTGCAATCCTCCATGTGAAATCTGCTAAGAATGTCCACAATATACTTCCCCTATCCCAAGAAGAAATGCCCCTCCTCTTGCGACACCTCCAATCCCAAAAAGTAATGCATCAAGCCAATGTCCTTCATCTCAAACTCTGAAGCAAGATCTCTCTTACGGCCCTCTATGAGTCTCTTTGCACCTATAATGACCAAGTCATCCACATACAGCACCAGAATGAGAGGCTCCTCACCTACCACAATAAAGTATAGGTTCAAATTTGCATCACTCTTTGTGAAACCCAACTCCAGCAAGTACGTATCAATCCTTGAGTACCAAGTCTAGGAGCTTGCTTCAGGCCATAAAGTGCCTTCTTCAGTCTACGTACATGGGACTCCTTCCCATGCACCTCAAAGCCCTGTGGCTGCTCAATATAAACCTCCTCCTATATGAAGCCATTGAGAAATGTGGTCTTCATATCCATCTGGTGGATCTTCCAACCCATCTCTGTTGTTATCGATATAATGGAGTGAATGGAAGTATATCAAGCCACGGGAGTGAAGGTCTCCTCATAGTCAACTCCCTCTACCTGGGAGAACCCTCTAGCCACAAATCGAACCTTGAACTTCTTGATGATGCCATCTGCAACATGCTTTATCTTGTAAAGCCATCTGAAAGTAACCACTGATTTCCCTTCAAGCCTCTGCACCACCTCCCAAACACTGTTCTTCATGATAGAAGAATACTCCTCCTGCATGGCCTCTCTCCAGACCTACTGGCTAGCTGCCTCCTCATAGCTAGAAGGCTCGGAGTCAACGATTGTAATGAATAAAATAATATAAATAATGATTAATTAGTTAATTAGTAATTAGGTTGAAAGGGCATGTCTGATGAGACAGACCTTTCGTGAAGAGGCACCTGTCTAGGTATATAAGCAGGCCTCATTTGTAACATTCAATCAATCATTCTTCATACTATCTAATATAATATCTGTATCCTCATGGATATTTTCATATTCCAAGTCTTCTGAAATATTTTAACTTGAGAAGGAACTTTGTTCACTTCATTTGGTATCAGAAAATTCCTCTGAGTATACAAACTTTGTTCGTTACATTGGTATCAGAGCACCTCTCTGAGTGTACGAACTTTGTTCGTTACATTGGTATCAGAGGAGTTCTAACTTTCGGCCGCCTAACCGCTGCACAGAGCCACGCTCTCTGATCTAGGTCTTTGACCATAAAATTCGTCAACATTGTTGTCGTTGAAATGTTTCACTACACTTTTGGAGTTTCTCCGTTTGCTGATTTTGCCATAGGCCCTTGGCCGTTTTTAAAGAATAAAAAAATAAAAAAGAGGATAAAAAAAAGGGATATAAGAAAGGTCAAAATTATTGATTAAAAAAAAAAAGAGAATATATATATATATTAAAACAAAACAATTGAAATATATTCATATTAAAAAAATATATAAATAAATAACAATTCAAAAACAATAAATAATAGATAAATAAATTATAAAACATATACAAAATCCTTGCCGCAGCGGTTGATCCACCACTGTCGTCAACCTGAGGAGCATCCACAAGACGTGGGCCAGCATGTCGTTGTCGCCTCCATCCATCTTCGGTGACGTAGACTTCGGTGCCTGAGCCGCCACCCCGGCTACTGCACCATCGTCTCTACGTGCGTTCTGCCCTTATATCTCTGCCACCATCATTGACTTGCTCCACCACTGCATCACTTCAACCACCATCGACGTTCCGCCTCAGCTCCGCAACATCCAACGTCGCTCTGTCATAACCACCGTTGCATATCTCCAGCCACCACGGCTGCCACCAATCTAACGCCACGAATTACCTTGCCAACGGTGTTGAAATCTTCTCTCGACTACCAATTGTGTTGAGATTTGCAGTCGTCTCTAGCAGGTAGCCGCGGAAAAACGTCCACATCGCACCTTCACTTACAGTCGGCGT
Organism: Pinus albicaulis; assembly: GCA_034641835.2. Taxonomy (NCBI): domain Eukaryota; kingdom Viridiplantae; phylum Streptophyta; class Pinopsida; order Pinales; family Pinaceae; genus Pinus; species Pinus albicaulis. The sequence goes on from CM076582.1 coordinate 1,391,089,137, forward strand.
CGACGTTATTCAACTCCCCTCGACAGACCTCTGCAACGTCACCACATACCTCTGTTGTCATGCTCCCCGACGTCCATAGCACTTCCTTCCATCTTTAGCTACCGCACTACTGCACCTCATACCACAGTTGTCGCCATTCTAGATGAGCCCGACAAACGGCAGAACACCAGTCACCGCGCCGCCACAAAACTGTTGCTACACTGCTCCACCACCTTCGCACCTGCCATCGTAAGATACATCCCAGCCATCACACCAGATTTGCCCTTCTAACCGCCTCTATCCGCCATCAGCGTGTCGTTTGATTATACTATCACACACAAAATCGCAGTCCATAACGCCTTGTTTTTTCATTGCCCGTCTAAGAGTTATCTATGCTGGTCTATCATCACCGACTCCTTGTGTGTATGTACTCCACTACTATCTAATTAACTCATCTAAAAATCACGATGTTACAAGAAATCTCCTTTTAAAATTACGACACTCTAACAATCTCAAAAACGATTTTCGATATCTAAGGTTCATAAATCTATTCCTTAAATAAATAAAAATTACTTTATATATATTTATATATATTAAAAAGGGGATTTTTGAAGTTAAAGAAAATATATATATATATATATATAAGTTCAAGTTGATTAAAATAAGTTCATTGAAGTTTTCAAATTCCAACTAAAAAAGGGGAATTATCAAGCGTATATAATCTGACAAGGATTCAAAGCATATTATTTAGAAAAAGTTTAAAAAAGGCATTTTCATATTATATAAAGATTATATATATTATATAGAATTTATACAATTCTATATATCTATACAAAGGAAAATTAGATATTTAAAAGCAGTGAATTGAGACAATATTTAAATATTCTTTTTAAAGTAAAAAAGGAAAAAACTAAATATTGATTGAAACGTGTGAAGAAGTGAAAGAGTCATTAATATTAAGAAGGGGTTATCTTAAAAAAAAAATCCTAAGTTCATTTTGGCATAAGCAAAATGGCATCTAATTCAGAATTGAAGGAAGGAAGATTTTTCGAAACCTTACCTTGTGACGCTAAAGTGCTATTTAAAATTAAAGGAACTCACGCAGGAAAAGATGTCACTATTGCTATATCACCCGCAGAAGAAAAAAAATTATATAAACCCTAAAATTCCCAACCAATTGGTGATTCCCGAGTCAAATATAATCGAAAAATTAGACTTTTTTGACAAAAAAAAATACGACATAAAAAGTCTACAACTTAATATTGGAGATTATACTTTTATCCCTCAATTTACTGTTAAAACCTTACTTTTTGATAATAGTGATATTGTGTTGGGTTCACCATGGATGGAAACCCTAGGTTCACTTATCCTAAATATGAAAAAGAAGTTTTTAACATTCTCCTACAAAAAGAAGAAAATAACGCTACAAGACGTTAACTTGAAGCCAAATTCAGCGACGCTTGAAGACATACAAGAAATTTCCAAAGTAATTCTTCAAGAAAGTAAAAAGGCGATCCAAAATATGCAAAAGGAAATTGACAAAATCACAACTAACAAGAATGAAGAAATTGCTCGCCTCAAGGTCCACAACGAAAAATTACTAACGCAAATTAAGAAATTGAAGAAGGACAAGAAGTCATTAGAAAACAAGGCGCAAAAACTTGTCGAAAAAGAATCGTTGAAAACATCAAATGTAGAAATTCAAGTTGATGAAAAGACATCAAATAATGATCCAGTCAATAACACATATCCAGAAAACGACACAAACAAGATAAGGGAAACTCAAATCACTATAATTCCCTATCGACATCCGAATCATGGGAGTAGACAATTCGATCAAGCTACATATTCAAAACAAAATCAACAATTTGATATTCCGAAGAATACTAATGTCGGTGCAATCCACTCATGTGATAACAAGTCGTCACAAGTTGCCAGTCATCGTAAGATTCCATAGAAGATTGATTTAGGATAGTCCGATCCATTCTCAGTGCAACAATTTTGTTTGTCACTTAGAAGATCATATCAACTTGTATCGACAAGGATGACTCCCCCGAGACGAGAAAACATTCGTAGCAGGAAAAGAAATCAAGGCCTTTCATCAACAAGCTTTGAGGACAAAGCTTTTTGAGGAGGAAGGCAATGTAATGTATAAAATAATATAAATAATGATTAATTAGTTAATTAGTAATTAGGTTGAAAGGGCATGTCTGATGAGACATGACCTTTCGTGAAGAGGCACCTGTCTAGGTATATAAGCAGGCCTCATTTGTAACATTCAATCAATCATTCTTCATATATCTAATATAATATTTGTATCCTTATGGATATTTTCATATTCCAAGTCTTCTGGAGTATTTTAACTTGAGAAGGAACTTTGTTCACTTCAACAATACTAGCAACCAATGCCATATAGCTATAGAACTGCTCAGATGGTTTTCTCTCTCTAACCTGTCTCTTCGGCCAAGCAACAGATGTGACCTCTCTCAAGGTGTCTTGAAGCCACTTGGGCTTCCTCTTCCCTGAGCACACTTCTCCCACCGAAGTGAAAGAATCTTCATCCTCATCAGAAGCCTGAACTCCTAAAGGCCTGCCAAACGGCTTGATTACTGAACCTGTGCCTGTAAACGCTGAAGTACCGTGTGAACTATCCATCAATGGGCTACCCTGTGAACTGCTCTACATGCTGCCCGAAGCACCACCCATTTGACTCTGAGAGCCACTGCTCACTGATGGACCTAACACTGTAATCGATGTACCTCATGATCCCTGTCCACTGGATCCCTGTGACTCACGCAGCTGCTCCTAAGGGTCTGGTGAATCTAGATACTCTAATTCTCGTGACCTCCTGAAAGCCCTATCCTCCTCAAACTTCACATCCCGCCTGACAACAACTTTCCTCCTCGCAGGAATATAAATCTGAAAGGCTTTTGAGGTCTCACTGTAACCCACAAAGATGCCCTTCTCTACAGTGGGCTATAACTTGGTCCTCTTCTCCTTGGGAATATAGGAGTATGTAATGCACCCAAATATACGGAAGTGACCAATATCAGGCTTCTTCCCAGAAAAAGCCTCCTCCGAAGTCACATGCCCTAAGGCACAATGTGGACTCTTGTTCTGCAAATACACAACAATGTTGCAGGCCTCTGCCCACAAAAAAAACGGTAACCCTTGATCATGTAGCATGGATTTGGCAGCCCCAACGATGGATCTGTTCTTCCTCTCCTCAACCCCGTTCTATTGGGGGTTGTAAGGAACTGTGAACTCCCTCCTAATGCCTGCCTCTGCACAATAATCAACAAACTCACCAAGGGTATACTCCCCTCCATTATCCGACCTGAGGGACTTGATCTTCCGAACTGTCTAAGTCTCCACAAGCATGGAAAATTTTGGGGGCTAATATTCGCAGGTGGGCTAATTTTCCATGGTTTTTCGAAAAAAAAGATTCGCCAATTTCCATTTTTTTATAAAAGTGATTTGCCCAAATTTTACAATATAAAATTATTTTACTTTGAAAATCGCCAACATTATATAGAAAATATATGTAATATCATTATAAATTTGAATAATTTTACAAATACATCAATAAACATTTTATATTTTTCATATTAGGGACTAGTGAGATTCGCCAATTTTTTAAACTTCAAAATAATTTTCCATCCTTAAAATTTTCCCTGTCCACAAGAGCTCTGAACTCCTGAAACCACTTGAGGACCTCATTCTTGGTCTTCAAGAAATCCAGGTCTTCCTGGAGTGATCATCAATGAATAAAACATAATACTCATATCCACTCAAGGATACATGAGACATCCGACCACTCACATCGATATGAATCAAATCAAGAATCCCTGTCGATTTGCTGTCACTGTTGGGAAAAGGGGATTTGGCAAACTTCCCCATAGCACATCCTCTACATGTATCAAGGTGATCAGAACTGAAATCTGGCACACATGTGGTGATCTCCCGCAATATCCTCACGGCCCCATGATACATGTGCCCCATCCTGCGATGCCAAATCTTGCACAGCTTTGAACTACTAGCTCTGATGTCGGTACTACTACCAATGCCATAAGCGGCTGGAATGAAAACTTGTACACCTTGGCATGGCGCACACCAATCACTCTAGCTGAATCAGCTGGAGCGCCCCGAGGATATATAAGCACCTGCCCTCTCCTAAACAACACCTCATACCCTCTGTCCTCCAACACTGAGACGGATATAAGGTTCTTCTTCATCCCTGGCACATATAGAACATCTGACACTTTCAAGGGAGGTTTGGGTTCCCTATCAAATGTCAGTGTCCCCACACCTACTGCTCTAACATTGTTGTCATCTCCGAGTACTACCTCTATATCAGTGCCACTCTCTCAAAGCTCTGAAAGTACTCAGGGACTCCTGTCATATGACAGGAAGCCCCACTATCAACATACCAAATACCTGAAGATGCTCTGATAGTGGAGGGAAGTGCACACTCCCTCTCAACCTATGTGGCAGGTGATCCTGCACTAGCAGACTCACAAGCAATGAACCCAAACTCTAGGTCAAAGCTCTCTGAAAAGTCCTCTATCTCTGCTGATGCTACCATGGTCTTGTCCTTTCCCTTCTTCTTCTTCTCTGGACACACAACTGCATAGTGTCCCAGCTTCTGACAATTCCAACATTTAACTTTGGAAAAGTCCTTCTCCTTGTTCACATGTTTACCTTTACCTTTGCCTTTGCTCCCACCACCACTTGTGGAAGCTTGCTTCTTTCCTTTGCCCTTCTTACCCCTTGCTAACAACGCTACATTGTCATCCTCCTCTACTTGTTTGGATGCCCCAAGATGGTTCATTCTAATCTCATTTTGAATGCAATCATCCCACAACCTCTCCCAACTGGGAAGGTTCTCCCGTGCAACAATCCCATCCACAAAACTCTCCCAAGTCTTGGGAAGACCATTCAATGTAATCCGCACCAACTCAGTGGGCGGAATGGTCTCTCCAACAGCAGCCAACTCATCTCTCACAGAAGTGATATTTGTGAGGTATGTTGTAACACCATCAGTCTTAGCCAATTTAATGGCCTTTAGCTTCTCCCTTAGGACCATTTTCTTGTTTTCATTTGTGCTCTGGTAAAGATTGGTCAAGGTTGTCCACACCTCATGTGCATATGTATTTCCTCTCACATGAGGAATGACATGGTCTTTAACACCATCCAAAATCAGTATTTTTCCCTTGGCATTCTTCTTATTAAAATAAGCCAACTGAACAGGGTCAGCGAAATGTACCATTATGCCCCAGACTTATGCCTCCTCAAAGATGCTCTGGATTCTCTCCCTCCATGTACTGTGTCACTTTGTCAATGTGTGCATGTGCTTATTCTAAATCTGAATTGGTAGATATCTGTTATGTGTTTTGCTTCGATGTTAACTTGAATTTATTCAGTTGATAACTTATTTAAGTAGGAGGAGCTTAACAAGATTAACAATAATAATTTCTGCATAGGACATAAGATTCAGAAATTTCTACATGGTATCAGAGCAATTGCAGATCTAGAAGGGTCACCAGCAGGAGAATCTGAAGGATCTAGCTACTGAAAATAGCCGGAAAAGCAGTAGAGAAGCAGATCTGAAGGGACAGCGCAGTTTTCAGGAGCAGATTCATGCAGAGGGAAGGGTGACGTTGTCCAGCGCTGTGTCCTAGTAAGCCCACACAATTACTGCGCAAAGGCAGCTCAGAAACAACGTTGGTTGGGTTTGAAGCCAGTCAATGCGATTTAGATCTGAATCTGTCAGATCCAGAAAAGTCTGCAGAAAAGTTGCAGAAATTCAGAAGAGCTGGTCGGGTTAAAACTCTGAAGATTTCAGATTTTTAGCCTTAGCACAAGTGACAAAGATTGGGAGGAGATCAGCTTCTCGGAAAGTTTCTTACGAAAGGAAACTTGCAGTTTGATCAGAGGATCAAAGAAGAAGTTGAATCATAGTTGATTTGGTAGATTTCCAAGGAGGGAAAACAATTGTCAGAGGGAGCAGAAGGTGCCTATTTCATCAAGGACCTTAGATCCATTTCTCTAGCAAAGAGAAAAGGAAGCTTCGATACATTCTAAGCAGACAGCTCCTCATGGACTGCGTGATCAAGATAGGCTAGAGGGCCTCTCAAACTTTTTGGTTTGGAAAGCAAGGATCCTGATTGTCCTTGAGGCGTACAATCCAAGAGACCATGCAGAGCAGACTCTGGCCACATAGACAGATGCGGATCTCCTACAGAAGCATAGGGAATCTGCTGGGCATGCCAAGCGGCTGATAATGGACAGTATCAAGGACCATATTGTACCACACATAGCTGAGAAGAAGACAGCTAATGAGATGTGGAAGGCCTTGACTTCCCTATATGAGGGAAAGTCTGTCCAAAGGAAAATGTTGTTGGAGACCCAAATGAGGTCATTCATGATGACCAAGGGAGAAGACATGGAACACTTCCTCTTCAGACTAAAGGCAATCATGGATCAACTGACTGCAACGGGTGCAACCGTAGATGATGTAGTGATAGTCAGGACTGCCCTCAATGCAGTCACGAATGAGTTGAAAACCTTTGTCCAAAGTATCTTGGGCAGAGCGAACCTCCCAGATTGGGACAGCTTGTGGTCAATCCTGCGGCAAGAAGAACTACCAAGATTCACCAAGAGGCAGCACAACCCTGCGTTGAGCAAAGTAAAGAAGGAAGATGAGGAAGATGCAGCCTTGGCATCAAAGAAGCAGTCGAAGAAGAAGGATCTCTCAAAGATCAAGTGCTTCCAGTGTGGTGAAATGGGACATTTTGCCAGCCATTGTCCAGAGAAGAAAAAGGACAAGGAAGCATCTTCTTCCAAAGCAGCTATGGCAGATGATGGGTCAGGAGATGATGCAGCCATGAGTGCTCATGAACCACAGAGGTGGGGTGACATGGACATGTAGAGGAGCTACATGGAAGCAAGGCGGGATCCTTGAGCAGCTCATCTCTTGGATCACAAGCGAGCTATGGCAGCCTTAAGACAGTAGCGGGACAAGTGGAGCAATGGGTGCATAGATCACAGATAAAGCAGGCAGAGGCAGATCTGAAGACTAGGAGGGGCAATGCAGAGCAAAGCAGCAGCATCGTAGAAGCAGTAGCAGCGCATAGCAGTGCTGCTTACGCAGTGCAGAGCTGCAGCAGCGCAGAGAGCTTCAGAGGGATAGCGCAGTGCAGCAGCAGCGTGATAGATTTCAGCACAAGGGGCTGATGTGACTTCAGTAGTGTAGAGGGAGTCTGATTACACAGGCAGAGTTGTAGCTGTGCATCGTTCTTTAGATGCCAGCATAGATCTGTAGCCTATGGAGCCTCAGTGATGAAGATGCAACCCATTTGACTTGTTTGTCAAAGATTGGGCAGGAGATTCAGTTTTTCTCTCAACAACTGAAGTTGCAGTGTAGCAGATCAACAGTGGCAGTGCTATGAGCAGCACAGATACAACATATTGAGAGGGAGCTACAGTACAGTGGTTGCAGTGGCAGTGGCAAAGTCATGGGCAGCAGTACAGAATGGCAGCAGCAATGCAGAGTTGAGTGGCAAGAGGCCAAGCTTCAGCAGCACATAACCAGTACTCAAAGTCATGTAATGCATAGTGTGATGTATTGCTAGAGCACACCCTTGATGCTAAGAGGGAGTGTTGAGATTTTGTGTATCTGGGGTAGCATCAGTTGTGCTCTAGGTCCCAATTTTTGTGGAGGGACTAGAGTTCACCTGATCTACAAGACCCGGAAATGGATTTGGGAAATTTCATCTGGTTTAGGAAATATTAAATTAATTAATTATTTTAATGTATTTCCTAAGTTAAAACTTAGGAAAAGAAAAATAATTAAAGTGAATTTAATTAAACATGTGATGAAATTGGTTGAAGTCACACGGATCAAACGTTCTTTTAATCTTAGCCATTGATTCAAGATCTGATCATGGTTGTTGATTTGTCAATGAGAAAGTATAAAGGAACGGCTTGGGGTCATTTGTAACACACACAGAGGCAGAGGACTGAAGCTAAGCTGAGATTCTAGGGCAGGGTTTGCTAAGAATACTCAGAAGTGTTTCAGTTGCAGAGAGGGGAATTTGGACCAAGGGGATGATCTGATCCCGGGGTCTAGAATACACAAGAGGCACAGAAGAGATCAGCGCAAGGACAGCGCTGAGGAAGGCAACAGCAGCAGCAACAAGGACGGCGTAATTTTCAGGAAACCCTTCAGGGGTTACGCAGAGACCCTTAGGGACAACATAGTGACTGCGTCACCCATTCTAGGGTAACGCAGACTGCGTCACCCATTCTAGGGTAACGCAGTCCCTTCTGGAGCAGCGCTGAGGGTTTGGAGGCCATCCAAGGCTGACGCAGAGGCTTTCAAGGGATTCAGAGGCTGACGCAATGCATTTCAGGGACAGCGCCGGGATTCTAGGCCTAGATTTGGCTGAGTTCTGTAAATATCGTTTGAAGGTGTGGATCAGTCATTATTTTGGCCCTAAATCAACCAGAGAGTTGTAGATCTAGTGTTTTCTCTGTCGGGTTTTCCAAATCTGGAACCCAGATTTGTGTATTCAAAAATATTCTTAATAATAGAACCCTCCAGCAGCCAGAGACCGGTTTTCCCACCTTGGGTTTTTCTGGGGACTATTTGTCCAAAAATATCAGTGTCACTTTGTCAATGTGTGCATGTGCTTATTCTAGATCTGAATTGGTAGAGATCTATTATGTGTTTTGCTTCGATGTTAACTTGAATTTATTCAGTTGATAACTTATTTAAGTAGGAGGAGCTTAATCGGATTAACAGTAATAATTTCTGCATAAGACATAACATTCAGAAATTTCTACATAAACAACACCCTTCAAACAGAGCGGGCATTGACCCATCGAACAACAGTGATACGATGGTTGAAACTAAAGAGTGTTGAAGCCCTAATGAAGAGTTCTTTCTAGAACAAAAAATTATAACTTATGTTGAAGAGTAGACAATAGAATTACAATAAGCACACAACCTTAATTGGACAGATAGCCATGACATTGTAATTTTCCAGCAAAGTTGTGTCCTTTTTTAGGCATGGTGAAGCAGTGTAGTTTTGCAGAAAATATGGGTAGTGTTGTCGCTCAGATTGTACAAGCACGGTGCGACAACGACTCATGTCAGGGGCCGTCACTCTGATCCCCGACCTCTCTGTTCTAGTCGTCTCCCAAACAGCAGGCTATGGGGGGTAGTCCTTGTGGAAGATAGAAATGCAAGACTTGTTGGCAACCAACAAGTCTGGGAGACACGATTGAATGGCCTGACCACTTGGTTGATTTAGCAAGCTTTTAGAGATTAGATTGAATTCTTAATGAGACAAGTGCCTAATGGAGTCAACTTACTTTATTTAGATCAATTAAGGACCAAATGATCGGATGAAGAACCGTTGCTTAAATGCTCAACTATCTTATATGCTATGCAAATCCTATGACTTAGGTGAGATGCAAAAACCTTGATTACTTTTAATTAGATGCCTATTTTAGGTGTACCCTTCCTCTTAACTATCGTGAAGCTAGTCTATAGAGTAGGTTGTGAGAAAGAAGCCGAGGGGAAGCAAGTAGAAGCTTGAATAATGATACCTCCCCTTAGGTTCTAGCCATCTGATGCATCCGGCATTGCAGAGACAGTGGCTCTGACCATTGCAGGGTCACCATGTTGACCACTAAAGAGGTACTAGGCTCCTCAAGCTAGATAAGAAAGGTGGTCCTATTCTCTATCAACCGAGCTTATGCTTGGACTCTGGAGGTAGGTTATTAATGTGGGACTAACTCTAGGATGGGATGCAAAATGAATGAGTGTTTCTTAAGGCGAGATTGTTAATGTTTCTTTAAGTACTTAGTTATGATGATCTTAAGTTATGACATCAAGTACTTAACAAAGGAAAATAAAAGACATTCTCAACCACAAGAATATGTGTTCAATATTACAAGGGCCAACAAGATACAAGAGATAACAAGATCGATGCTCTTCTCAATATAGATTTCTCAATGGATATCCACTCTAGACATGAACCATAAATCTAATGACAACTAGAGCACTTATCCACTTAGAACAATTAGCCAATGATGCAAGATGCCAATGATGATTACTCAAAAGAGACAACAAGATTATCAATGCTCTTATACAATTAGAAAGTCTAGATGATGCCAATTATTCAAGAGATATTCGATTAAATTAGGAAATACTCAAATTAAGAACACTTAGATCTTTAATGCCAATATAAAATTATCATTCAAAAATAGATATTAACAATGAAACAAGAATGACAATAATGAATACATATTCACCAAGGTTCTTATGCCAATTAGAATGATAGAAATAATTAGATCCCAAAAGACAAGTGAGGTAACTTAAACCATTCAACAACATACCATTCGAGATTTAAAGTGTTTTTAAAGAGTGAACTTATTAGGTGCAAACTTATGACTTTTGAGATCATCAAAAACTCACAAGAAACAAGAGAATATTAGTATCCTTATCCAATATTTCCAATGTTAGACAATAATGGCACTTTAAACAATGAGACAAATCTTTTCCACAGTTAACTTATGACAGCAGTAAGTTAGAGCACTTTAAATGCAAAAAGTGAGATGCATATGTATGCAAAATGTGAGTGATGGAAAACCAAATGCCAAAACACTTTTCAAATCACAAATTTCTCAATGTATTAGGCCTTCTAATGATGCAAATGCCACTGTTATATGAAAACTTATGATGCAGAGATAACAGTCATCCAAACCTTGTAAATTTATGCCAAATGAGGAATGTCCAACTCATGCAATGTTTTGTAGATTTGTTTAGATGACTTGTCGATGACTTATATGTCACTTATGTGGATTCTTTACCACTGTTAAGGAGTATTCAAAGAACTGTAACAAAACTGTTACCAATGGCCTCCAGGCCTAAGAGATGGCTAGTCTTCTAGCCCAAAAATTCTTCTAGTGACTACAACACCTGCAAACACAAAAATAGCTCTAATACCTCTCCAAAACACACCAAAAATTAGCGTCAGAAATCACAGAGATGAAAGAAGGTAAATGAAACAAGGCTAGGGCCATGCTAGGCCTAAGAAGGCTAGCTTTTGGGCCAAAGAGGGGGAAAGAAAGGGAGGAGGTCCAATGGAGGTCTGCGTTAGGGTGAGAGGAACCCCTTAGGGCTGGTGTAGACCCCATAGAGGCTGCGTCCTAGGACGAGAGGCTGCTGCAAGGGTTAGGAGAGGCCTAGGACCTGTGGCAGATGGAAAGAAGGGAAACCGAGGGCTCAAGGAGGCTAGCAGAGGCAGGGAAAGAGCGTTGAGGGGGAAAGAAAAGGGAGACAGGAAGTGAGGAAGGCCTTAAGGCCTGCGGCCAGGCCTAAGAGGCCTAAAAAGAGCCACGGAAAGGGTAAATAAAGAGTTCATGGCCCCTTTAGGGTTGCAGCTAGGCCAACAAGACAGCAGCTAGGGCTAGAGGGAGGATGTTGGGCCTAGAAAAGCCCTAAAAATTTCACAAACCGTCACAAAATTTTTATTTTGCTTCAGATCTTCAATATTGCTCAATTTCACTGCAAAATCCTTGTTGTCAGCCCTGCAAAAAAAATTGGAGACAAAATCTTACCCTCAAGGGCCTAGATCTAGCTCAAACCCTAGCACTTCTTGGATAGCCTGGATTACCTGCACAAATGAAAAATGAAAATACCCAAAACCCCAATATGTACAAAATTCAAAATTAAATCCCAAACCCTAACTAGTTGCAAAACAAGGGTTAGAATAATTTATTTACAAAAATTATTCTACAAAAATCATTTACAAGTTATATACAAAATTCAAATACACAATGCTTGAAAATAAAAATATTTTTGAGGAATATTTTTTTTAAATGATGAATAATGACAATAGATCAAATGTGTTTTGAAAGTTATGGTATTTCCTGCAGCCTTTATGAGATAAGAAAACCAAACAAAATTCTTGGAGCCCAAACAAGGACGGCTCTCCTCCAAAGTTTGTGAACTTGGAGCCCAAGGGCCGAAGAACCTGCAAACTCTATATATTTTCTTCAAGCAAACTTTAACTAGACATATGGCGAATCAGATCAAGACCCACAATCTACCAATAGATTGTTCTTATCACCATCTAATGAATAAACAAGATTATAAAATTTTAGGCACAATATAGGAAAGCACATACCGCAGATTATCGGAAAAACACCATGAACTGAACCCCATAGTCTTTTATTATGATATTTCAAACGTTCCCAACAAATCCTTGGAACAAAACCAACATTACAAAATTACATCGACTAGAGTCAGATCTTTCATCATCGTGTTTTGAGAAGCAAAATGGCTTCTAATTTATAGATAAATCCTCTAAGTGGAAAATAACAATTAGTTGGCTTGATCCCCGTCAAAGTAATCTCGACTGTCGATAAATACTTGATCATCTTTTAATCTTTGTCGTCGAAAATATTTATTTTTGACGAATTTTCGAATTTCTCATAAAAACCATTTTTTATTAATCCAAAAATAATTATTTTGAATTAATTTCGTCAAACATTTGACTTTCACTTAACCACCAAAGTCCAAAGGCTCAATTTTTCTTAAAATAACCATTTTTGCCTTGGTGGGGGACCTCTAAAAATTAACGTTTTTTTTACCCTAGAGCAACAAAACCGTAGGCTTGTTGACTTAATTGTAAAATACACAAGTGGTATTTGTAATAATAATTTATTATTTATAAAATGTATAAGTGATGAATAAATGTTACAATGAGGCCCTGCTTTTATACCTAGGCAGGTGGCCTTTCATGACTGGGCATGTCTTTTAGAAAGACATGCCTTTTCAATTAACTAATAAATATTTAAATAACCATTATCTTGATTATTTATTATTTACATTTATATTATTTATTTATTTGTTATGAATTATATTCATAACATTACCCCTTCCTTCAAAAGCCTTGTCCTCAAAGCTATATTGTTGGCAATTGTCTTTATCTTGCGTTTGTCATATTGGTGTATGGAACATGACTTCACTGATACCTCAGCTTATATAAATTGCCGCTAATATTATTTTGTGCTAGGCTCTTTTTCTTTTTCTTTTTATTTTAAGAATATATATATGTTTTTATTAAGTAACTTTATAAAAAAAATTTTAATAAAGTAACTTTAATAATTTTATAAAGAACTTAATTATTAAACATTCTTCGTTTTATTAAATTTATGACTAATAGTCATGAGAGATTCGTAAGGTTGTGTCCTTCTCCCGTGGGCTTTCATTGTGTGGTGGCATTGTGTTCCGCGAGAGAGATTGTATAAAGAAAATGCATGTAACCCAAGGCTTAATTACTCTCACTCCGCCTTGTCACTGTCAGGAGCGTTGCATAGTCCAACACACGGAAGATTCGGTTTGGCTCACCAGACCTGTCGGAGTAAGGGCTTCGAGGGGCATGGGAAATGAAGAGGGAAGGATGAGGCCCTCCAATGGGGTGTTTAGCCTGGCTATGGGGTGTTTAATATTTTCTAAAATGTCACTGGACACAAACAACATGGGATTTTTTGTGCCAAAGTCCTCTGCTACCTTCTTTATTATCGCCGACTGCAATGCTGCCGCTTTTGGCACGACGAATATTTTGCCATCAGAGATATTTAGAATCATAATCTCATCATTGCGAACATCCTGCTTCCTCTGTGTTTTCATTACCACGCAATTGTAGAGAATAATGGTGCTTCCTCTGTGTTTTCATTACCACGCAATTGTAGAGAATAATGGTGATGTTGATTCGAGAGGGGATGTTGATGGATACTATTTCTTCGAAGCATTTCTTACTATTATGATTTTGATTTTGCATTTTGCTTCTACGAAATTGACTGTGGTCAAACCTTAGAATGTAAGAAGACAAAGCTCGTACGATTCCTCTATGATTATTTATTTTCTCCTTGGATGCCATTATCGAATGGATTAAGTTTACCAAGCCCGATTGAAAGTTCACATTGTGAATTCCGACACATTCTCCGTCAAGAAGTGCTAGGGTTTTATGTAGGTAAACATCAAGGTCGAGCTCATTGTTGGAGTTGTCGACATTAGCCAGCGATCCCACAGAATACCGCACCCACTTAATGGAATCAAACATCGAATCCATCGGGTGTCCCGCTATTAGCTTACTCAACAATAGAAAACCCTCTCTTGAGTTAACAATTGCGGGTTTGTTTTGAATTATAGAACTGAGTTCATGGAGAAATCGTAATAATCTCCAATTGTTCAACTGATTTTGCTGGAGATCTAATAAAGCATCAACTGCAACTTCCTCAAAAAAAATCATAAATCTACAAGAAAATAATATGTGCAATATCATTTCTTTGGGTCCAAGCTCTGGCCTCTTTAAAGTTGCCATGAAACTTCAATTGATAAGGAACTCTTTGAAATTGCTGGGGAGATTGAATGCTATTGGCAATTGTTAATTGTGCTAATCGTTGTTCTGATAGCGTTTGATATGGTGGCCGAGAGCGAGAGTGAACACGACGTTGCCCAAATTGGGCACCAGGAGTAATTGGTTCTCTATGAGGACTAACTAGATCACTAGTAAGCTGGAGGTCAGGTTTGAGACATTCCAAAAATCTTCTATTAATATCAATGTTGGTGTGCTTTACTAGTACCTTATTCTTGTATTCCTCGTTGACAACCAATTTAACTATAAATTCTTCCTCATCAGTTGGTGGATCAAGTTTACCAAATTCATTTAAGGGAACATGTTGCACAACTTCAAGTGTTTCAAGGTCATCTTCATCATTATCATCATCTTCATAGTCATCTTCTTGTTTCTCAAAATATTCTTCCTTCACATCATCTTCATTTGAATCTGAAATTTTCATAACTTGAACTTCTGCAAAATGTAGTGATTCTTCATGATTATTTTCTGAATTCTCTGAATCAGCTGAATTGTTCTGTTGATTATGTCCAATATTCGGGAATATTGGTTCTTGCGTTAGATTTATCTTGTCGCAAATGGCGTTTAACTTCTGCATTGCTTTGTTATGATTGTCTGTGGACTCGCTATGGTTTTGCCAAATTTGTCTTTCTATCCAATTTGTCGTGTCTTGAAGTTTTTTGATGTTGCCGGAATGTCCTGTAACCTTATCCTCGAGATCAATTAGTCTTTTAGTGAATTCATCGGAATTATTATCGATCTTACTCTCAAGATTGATCAACCTTTTGTTGAAATTGGGCATCGACATTGATGAAGGCATCGAGCGGCAGCCATTTCAAGGAACGCTGAATGCGGCAGCAACACCACAGTGGCGGGAACAGCACCGCTTGTAACAGCTGACGGCAGCCAACAGCAGCGGAAGGCAGTCACAACACGAACTTGTTCCGATACCAAATGGAGCAACAAACCGTAGGCTTGTTGACTTAATTGTAAAATACACAAGTGGTATTCGTAATAATAATTTATTATATATAAAATGTACAAGTGATGAATAAATGTTACAATGAGGCCCTGCTTTTATACCTAGGCAAGTGGCCTTTCATGACTGGGCATGTCTTTTAGACATGCCTTTTCAATTAACTAATAAATATTTAAATAACCAGTATCTTGATTATTTATTATTTACATTTATATTATTTATTTGTTTGTTATGAATTATATTCATAACAGACCCAATAATTTTTTGGTCATTTTCCACTTGGAGAAATTAATTTCTCAAGAATTTTTTTTTACTCAAATTAATTTATTTTCTGGATTAGGATTTTATTTTATTTTTGCCAAAAAAATTAATTAATTGACACAAGAGAAGATTAATTATTTTTTCCACCCTCAAATACTTTAGCCATGGTACCTGATTGTAAGGGACCATCCACTAAAATATTTTTTATATCAGATAATTACAAATTCGACCCTCAAACGGAGAACACCCATTTGTTATAGACCCTCAAATAATTACCCAATTCTGCGACACAATATGATCTAATAGACAAAGTGATCTGTAATAAAATAATTTAGCTAAATAGCTTAAATTATTCTCAAATCACTTTTACAATGGACTCGACTAAAAACATTAGGACTCACCCAAGACTTCGTCAATAAATTCCACCCAAGCTTTGGAGCTTAAGCTGGAGGGAAAAACTCTACTGATTATCCGTGTTTAGAAACACACATAATGCGGTGAGACAAAAAACCTCCTAGGATGAAATCCGTCGCCAAAATCATAGGCTTACCTAGGTTGTAACATAATTAAACAGTCATACTAGCATCATTTACACTACAATTTGCAGAAATTGGGTTTACAATGACATGAGAACTGACTAACTCATGATTCCGAACTTTGAAAAAATTTGTACAACTACTTCCTTGGACTTGTGACAAAATGGGTGCAACAGGTAGCATTGAAGGGCAGCAATGTAGAAAATCCACAAAATTCTGATCTGCTAATATGAAGAATCTGAAATATAATTTATTTTCATATAAACACATAATTTCTCTACTAAACTTTGCAACGGAATAGGGACAAAAATAAATTAGTCACACAGTAGTAAAATGCAATATTATTTTTAAGGAACCAACTGGGAAAACTCTCTGCTTGATTGAGAATTTTATTGAAGAAATTAGAGCAATAGATCTTATACAAATACAGCTTGTTTCAATCTGAAATCAATCTGATTTCTCTGCTAGTACCAAGCTTGAAACTATCAGCAAGATCCTTGATCTGCTTGCCTTCTTCAATACTCGCACAAGGTCCTCTTGTGTGTCCTTTCTCTCACAAGCTCCACACATGAACCTGTGCAATCTGCTCACAAACCCGTGAGCTCTAGTATCTTGTCTCACCAACTCGTGCTCAGAAGACAATGATGAAATTGTGCCTTCGTCCCTCCTTATAAGCACTTCAGTTACACTATTACTAGCAAGTTCTATTTGAGGAAAGTCAAATCGTTGATTGACTAGCTAACAAAAGCTTACTGGCAGTGTTATCTCGTCCTTCCTATAATTTAGGAGCCTGACTCAATCAACTTGCCCTTCCTATAATTTAGGAGCCTGACTTAAACAACTCGTCCTTTACCCAAAATTACTCGCACTAGAAGACAATAAACTCGATCTTCCACTAATCAGCACTAGTCAATTGCTTCTTGCACTCCTAACTTTTAGGAATTCACCCTAAATTTTAGGAACTTGTCCTACTTTTTAGGAATTAACTCCTAACTCATAGGAACTCGTGCATGCTCAAGGAGAAATGCGCTGTGGTTCCTTTGATTAAGGCACAAATCAAGGAACCCTTTCTTGCTAATATTTTCAACAAACAAATCTGACCAATCAGAAAGTGATGTTTTGCACCAGTGAAGATAATTTCCAGAGTTGCAGTGGGCAAAACAGTGTATGACATAGATAAACCTGTGTGAGGTAACAGACTTGTTTAACAAAATCTGATGTGGGAATAGTAGTTGGACGTTTGAAGGATGGCAAGCACCTCTCAGGCACCCCTTAAAATTCATTTAATAGTTTTCAAATCTGAAGCTTGGAAAATGCCAAGTGATCAAGAATGCATACTGTCAGATCCATAGAAATTAAATGGAAAATACCATGCATCCTGGATTGTAATGGAGAATATTTTACATTTAAAATTTTGTCGGGTTCAGTGATGGTATTGAACAGAAAACCACAAATGCAAGCGTGATTCAAAGATTTGAAAGCAGGAATAGAGAAACTTTGTTTAGAATGCCAACAAACCTTAGATATATTAAGGAAGCGAATAGAGAAAGTTTATTTAGAATTCCATTATACACCTTAGAAATATTAAGGAAGCTAATATAGAATGTACAAAATAAAGGGATATTTATGAACTTGCAAATGTCTAGCATGCTATATTCAAAAAATATATTCTATATGGAAGGTGGTGGTAAGTTTGAAGATATGAGTTCAAAAATCAGAAGGTTGAGTGAAGCAGAGAAATTATTGATACAGAATAACTAACAGTGACCTCAATGTCATTAGCAATGTCTTATTTTGAAGAGTTGATAAGGTTACTGTTGCAGGTCGAAATGGAACAATGTGAATATGCAGGTGAATTTGAGAAAAGCCTATGTAGTCAGAAGGAAAGGAAAGCAGAAAAGTAGTTCACGAATTGCAGGAAGTCAGAATAATAAAGACGAGGTGGTTATGTTGCTCAAGTGTATTCTTCAAATCTTTAAGTAATTTGAAAAAGTTATATTTATGTAAACATAAAGCATTTGGCTAAGAATTATTAGCAAAATACAACAAATGAAAAGAATAAGAAATAGAGCTCTAACTTTGTTGGTGATAAGAGCAAGGAAGAGCAAGATAACCACTATTTTTTTTATTTTTTTACAAACAAGAAAAGCAGGATATCAAAGAGTTATGGTGATTGGATTCTGAAGTCCCAAAGCACATGACAGGTTGCATGCAGATGTTGACAAATCTGCAGAAAGAGATGTGAAAGGGAGAGATGGAGAGCATAACAGATGACACTACTTACAAGGTTAAAGACAAAGGCAACATCACAATAAATATGTTGGATGGTCAAGTGCAGAAAAAATTTATCCAAAAACAAAAAACTGTAGGAATTAACTTTCAGTGAAAGAAATTACTGAGAAGAATTTGAGGTGTTTTATGAAAAGGTTTATAAAATACAAACAAAACTTGGAAGAAACAAACAAAGCAGTAGCGAATAACGAGTTGCATGGGTTGGAACTTGGATGCACTACCACCAAGTTAGGAACTTAGGATGCTTCGCAGGCTATCAACAAGCAAAATTATATGTTGTGGCATGAAAGATATGGTCATATAACTTATTTGTTCCTTCAACTTTTAAGTAAATAGTAGAATTTGCGGACTCCCCTAATGATGTTGGACAATCCAGCATCAGAAGGTGTACTGAAAGAAAGGAACATATGGAGAAATTCAAGTAAAGGAAATCTTGAAGGGCATTAAAGGTGTTGGATTCATTCACCTTATGTGGACTGATGACAACAAAGCCTTGGATGGTTCTTGGGATTTCATCACTGTTGGAATGATAGGTGTAATATTTACATGTGGCCATAGCCCATTCATATGTAATCATTATGTACTTGTAATTATAGCTAAGGCAATATTCCATTTCATTGATTGTACTAGGTTTGTGGTTAATACCATCCTAGTCAAGCATGATATGTAGGCTTTGTTGCTGCACAAGCTAGCAGGCCTTGTAAAGAGGCAAGAGCTAGAGGGCACAACAACACCTTGGGACAGAGGCCCACTGTCACCATAGACTAAGTCCCTTTCTTTTCTCGGATTTTCACCAATGGGAGGAGTCCCAATATTCCTCACTTGGGATATATGAGTCAATGATAGGCTTCGAGTGAGGCAAGGTGGCTCATTCAGTGGAAATTTTCAATGAAAGTGCAAGCTTTGGGAGAAGCTAGTAAAACTTTCCACGAAAAACCCCTTGAGAGGAATACTATACAAGACCTAGGGTTGAGATGTTCGATGTAGTAAGAGTTCATCCAAGGTCTGGATAGTCAAGAGAAAAGGTTTTGAATGATATACTTCAACAAGTACTAAAGCTCAAACCTTCAAAGAATCCCCAAGTTGAAAGATTAGCTTCTAGGGTTCCCACTTGGTGTGATAGCTAGGGCATCAATTTAATTGAAATTCCATTGTCGGAATTCATTCAAAACTTGTGGATGTCTAGAGGAGACACTAAGGAAGAGTCATGTCTAGACAGAATCCAAAAATTCCTCCTCCCCAAAATTTCGCACCAAGCCTTGGAAAGCCTCCTTATCCTTAAAGGGATGAAGAAAACAGGGAAGAAAAATAACAAGAAAGATGATTCATTGAGTTGAGGGTGATCACCAAGGATACAGGGCCAGAGCCTAGCAATTGGGAGGACTGGAGTGAAAAATGATCTTGATTTGAGAGTTTCGCTCTTCAAGGAGACATAATGGTAGCTTCGCTAGCCCTAAAGGAGGCAGCTTCACAGCAACACTAGGAATTTATACTTCGCTAGCAAGAATAAATTGAGTTTCAAGGATGCAACATATAAAACAACCTCTAAGAACATTCATTCAACATTATCCATGAGTAACACGTGCAACATTTCCAATAGCTTCAATGTTCTAGCAAAATTAGGGCACATTTGAAACTATAGATTATTCCATGCATTAGACATTTATTAGATAAGAAATATAGCATTAAATAAGACTTACAAGACAATGAAGAATATATCCATCCATCAATTTGCCAAAGAGAAGCTCCAAAAAAGATAACGAATTTTTCCAAATATCAAAATGCATTAGAATCATCTAAATCTCTCTACAAAATTGTAGGCCGACAATCTCTAATGAGAGGGTCGAAAATCCCATGTGTGATGATCTAAAGTGAGAGAGAGTCTCTCTTATTTATACAAGTCTAATGAGTTCGAATTCTAAAAGAAGAAGCCCCTAACACAACAAATGGTGTAAGACATACCCTTGGTTACAAGCCAACCGAGATAGCTTAAACATTAATAATTTGTCTTTTTAGCCCATGTAACTAATGCGAAGTGCTCTCCAAGGCTAGTGTTGAGGCCTCATTGGCTGAGAATGAGAGTGAAGGCCTCAAAAGTGTTGAAAAAGAGGGGGATGCCCTCCAAATGCTGCAAAACATCTCCATACCCCAAGTTGGGCTCAGTGGGCTCCAAATGGGTCTCAAGGGTATCCAAATGGCTCAAGATCAAGTCGACGCTCCATCAATGAGGGCTAGAAGATGACACATGCCCTCCTACGTCTCTCTGAAAGAGACAAACCTATTCTAGGCCTTGGATCGGCTGCCAAGTGTCGGGTGTAATGTGTGGCCGATTGGGTGTAATGTGCAGCACCATCTCTGTATAAATGGGCAGGAACAAGCAATGTGGTGGTGTTGAAAAAGCCCATGGTGTTGCAATCAATGGTGTGCAATCCTGGAGGCCCATGGCTCTTAACGCTCGCCCTACAAGTGCCATTATGACCCTCTGGAGAGCTTGGATCCCGTATTTGGAAGCCAAGTCCAAGATGAAGACCCACCTACAATCTTGTATAAGATCCAATGCATCTCCTCCTCTTCCAGTACAATTAATCATTAGTGCAATTGAGTAAATAAGCTTGCTAATCAAGGGCATAAGTGGACACTTCATAGTGGCATGCCCTTCCAAATGTGCTTTAAACATGTAGAGGTATTACCTTGCTCGACAAGAGAGGTTAGTGACAGGTTCATGGTACACCCATCGAATGGCAGATGTTATGTGAAATAATGATGGAATGGAATGGGGGCAAAGGGAAGGTTCCAAGCCACATGCCACAGTACAAGGGTAGTTGTAATGAAGGAAGCCCACACCTTGGGTGTATGAATGTAGGAGGGAGCAAACATGTTACATGAGCTACCCCGGCCTTTGTTTTTCCACCCTTCTTCATATGCCTTTTGCCCTTTTATTGATTTTTCTTCATTTTACTGATCAGAGCTCCAGGGGACGAGAGCGTGATGTGTATGACGCAGTAGTGATTACTCCCTTAAGGTGGGGTAGTTCATCGCCCACCAGGGGTTGGGACAATCATGGGTTCCTTAATGATGCAGGGGGCACTCATAGGGGCCCTAGGAACCAGGGCGATGGCCCGAATCCCCCCACTAATCCATGTCTAAATGTGTCCAAGAAAAGAAAGCATAAGCACCCAATTACATAATGAAAAATCATACGTTAGGGGTTGGAAGGCCCACCTTCAAACATATGATCATAACAGAAGAGTGAGGGCACACAATAGTTGGCTTTGGTGGCAGAGAAAAGTGGCACATTGAACCATCAACTTTCAAGTGCCTGCAAGGAGTTGTTGGTTGTCGAATGAAGTCAAATCTAAGAGAAAACAGGCTCAATAACCCACTTAGATACGAGCCCTTGTTATGTGGGCCCATAACCCCTCTTGGGAGGATGCCTCCCTTGAGTTGTGTATAAATACACAATAAGTTCTCATTTGTAGCATCTTATCATCTTTTTGATTAATTATACAAAGTGTGATAAGCCTAAGGGCACTTATATTTGCAATGTTTCCCTTGTAATTGGCATTTTCTTTTGGGCACACATGTGCATTTCTATATTCAGCACACTTCTACTTGGCTATTGCACTCTCTCTAGAGCACTAGATCTATCTCTCTCTAGCACACTTCTAAGGATGCTATTTCAGAATTTGGGTGAGTTTTCATTCCATCAATTCTCATGTTAACTCTTGCAAATATCAACATGGTATCAAAGTTTGTGTGAAACTTACTATCTAAATTAATTTTGGTGACCTAATAACTATTGGTCAGTGACATCTATGTTACAATGGTTGTACTACTTCTAAGAAAAGGTCTATGGATGTACCTAAGAAAGTCACTTCCTATTGAAGATGATGATAATTGTGACCTCATATGTTTGAAGAAGAATAAAGCTCTTGGGTTGATCACTCTTTATGTCAAGTTGATCTTGTTTGTCATAACAGGGATAACAAAAGTGCAAAGGAAATTTGGTATAACTTCAAAACTTTCTTTGGAATGATGAATAAAACCTAAGGTCAACCAACTTGAAACTAAACTCTCAATAATCCCTCCCAAGATGGGTGAATTCAACAAAATTGAGAAGGATATTGCAAGGTTTATGAACTTGGAGTTTGATTTTATTCAAGTAGCAGGAAAAGGCAAAACAAATCCCATACTTGTAAGTATTGTTATAAACAATCTTTCTCTAGCAATCAAATCTTTTTCTCTTATATTCAACAATATATTTTTATTTTTCAAGGATCTTACAACTCCTACACTTGAGGAGGTTTACTCTAATCTCATTCGGCATCAAGTTATCTTAAGGAATATAGGTTTATTAACCCCCAAGAGCAAGCCCATCAAGTCTTGCCTTACTCATCTTCAAAAAAATTGAAGAGATTGCAAGATCTAAAGTAGACAACCAAAGACCCTTTTGATGAGAATGGACCTTCTCATAGTGCACATTTGGCAGTACTCTCTGCACTTTCATCCTCTTCTTCTCAACAAGAATGGAATGCTAATTTTCGAGCTAATTGACAGATGATCAAACATGAACATCTTTTCGTTGATTACATACAATGATGCAATGGAGAGTAGGTGCTTATTAGTGACAACTCAACACTGCAAATTTCACATTGTTGTAACTTGTGATGTCATCATAGATACAATGAAGTTTGTCGATATTCTTCATGTTCTAGGTGTTAGACCAAAGCTTCATTCTAGTTACTAAATTACACACACAAATAAAATGGTTGAATCTTGGCTGGATCAACGAGTTGTAAAGGACATGAATGATGGTTTCAAGGTGATTTCCTTCAAATATTGTGATGAACCCAATCATATGTATAAGTTCAAAAAGGTTCCTCCTTCCGCAAAGACAAAAGGTTTTGATGCTACAGTACCCAATGTCAATGACACCAACATCCTATGGCATCAATGTCTCAATCACATCAATTATAGATCTTTATGACATATGAATCGACTACATATCACTTATGCATATCTTTTAATGGGGAAGCTAAGTACTCTCTCATTATCATTAATGATCTTTCCCACTTTCTGAGGATGAGGTGTTTGGAAAGTTTCAGGAATTCAAATCTCTTGTGGAAAATCAAAGCAACAAGAAGATCAAGTGCCTCAATTTTAATATGGAAGGTGGATATATTAGGAATATTTTCCAATCATTTCTCATGTCTTAGGTCATTTCTTGGCAAAGAATTATTCCTTACGTTCCATAGCAAAATGTAGAAGCAAAAATGAAGAATAAGGCTATCGTTGACAAGGGTCACTACATGCTTAAATCCAAGAAAATGAAGCTTGCATTCTACATAACCATATCATTATAAGAACACCTACTTATGTTGTCACAATTATGACTCATGAGAAATAGTATGGCAGCAAACCTTCTATTTTGCATTTCGAAAACTTTAGATCTAGTACATGGGAACATGCTCCTAATGAAAAGTGAAATGCATCTTCATCTTTAGACTCCTACACAATGATTAGCCACTATGAAACCTTTCAAGGATATCACCTTTATGATACTACTATTCACAAGGTGGTTGAATACAGAGAAGATATTTTTGACAAGGTTTCTACTCACAGTTCGTCCAGATCTTTCCCATTATTTCTTTTAGAAGATTCTTCCAATGGATCTTAGCATGCTTCCTCCCATTACCAAGGAAAGCCTCTTCAAATGAATCCTATGGTGTCTTAATGGGCCCTTTTCCTTCATAATATGATGTTGGTTCTCTCTCTCTCTCTACTTATACGAGTACTCTATCAAGCACTCTAGTATCTGGGCAAACTCATAAGACCGATGAAGATCCTAATGATGACTCATCCAATCTTCATATTGTAATTGACCCTTCACTTCTTCAAGATACTCAGTCCATGACTCATCTAGTCCTCATGTAGCAAATGTCGATGTTCATGTTAATGACTCATGTACTCATGTTGTAGATGAATTTTTACCTATTTAGGATGCTCTTGGAAATTCAACTTCAATACTCAAATATGAAGATGGAGACACCTTCCATGATTCGCTTGCATTGATTAGTCTTCCTTTGGATAGGTTGAGGCTTATACCTCTATGTGGGCTATATCCACTCTTGTTGATGTAGCAACATTTCTTGTTAGTCAATCCACATTTTGTGAGGAGAATCTCCTCCATTTTGGCCCTTGAACAAATTGCTAAACGTTTTTAGGATGAATATGATGCAATTAAGTTTCTCATTCACCCATTTGAGTGCCATCAAAAGGAATTTTCTCCAACAGGAACAATTACTCAGTCATTTTTATGTCCGCAACTAACTACCTCTCACCTAAATGTCTCTAAAGATTAGAGTTTGTCACCAAAGATCTTGGTGGACTTACAAATGAGATATATAGAATTCAATGGGGGTGCTTTAGCATTCTGCTCAACATTAATGGGGAAAGTAAACTCTATATTATTGTATTGTAATGACTCCTCTTCGGAGCCCCCCATCCAAAGCTAGGGAAGGTGTTGGAATTATTGGTGTAATATGTACATGTGTCATGGGCCATTCATATGTATCACTATGTATTTGTAATCATGGTTAAGGCCATATTAATGTCATCTATTGTTTACTAGGCTTTTGTTAAGGCTTACCTAGTCAAACTTTATATTTAGGCTTGATAAACCACTTATGTTATGCGCCCTTGTTATGTGGACCCATAACCTTCTTGGGAGGGCACTTCCCTTGAGTTGTGTATAAATACATAATTCAAGCCTTCATTTGCATCATCTCATCTTGTGATCTTGTGATTGGTATTTTCTTTATCATGCACTACTGCATTTCCATTTTAGCGTAGTTGTGATTTGCTCTCTCTCTCTCTCTCTCTCTCTCTCTCTCTCGTGAGCAAATTATTCAAAATCTAGGTGAGATTGGATTCCATCAAATATTTTGCTGACCCTCATAGATATTAGAAATGTTAAGCTTATGATCTAAATATTCTAATTAGAAACATACAACAAATATATATATGAATGAATGATGAATAATGATTTAAATGCATGCAGGTGATGGCCTTATACGCCCATGGTGACCTTTCGCATACAATCGTGACTTCACAATTGTACCTTTTACTGAATACATATGATTTACATTATACCCTAAAGGCCTATTTTCATATACCTATAATGTTATTTTATATTGATAATAATAAATCTCAACAATGGCCTTCAAAGATTACATCTCATGAAAGATTTGAGAATAAATTTGAGGTCCTGGCTTTCTTAGTAATTCTTAGAAATATTCTAAGGCAAAGAACTCCAACCCATCCATGGCAAAGAGGAAGAATCACATAGCAATGGAAATGGCTTAGTGCATGCTAAAAGGTAAAAGCATGCTCCATAATTTTTGGGTCAGGCTAATCAATGCAGAGGCGCACATGATGCATTAACTAGAGTAATTGAAGGTATGGTGTGGATGGAAAAGGTAGGAAGCACATTTTTATTGGCTACAACAAGTTGTCAAAAGCTTATTGTTGAACATAGTAGCGAGAAAGGTCCTTCTTTGACTTGTGCCTTAGTCAAAGAGACCAAGAATCAGTTTTTCCTTAGCATGCGCGAGTAATTTAGGAAGAGTTCCTAAAATTTAGGACAAATTCCTAAAAATTAGGACAATTCATGAAGAAGTTTGACTTATGCGTGGAAATAGAAGGCTCGGTTTGTTGTCTTCTAGTGCAAGTTATTTTTGGGAAAGACAAATGAATGAATCCCAACTTTTAATTTGAGGCAGGACAAGTTGCATGAGTCAGTCAACTCATCAATCACTAGTTTGAGTTCCAAAAATAGAACTTGCCAGAATTAGCTAATTTGAAGTGCTTATAAGGAGATCGAAAGGCACATTTTAATTCAATTGTCTTGTGAGCACAAGTTGGTGAGACAAGGCAATAGAGAGCACAAGTTGGTGAGACAAGGCAATAGAGAGCACAAGTTTGTGAAGGAGCTTGTGCTGGGAAGGGAAGATTGATAAGAGGAGAATTCCTTGAGGAATGCGGTAGGATTTAGAATTAATTCCTAAATAATAGGGGCCTTTATTGCGTTAGGATTTATGAGACATCAACGCAAGGAAATAGGAGTTTAACCAAGCATGGAAAAGAAGAGGCAGGATCAGCATTCTTGCAAGGTGTTTCAAGCTAAGGCCTAGCAGGGAGAATAAATTGTTTTCTCTATTGAAACAGGACTATGTTATAAGAGATTAGTTGCTCATTTTTCTATCAATAAAATTCTCATACAAGTAGAGGGTTTTCCCAATTAGGTTCCCTTGAAAAAAAATTGTGTTTTTATATTGTCATTGTGTTATTTCTGTTCCCATTCCGCTGCAAAATTAGTTGAGAAATGTTGTGTCTTTATCAAAAGAAATTAGATTTTATATTGTTCATACAAGCAGTTGCAGAATATCAATAAAATTCAGCATGGTATCAGAGCAGTGAACATAGAATACAGTTGGAAGAAGACTGTCCTAGTGGTCTTTGTACATAGATCTAAAGCAACCTAAGAATAGTAAGTGTATGGATTGTTAGTGGTTGCTTTGCAAGCCCTAGATCAGTCAAAGAGTTGATTGTGCGTGGGCAATTTTGGAGGCTTGTTACCCACCAACTGTGGGTAGTATCCATGGGAGAAAAAATTTCTCCTAGATAGTCCTCAGTCGACAACCAGCAACCACCAAATAGATCGATGTGCCACTATCTCGGCCACCTAAGCCAGCCATGTGGTCCCTCGCCAATTTGTTATGATCGTCTATTTGAAGGAGGGCCTTCCAACCCCGAAGATATGGCTTTTCATTGTGTAGTCGGGTACTTTTGTTTACTTATCATAGGCACTTTTGGGCATGAATAGTGGAGGGATTCAGCGGAAAGAATGGGCTTGGTTTGTACTCTTTGTCTTCTTTGTCCAATTTGATGGTTAACCTTGTATCCTAGTCCTATGGGATCTCCTTTATTGGATACTAGCTTTAGGGGTGGCACTACATGGGAAACCCCGATTTTGGTTGTCTGGTCCCACTTTCCGATACCATATACATCGCTCCCCTCCGTACATTATAACCCCATTCACCATATTTCCCATACAGGTCCACATTTGTCCATTGGGTCCACAAGGAGTTAGCCTCCCCTTCCCCTTGTCCACATTTTGGGTCAGGCCTGGAACGATGCCCCGAAGGTTGATGCAACTAAAAGAAAAGAAAAGGCATAATTTGGCAACTCTCAACAGGAAATGTACCATAAAATGCAAAAGATGGCCGAGACAGACAAATTTAGCACATGGGCAAAAGCCAAACATGAGCTCTACCAATTTCATCATGGCCATCACCCTAGTTCCTAGGGCCCTCACATTGGCCCCTTACATCATTTAGGAACCCATGATTGTCCCAACCCCTGGTGGGCAATGAACTGCGCCCCACCTTAAAGGGTTATTCACCACTATATCCCACACATCATGCCCTTATCCCCTGGAGCCCCGAGCAGTTACAAAAAGAAAAATCTACAAAAGGCAAAAGGCATATGAAGAAGAGTGGAAAAACAATGGCCGAGGTAACTTATGTACCACGATTGCTCCCTCCTACACTCACATACCCAAGTGTGGGCTTCCCTTATCTTAGCTACCCTTGTACTGTGGCATGTGGCTTGGAGTTTTCCCCTGATGCCCCACTCCATTCCATCATTACTTCACATACCACCTGCCATTTGATGGATGTACCATGAACATGCCACCCCCTTAAAGGTTGAAACCACCTAATAGGGTCCTTGGTTAACCTTGTTCTTGAACTTGGAGACACTTGTACGTTCTGCAACCCATTATGGAAGGGCATGCCACTATGAAGTGTCCACTTTGTTCCATGATTTGTAAGCTCATTTACTCAATTGCACTAATGATTGGTTGTACTAGAAGGTAAGGAAACAAATTGGATCTCATACAGAATTGCAAGTGGGTCTTCATCTTGGGTTTGGTCTCCTTATACGGGGCCCAAGCCCTCTAGAGAGTCATATGGGCACTTGTATGGTGAGCGTTGAGAGTCATGGGCTTCCACCATAGCAAAGAGTAGATTTCCACTTCATGGGAGCTTCCATTGATTGCTCGTGTTCCATTTATTTGACGATGATGATGCACCTGGACCACCATGCCCAGTCGGCTACACTCTTGCACCACACACTTGGCAGTTGATCTAGGGCCCAGATGACGATGTGTCTCTCCATGGGAAACAATGGGACCCATGAGGATGTTATTGTGCTCCCACAACCAATTAGGTCACCACAGGTCGTTTACTTGGATATCAAGGGGCAACCCCCCTTTATCACTATGCTTGGAGAAATGTTCCACCGAATTTCCGAGACCGGGAAACGCGGGAGCAGGGATACGCACAAGGGGGACGTATATAGGCAACCCCAAAATTTGGGGAATTTTCGGGGGAACGGGGGGACGTAAAAGTCATAAAAATTATAAAATTATAAATTATTAAAAATTTAATTAAAAATAACTAAATAGAAAATTTAAATAATTATTCATTAAACATCTAAAGAATAAATATGATCATTATTGCATATTAGACTATTATCATTGATTCATTTATGAATTATCATTTGACATTTCTACATTATAATTTAAATTTATAAATCTAGATTCTTAAAGTAAATTACTAAATTGAATCCATCATTTGACATTATGAAATGTTCCATCTAAATTCATGAATTATCATTTGGCATGATGCAAGGTACATCTAAATTAAATTAATAAATTCATTGTTTGACAATTGAAATTCAAATTATGCAATGCACATAAACTTATACTATATAGGTTTAAATTTTAATATAATTTAATTTAATTTTTAAGTTTTAACAAGTTTGTTGTTTTAATATAGTTTAAGTTTTTCTATTTTTATTGTTTTTTTTAATTTGTCATATATTTAAATTTGTATGTTTTTTTAAATTTTAATGTTTTATAAAAATTATTAGGCAAAAAAATGGGGGGACGCATATGTGTCCCCCAGGCATCCCTCCAGCGTCCCCCAGGCATCCCCTCATCCCCCTTCAAGGGAGTCGTGTTTCACTACCCAAAAAACGTCCCCTCGAAGTTTCCACGAGTTTCCCCAAAAAGTGTACGTGGGGGAAACGTTTCCCCAGGAGTTTCCCCATCCCTGGGACGTGGGGGAGCGTCGAGGCGCGTACCCCACCTTGGGGGACGCGTCCCCGTGAAACATTGGCTTGGAGCTCATTCATTCATCTTAGCACACATTGGACTCCACTAGGCCTCTTAAATGCCCCTTCGATCTATTTTGTATATCATTTTTCCCTCTTGAGAGGCTTACTGTTGTATTGTGTTGCTGTATTGGTGGGCTTGTCACCAAGTTATGTTATTTTTGGACATTATTTTATTAGTTGGGGCATTATTAGGCCTAATTAGGCAAATCGAACCCCTTAGGGAGGATATATTGATGTGATGATCATTCCATTTGATCATCACTTAGATTTGGATCATTGTTTCTTCTAGGAATTTCACTAGCCTTGTTGATGGACAAATTGGTTTCTTAATGCATTTCGATGTTTGGAAGAGCTAATTATTGTCTTGGAGCTTCAATTTACTTGTGCTTTGATGATTGGAATAATTTTGCTATACTTGTGAGTACTCTTTTTCATGTTTTATCTTGTACTTTGTCTCATGTAATGGTCTATGAAATATTTTTGTTCATGAAGCTAATGCTAATGCGAAGTTGTTAATCTTGTCTTTGTCAAGGATTATTCATATGATTATTGTAAAGATTGGTAAATTATTGTCCTAGGTGGACATGAGTATTCATGATTTGCCTTGATAAGTCATCAATTGCAGCATCAAGAAGTGTAAATTCTACTAGTGACCTAGTTGCAGCTTCAAGAGCCATATGGAGTTACTAGAAGACTCCTTGGTTGCGAATAAGCCTCTCTAAACATTGATCTCATTAGACTCTATTCTCCCAATAGGCTAAGCACTGGTCTAGCCCTAGGTGATCATGAAAAAAAAACTCTTGTCACCTCTTCTCCTTTTCTAAGGCCTAACCCTAGTAAGCTTCCTAGGGCATCACACGAAAATGCTTCTAGCCATTAAAAAGCATTGAAAATCAGTCAAGAATTGCGATGGGATCTTCTTAAGAGATCCTCCAAATTTGAGGTTAATCCGACGGTGGAATCTCAAGATATTGCAAGCCCTAGCTCAAAAACCATTTTTCTCCCTAGGTTTCCTTGGGTTAGTACCTTCATTAGGATCATTCAAGAGAAATCTAATTCCTTCAATCCCCTTCTCATCCCTAATTTGGTCAAGTCCATTAGTTTGTTGTTCAACCCCAAACCCTTAACCTTGTTTTGGTCCACTAGGGCTTCTTTGTGATCCCACAACTTTGTAACTCCAACTTCACAAGGATTGCTTAGAAACCCTATTCTTCTAGGATTCTTTGGTTTAGGGCACCTCTTATCAAGACATAGTTCTAAACCCTAGACCCAAGTATCCTCTTTGCCCTTCTTAGAGAGCCATACATCTTGCTTCTAAAGCAAGTAAGTTTATCATCTAAGCCTCTCTTGTGAATAGGTTTTGGAATCACTTTACATCCAATCTATGTGGCACGAAACTTCTAGGAACTCGACGTTTCGGGACGTACCCATACCCGAAACTCCGAAACTCGACCATCATGTAATCATCTATGAGAGTTAATATAGACTTGGTTTTCCTTCTAAATTGTCATCTATGGGTCTTATTCCCTTTCTTCTTGCAAAATACTGTGTTATTCACTTATTTATAAATTTATTTTTACATATATAAACATATATGACTTTTCGATCGACGTTTCGACCGATGTTTCCATTTTTGGGAGGCAACGTTTCTAAACGTACCCGTTTCAGAAACTTTCAGAAACTCTGAAACGTTTCGGCGCTTCGTGCAACTTAGTATCCAATCATTGATTTATCTTCCTAAGTGATTCTCCTCATACCGGGACTTCTCCCATCGGTGAAAGTCCTTTAGATGAGGTGACAATGGATTATTGCTCCATTGTTGCCATTTGACCTAGTAGTTGCTCTATAGGAACCCCTCCAAAGACCCCCGCTAGTTTGAGCGGTAACACTTTTGGCGCCATTGTCAGGGACACGAGACGTGTGCCTTGTTCCCCATACGACAATATTGACAAATCATTCCTAGCGACTCCATTGGAAGAACGAAGCCCTAGTTCTTCATCAAGCTTTAAAGGTTAATGTTTGTAGGGTGAAGCAAGCATCTATCAAGGCACTTAGATTCACCTTGGCGACTCCATCTTGGTTCTATACGAAAAATAATGAAAAATGGTTGATTGTGAGAAGGAAAGTATAAATGACATTAGACCCAAAGGTGTCCAAAGCTTATGGGAAAGATAGGATTTGTGAATTGAGCTTTGTGACCATTTGATAGAGCATGAGAACAAAGACTTCATTCTCAACTTTTATAACAAAATCAAGTTGAACCTCCACGGCATAAGGCAAGAGTATGAAGAAAGCCCTACAAAATACCTCTTCTATGAGCTTGCCTACTATACTGGTGCATTCAATTCCTTGTGTCACAAGATCAAAGAAAAATATGGTTCATTACCTGATGAGGATTTCGATGACCAAGTTAGCCAAGAAAGTGAGGAGGATTTGGAGGAGTTGTCAATCGCAAATTTGGAAACTAACAATGATGACCATGGGAACATCTCATCCGATGATGAAGATGAGGATTTTGATCCTGAGAAGCTCCAAGTGTTGCAAGAAAGGATGACGGAATTTTATGAGTCATCCAAGCAACTTATGGCAGTGTGTAGCACCAAGGAGATTTTCTCCCAATTATACAAGGCATTAGAGCGGTTCTATAATATGAAAATTTTCACCACCATTTCCTTCAAAAGAAGAAAATTGAATTGTCACGTTGTCCTTTATAGGACTAGCGCACAAATGTATTTACCAAACCTCTTTGTCTAAAGGGAAAATTTGTAAAAATCATGACGTGCTTGGTGAAAAAGTTAACAATTTATTCACCAAGGGCGGTGATAGAATAAAGAATAATGATAACTAAAGTTTGTAAATAAATTTATTGTTAGGCTAGTTAAAAATTGATGTGACTTTCGACTAGTAAGTAAAGCACATGTGAGTTAAAAGTGTATTAAGATGTTCTCATGTACTTTTAGGTATTATGTTGTAAGCAATGTATATAAGTCAATTTACTAGGTGAGATGATCATCTCTCATTGTGTACAAGATTCTTTTTGTTTTAATATCTTTGCTTAACAGTTACTTCGACTACATGTCACTTGTGCAGCAATTATCCTTATTTGTCGCTGTGACCCATAAATTCATATTTTGTTGGGGAATTTATTGACTTGGAATGGATTATGAACATGGATTGATCATAGTGGGGTCCATCTTGGTCCTACTATTTTGGTATATGTTTTCCCACTATCATTGGAGAGGCTTATTGCTTATAGCTTTTATTATGCTATTTTTATAGCCAACATTGCAACATGAGGACCAATAGCACATTCCAATTAGGTTGAAATGAATCATACCATTCGACATAATTGTACCTTTTGTTAAACACATAATCCTTAGGGAATTGGTGAAATTGTAAATATGTAAATATGAGAAATGTGAACACTAGAATAGGAAGAGACATTGAAACTTGGAAGTTGAAACCAAATGTCACAACATCTTGTATATATATGTAGGTTTGTTTAATGGCAAACTATTCAAGTTTTGGGAGTTACCTCACCTAGTTTGACATGGTATTAGAGCCAAATTTAGGCATTTTTTCCCTCTTTGTAACTCCTCACCATCTATGTCGCAGAGTCCAGTGAGCTAGCTTGAGTGGTTGAGTGCTCTAAGATTTATGCACGAGGTGTCGATTTTAATATCATAGGTTACTTGCCTCTGTTATGAGCCTCACTTGATGTCCCCACCATGTCTATCATAGTATTTACCACCAACAAGTTTACATTGGGTACCATTAGCAAAAATGTCTGAAATGCCCATGGATTTCCCCACAACCTTTTCCATTGAAAATAAAATTAACGAGGTTGCATGAGGTGTGATGAGGTGAGATTTTAGTTGGTGGTTGAATAGGCATAAATTCACAATATCACAAACATGAGGTTTTGTAATTTTATAAGGGGATTGCTAAGGGAAAAGTATTCTTCCAAATTATATACAGGTTTTCTTTGGAGATTGAAAAAGCTCATTCCCTTTAGAAGATAGGGAACAATGATTCCTATTAGGATGTGGAGTGCCATTGACCATATTAGGTTGGTGAGTAGAGTCAACATTAAATTTTAATTTTAACCAGTATATCATGAAAGAATTTCTTTTGTGGATAATGTTGTAGAAAATAGTCATGATAGAGGTTGGTCACATTTATGTACATTATTATACACAGTCTAGAACTTTTAAATTAGCGGTCAAACAAAATAACTTAAAAAATGTATCGACACGTGTTTTTTAGTTACGTAATGTTAATTGATACTAACGCCAATCTTTATCAAGATAGATCACTTTTGTATCCATTTTCACAAAACGAATAAAATTAATTACATCTCTCCTAATGAAAATATTGTGTTTGTACAATTTTATATAGTATCAAAGCCAAACCCATTAGCATCTTGGATAGTTAGGCTTTAGTACTAGTGTAATTTGGAGTCACAATAAACACTTTAACCATCATAAGCACCTTAACATAGGGATGCCCACAAATTGTGGCACATGGAGATCATTGTGTGAGGCACCAAGTCACACAAGTAGTGTAGCAATGAGTCACAAAGGCAACAAAAAATAGAGGCACACAATAGAAACACCTATAAGAAGTAAATTAAAAAAGGGAATTGTATTTATTTTTTTGTCTTATATATTAAATGTATTCTCAAGTCTAAAACTTGGGGAACCAATTACAATTATAAACACATATTAGCTTGTGGGTTTTATGAGTTGACCCAAATTGACAACTTACAACATCGACATGGATTGTCTATGCTCTAAAGGGAATCAATGTAGTTAGAACAGACATGCTAAGTAAGGTAGACAAGTCAATGGCTAAAAAAGGATCCACATCAAACAATGGAAGCATGAGGACAAGAAGAGATGGAGATAATTTTCTACGCAACAAATTTTGTGAGTTACGACGCCTTGTCTAATGGTTGGGCATTCTAGCATGCACAATGTATGGTGGACAAGACAGTGTTAATAGCAAGACAAGAAAATCACAAACTTGCCCCTAATTGACACAAGTATCCACAAACTTGGAACCAAAAACAATGAACTTTCAAGAAGACACGAGCACATGGGCTAACAATAAAGTGGTTCAAAGTGTCAAAAACATCTTAAAAGATCCATTTTTACCATTCCAGTCTTGTTAAGGAAAAAAAATATTCATAACTAGGAAAACTACCAATAGAATCCCATCTCTTGGCATACTAATATATGCAATCACTCTAGATTATTGTATTTGCACCTAGACTTGTCATTGGAAGAAATGTAACCCTCAACGAACAAAAAATACTAAGTCAATCACTTAAAACATTCGAAAATTGATTACTCCCCATTTTTTCTTTTCATATATCTTGAAACACTTTTGAAATGTTTTTTCCTTGCATTTTATTTTTTATTTTTAATTTAAAATACATTTCGAATAGAGCATAACTATGCCCTTAGTTTGATCGTGCTTATAATGACCATACCAAATTCCTAAATACACAAAATAAAAGCAATGTAACATCATCCTTCATCTTTAACCTTTGCACTTTCTTTATTTTCAAACTTGATTGCTAGATATTGTTATTTTATGCACTTTAGTGTTTTCTATTTTCATAACAATTACTATCTTGGAAAGAGTTACGATACTATATGTTCATTTTGGCAGTTCCATGGTGATTTGAAGTTGATCAAATGAGAAGTTAAGGCTAATGAAGTTCAAAGAGTTCATCAAATCTTGTAATTTTAGGGCACTTTCAACAAGTAATTAAGATGTTTTTTCTCCATTTTTGGACGTTGTTGCTTCCATCTTGCATGTATACTAGAAGACAAGATCTTTAATTTCAACAATTAAAGGTCAAACAAGAGCATGTGGTCAAATGGATAAGTGATTGAAAATGTTAGAAACATGTCACAAGTTCCACTCTCATACACTCCAAATATGTTTCCAAGAGTAGTAGAAACAAAATCAACAACTATTAGAATCACATGTCTAGACCACTACTCTCTAACCAACCATTAGAATCACATGTCTAGACCACTACTCTAACCAACCACTAAGCGACTCGATATCATTTGTCAATTTATGATGAACTACTTCAAGCTCAATATATAAACCTCAACTCTTGTAAGGAATCACTTCATGACTCACGAGAACACAAAGAAAAGCGACTTTCTATGATCAAATTAAGATTTTATAAAATAGTACATAAACCTCAACTCTTGTGAGGGAACACTTCATGACTCACGAGAACATAAAGAAAAGCGACTTTCTATGATCAAATTAAGAGTTTATAAAATAGTTAATGAGGGGCAGTTTTATGAATCGTGTGTCGATATAACAATAAGATGATTACAAATAAAGGAAGTTGTACATGCATGAGCCTTATGCAAAAGCCTTCTAAATAAATGCTTATACAAACAACACAACTCCAAAAGGCATCAGTAAACAGCTTCTAGAATTCCTCAGTTCAATCTTTTCGGGCAAAAAAACGAATCTGAGTTATTGGAATGTGTTTTTAAATCTAAAAGAATTTCATTAGCCATCCCAACCTTAATATACAACAAATGTTGATCTATGAGTTTTTGGTTTTTATTTAAACTTTTGAAATCTTGTAATTTCATAAACAGCTAAAAAATTGAATGACATAAAATCCCAAATAGTCCTGATAATGATATCCAATGCCTATGTAGTATGTGGAGAGAAATAGAAGCATGGGAAGGCTTGTGTATTGACGTATTTTGGTCAACCTACAGAACATGTACATGCTACAGTGTGACAGACACTGCAGATGGCCTTCTGTTGAAGTTGTTGAAGTTGTAGGGAATGTCTCTATTTATTTGCGTTATGTAGCTTGTAAAGTTGCAGGGAGGGCCAAATTACCCGCATTCGACGTTAGGTGAATGGAAACCTATGGGCTAAAATCTGCCATTTGCATATTTTCCAAATTTTCCCCATTGAAAGGACCATTTAACATAATTTCTGAGATTAAAATTAATATTTGTTTGATAATTTTTCCCATTTTCCATAAGAGAGAAATTGGAAAATATTGGAAAGTTAGGCCAAA
The DNA here is from genome assembly GCA_034641835.2 of Pinus albicaulis. Taxonomy (NCBI): domain Eukaryota; kingdom Viridiplantae; phylum Streptophyta; class Pinopsida; order Pinales; family Pinaceae; genus Pinus; species Pinus albicaulis. The sequence goes on from CM076582.1 coordinate 1,391,125,935, forward strand.
CTTTGTAAAATGTATTCTGAGGAGACTAACAATTTAGATAGAAGTCTACACATACAGAAAGATATATCAAGAAGGATTAAATTAGATTCGGAAACAAGGATGATTATATCATTCTCAGTATGATTTTGGGAATTTATGTTTTGAAACTACAACCACTCAGCCTCCCAATAAAATTACGAGGCAGCTTGAATTATTTCCTATTTTCATAAGTCGGAATTGTAATGGCATTGCCCAAAAAAATTGTTTAATCGTTTACGGAGGAAATGCATCAAATTCGGCATATAGGTGTGTTTTAATCGCATACCCATCAAACAAAATAGATAAAGAAACATTAGGGGGGATATTTAAGTTCTGAGCCTGAAGAAAACCCCAAACTAAAGGAAAGGTAAAGCAAAATAAATAAAATACTAACGAGCGAAATTATTCGAACCTTTTACCTCACTTAGTGATTTAAACCATGTAACATTGGCAGCACAGAAAGTGCCCTTGCGCTCCTTCTAAAAATCCCTTTATGATTTTAATGGTTTTGAACCTGCGACCTTCGTTTGAGTAAAATTGAGTCCAAGGAAGAGAAAAAAGAACAGAAGCCGCAGGATAAAGGGTATTTATACGAGCGAATCGAATTGAGAGAGCTGATAGTGCTTATGGCGTGATCACATTACAAGGGTGCTTAGGGAAAACGGGGTTTGTCGCGTGCCTCTCGACTTCCCACTATGGCGGAGGCGGCGTCGCAGGACGCGGAGCGTACGGTTTGATGCGGAAACTTGGGCATGAAATGGTAAAAGCGTGGTCACAGTCACCACGGGCAGGGAGGTTTTGGGTACAGTTTAAGATGGACCTTTGGGGAAAATATTAAATATGGAACCAAATCCCAATGGTATATGGCGCTACAGTATTGAGAGTAGCAATTGCTGTGGGCAATCCAATAAATGATGCTTTGTTAAAATGGACCCACAAGATGTAATATCGCTCTGATCGGGATGTTAGGTCCCAATGTTTTGGGTGACTTTATATATTAAGGTCGCTTTCTTGTATGTTAAGGTCGTTTTCTGTACAATAAATACTTTAGTAACTATTTTTGGAGTATGACCATAAAAATTGTGGGCAATCTACTAGATAATGTAAAGTTAAAATGGACCCACAAGGTATGATATCAACCTAATTGGGATGTCAATTCACAATCATTTGAGGTGACTAATACATTAAAGTTGTTTTTTATTTTATCAATTATTTTTGTAATGTGACAACGATGGTTTCTTTGTTTTTTTTGAAAATTTTATGAAATTGGTTAAGGCATTTTTGTCCATATAATTAGATGGTATTTATAATAATTTTATAAATTAATATGTTTAATTTAAAACATTTTAAATACTACATGTTAACATGAAATTAGCTAGATTTTAAAAACATTAAACTAACCCTATTCCGAACATAACTAAAATGTATTCCGATTCAATTAAACAATTATTTTTTAATAAGTAAAAGTTCAAAATTATTTTTTAATAAGTAAAAGTTCAAAATTAAGAAGTATGTTAATTTAATTTATTATTATGTTTTTTAATTATTATAGTTTAATATTGAAATATTTATGATAATTAATTTAACTAATTTATATTATTATTATTATTTAATTTTAAGGACAAGGGACCTACTTTTACTTAGAGATTTCACTGGCTTCCATCTTCAACCCTCCCCATGAGAATTGAACCTGAAGCCTTGTAGAGACTAAACCCCCACTTAAACCAACTTGTCTACACCTCATGGGTTATATTATTTTTTGTCATTACAATGTTGGCTTTTTAAGATTTTTAAATTGTTATGGCTTACATTTTATATTTCAATGTTATAGTGAAGATTAAGACATGGAGACAAAGTTCACCCCGAATTCATAACACAAAAATAACCACCAAACTATGTTAGTTTAAAGGTATCCCAAAAAAATATCATAAACACATCCGTTGGAAATCAAAGTTGAGTTAACATAGGTAAACTCCCACTAATTTAAAATTGTAACACAACTTAACATAATAAAAAAATTGTTATTTCATCAATTCATGTATTTGCACTTCAAAGTCCACACTCAAATTAACAAAATCTTTAATGTGATTAATACCTTGAAAACAATCTCAAATGGGAGTACTATTAGAATTAGAATTAGAATTAGAATATATATATAACTTAATGTTTTAAAAAGCGAGAAAGAGATAGTTTAAGGGGTTAATCTCAATCAATAGTTAGTTATCAAGGTCATTGGACATTTGGTTAGTTTTATGTCAACATGGATTGAGTTGAATTCCAGTGGTTAGATGCACTAATCTACACTAATGGGTTTACTACATATACCACTCTCGAATGTGGGAAAGCATCCCTTCAATTGTCCCATAATTTTTTTCTTGTGTTATATTTATATGTATATGCATAAGGTTTATCTTGTGTGTTTGGGAGGAGAAATTATTATTCTTCCCTCATAGGTTCAATTCATATTTGTGACATATTTTGCTCTTTGCTAGCTCGTTATTAAATAGAGCCTCCATGAGCAATTAGGAATATCTCACCATCACTTACACATTGACAAGTGGGATAAGATTAGTTTCACACAGATAACGGATTCAGGTGAAGAGCATAACATTAAGGAGTATTTTATCCTTCCACATTGCTATTCCTTATATGTGAAGCATGCAACATTCCAACATTCAAAATGACTAGCACTATGGTTATTGAAATCACTAAAACATAAACAAAAATGAAAAACGCTAAAAAAAAAAGAGGTTTCATACTTCTTAAATTGAATTACATCTACATTTGAGCAACATATGAAGATTTTTACAACTCAAAATGATAATCTCGCTGATTGTATTGATAGATATGATATCAAACACATGAGAAGGGGGAACCTTAGATATACCAATAAAAAGGCAAAAAAACCTAATTGAATATTTAAGCCATTAATAAATATGAAACGTAACTTATCACATAAAATTAGGATTTTAATAAATATTAGAATATGATGTTACAAATGCTAAACATGGGTATGCATTGGCAATATGTATGGAAAGCAACACCTAAAGAAAATGTTGCAGTGAGGTACATAATAAAGCATATCCTTTATAAATGTGTCTAAGGATATGTGTTTGAATATCCTAAAGCAAATATACAATGAAAATGGATGCCATTACAATCCCATCTAATTTATTTATAATTGAAATTTGAGTTTATGTTGTTGGATGATATTTTCATCACCTAATCCTCTTCAATGCTTTGAACATGGATGTCGTTGCAACCCCATCTAATTTAGGTATAACTAAAACTTGAGTTTATATTATTTAATGCTTTCAATTTTTAAAAGAGATGAAGTAAAAGATAAATATTTTCAATAATGAATGAACATAGTCGTCTCTAAGAAAGTTTTAAAATAGTGAGACAAAAGATTTTCAAATTGATAAATATTATACCTAAAAGCCTTTAAAAAAATTACAATAACTATTTAAGAATACTAACTTGGTATACCAAGCAATTATTTTAAACAATTCCATCCATCTTTATTACTTCGAAAGACAACATTAACAACATTTATTTGTATTTAAATTTTCCTTTGAAGATACAACTATATTGCAAGGAAATCAAGAAAAGAGGTGAAAGTATGTGATGCATTGTAAAAGTAACATTCTAAAACTAGTGTAGCTCATTACATTCAAATTTGTATTATTTTTTTCAAATCAAAATATTATCTTTTGGTAGAGTGCAATGCATATATTTCTAAATTATTTAACAATGAAGATAAAATATAGGTTTTACTTATATTGTAAATAGATATTCATCTCAAATAAAAGATTTTATAAAAAATTAAATATTGAAAACAAATAAGTATCCATATTCATCTTAATTTCTTATTAGAAAACAAATAAGTATCCATATAAAATAACACAATTTCATTTTTTTTACAAATAAGTATCCATATAACATAATACAATTTCATTTTTTTTACAAATAAGTATCCATATAAAATAATACAATTTCATTTTTTTTTGTGACCTAGAGGAAATCTGCAATTGGCCTGACACGTAACTACCAGTAAATCTTTGGGGGGCTACGATTTGTCCTCCTCCCCGTAACCCAGGTCACGTCAAGGGGATTTGAACCTAGGTCTCTCAAGTTTCAACAATTTCACATATCTCATATTACTAATTGAGCTTGGGTGTTGATGACGCTAAAGAACATGTAGGCTAAGGCAGGGTGAAATTCTGCCCTCAGGCATTCTCAAGCACGAGCAGTGAAAGAAATTAAACAAGGAAAACAACACTTATTACTAGGGGATCTTGGAGAAAAGAAAACCCCCTCTAAATTTATCTCATGAAGATTGTATCTATTAAATTGAGGGGCTTAGGATGTTAAGCCAAATGAATGTCCTACAAAAGGTTATAAAAAAATCTTGTCCCAGATGTCGTTTTTATCCAGAAACAATGGGCACAAGGGATCCCTCTGTGAATGATTTGAATAAGTTATTTGTCAATTGGACATTTTTTTCTAGATCTATTGGCTTCTATGTGATGAAACGGAACACATCATGTTCATTAATCAATTCTTTTGTTGTCTTCTCAAGCCTATGCATTGAATTATATAGCCATGCTTTGGGTAGGATTCTAAAGCTTTTCAATGTTTATGGCCCATACTAAGGCAAAGAAGAGCTTTTGTCCTCTCTTTTGGCTCATGAGTGGATTGCAAGTGAAAATGCAATTATTGGTGATTATTTTAATTTAACTTTGAGTCGACGAGAAATATGGGGCACCTTTGTGAAACCAGATAGATTGGCATAATTTTTCACAAATCTTTTTGAAGCACAAGGGTTGGTGGATGTAGAACCATTAGAGGTGAAACCCACATGGTCTAACAATCAATCAAGTGCAATGAGCGTCAAGTCCCTCTAGCACAACCGATTGAGGATGGGCCTCGTCAGTAAGGTGACCCAGGATCAAACCTCACGGGGGGTGGTTGTGCCCCATGCTAAGGGGAGGAGACATGCTAAAAATTCCAGTCAACTAAGGGTTGGTGTGGCCCAGGCCCGATGCGATCCCCGGGTGACTTTGACGGCTTAGATGCCCCTGGATCACGGCTCCTCAAGTCACAGGTCAAGCCTATAGGATCACAGACAACTTGACAAACAAACCAAAAATCAAGTGCAACAAGCATTGCAAAAGGACTTGATCGATTCTTGGTACACCACACACTTTTGGAATGGTTGTGTAGTTATAGATCCTAGGTGGAGTCGACTTCTTGTTTAGATCATTTTCCAATCGTGATTTAGTTGAGTGCAGGCGAGGGGAAGCCAAAAGCCCCTTACAAATACAATCATGCTTGGGCAGAGGAAAAAGGTTTTAAAAATCTAGTCTTAGACTCATGAGTCAAATATGATGCAAAGTCATGTGACTCTGTGTGTTCAATTCGTAAAATCGCTTGGGGGTTTGAAAGTTAAAGTGACCCCTTGGGATAAGGAAAGGTTGGATGTGAGGGATAAGAATTTGGTGAGAATTGAGGAAAATTTAAGAAACATGTATGATGAGAATCCTGAGGGGTTTACACAGAAGAGATACTAAAAACTTTCAAAGATTTAGAAGGCCAAAGTAACAAATTGTTGTTGGGCATGGAAAGAGAATGGAGAATTAAGAGTCGAGCAACATAGTTCTTTGATGACAATCAAAACAAAAAAATACTTGCATTCCTTTGCAAACTTCAAGATAAACCATAACACAAACTGGGAGCTTTAGGTTATAGATGGAAGTAAGGCAAGTGGTTTAAAAGATTTATCGAAAATGGGATTCCACTACTTCTCAACAATTTTCAAAGAGTTAAGGGTGAGCTAACGAGGATATCTTAAAAGTAATATCCTTTTTCTGTCAAATGGTTAATGAAGAAGACAATAAGGCAATGTTTGCCGAAGTTACCCAAGATGAAGAGGACAATGAGGCAATGTTTGCAGATGTTACGCAATTGTGCAGACAAGATTATCTCTAAAATATCGAAACTGAAATTAAAGTTGAATTTGTCTAGATATATCTTGCTAGAACAATTTAGCTTTTTGGAAGGTTGAATGATTCACAAAGCCATAGGGTATACGTAAGAAACTCTACATTCAATAAAGGTTTCCAATCTTCCTACAGTTGTCATCAAGCTTGACATTTTGAAGGTGTATGATAATGTTTCCTACTTATTTATCTGGCTTCTTTTACTACATTTAGGTCTATATTATGAAATTGTAAAATGCATCATGTGTTATGTATCTTTAGTTAATTTTATTGTCTTAATCAAGGGGTCGACTTCTCCTTCTTTGAAACCTCCAGAGGCCTGAGACATGGTTTTCCCCTATTTCCTTACTTGTTCTTGCTTGTTGTCAAAGAACTAAGTAGAATAATCGACCAAACCAGAACTCAAAGACAATTATATGGAGTGGAAATTGTCAGAGAATGCATTATATCACATCAATGTTTTTGTATGATGTTTTACTATTTAGGAATGGATATGAAAGCGAAATATCTCTCAACTTTTTAAGCCACTGTAATAGGGATGATGGTCAACTTGGACAAGTTACGCGTGTATACTTTTGGTATGAATGATATATTATCTAAAACTATTGCATGAATCTTCAAGATTCCACTAAAAGATATTGATATAAGAATGAAATACCTTGGTTACTATGTTAACTCCAATTGTTACAAAAAGGATGATTGTTAGTGGATTATTGCAAGGATAAAGTGTTGTATCAACATATGGTGCAATATATGGATATCGAGGGGTGGTAGACTCGTGTTGATAAAATTAGTTATTGAGGTTATACCCCTTTATTCGCATACACTTACATATATCCTAGAGGGGATCCTGGGAAAAATCAAGAAATTGTGAGTGAACTACTTGTGGAAAGGATGTCTAATCTATAAAGGAACTTAGTTGGCTTGTTGGGGTATGCTAGCGAGGCCAAAGAAATTTGGTGGATGGGATCTAAAAGACTTGTTGCTCTTTGGTTGATATTTTACTGCAAATTCATTATGGCGGGTCATCACTAAAAGCGATTTGTGGATTTGTACCATTTGTTAGAAATATATTGCACCTGACAAGATCCTAGATTGGATTCGATCAAAATGAAAGTCTACAACCATCATTAAGGACAAAAGCTTGAAGGCGGATTAAGGATTAAATAGAGTTGAAATGAATAACAATGATTGAATTAACGATTAAGAAATAAATAAATAAAATTGACTAAAAAAATTTATAAAAACAATGGAAAAGGATTAAAGATGGGGGAATGTGGAGGGCAAGGTGTGGGGTTGGGGAATTTAGAGAGAATATAAACGTTGAAAATCAATAGAAATATATTGCACCCAACAAGATCCTAAATTGGATTCGATCAAAAGGAAAGTCTACAACCATCATTAAGGACAAAAGCTTGAAGGTGGATTAAGGATTAAATAGTGAGATAAAGGGTAATCATTGAAAGCGACCCAAAGATCAAGAAAAAAACCTAAAATATGCACATAATTTTTAATAAGAAAATGAATAACAATGATTGAATTAATGATTAAGAAATAAATAAAATAATTGACAAAAAAATTATAAAAACAATGGAAAAGGATTAAAGATGGGGGAATGTTGGGGGGAGGGTGTGGGGTTGGGGAGTTTAGAGAGAATATAAACGTTGAAAATCAAGGAGGTGATGGAAAGAAATCAAGTAAAGATGTTAGCCTTCAAAAAGGTCACAAAAATATTTAGTTTAGAGTCAATAGATTAATAATAATAATAAAGTAATTTAAAAACTTATTAAATAATTAAACAAAAATATAATTAATACCAAAAGGCAGGCCAAGTAAACCAATCGAAACATTGGACGTTTCAAAACTTTGACTTGGTGATTATCCAAAAGACTTTCCTAACATGTTTAACAACTGTGAAAATATGCATTCAAGAAAATCCACACATCAAACATTTAACCATTGGAAATCACTTACTATTGCATTTCTAATGTTTGGTAATCACTTGGCATGGCATGTGGGGAATGGTGGTCAAGTTCGGGTTGGATTTAATGTGATATTTGGATATAGCCCCTAAATCTTTTTCTCTTGGTATACTCTCATGCATCCAAAGAAGAGGAGTGTTTACCATGAACAAAATTTCCAAGATGGAAGAGACATCCACTTGGTCGAAGGGTTTCCTCTCAGCTCAAAACATTGGATTAGAAGGTCAACATGCACAGCGTTGCGCCTCGAGGTTTAGCTAAATTGGTCAAGTTGTTGTCGCTAAAGCACATCACTAATGGGAGGTGACATGGTTAATTCTCCTCGACGTCCTCAGGGTTAGGCTCTACTAATAAGTCAGTGGGATGTGATCCCTTCGGATGGATCTACCCAGATATTTCCCCGAAAAAAACATGCACAGCATTGGAAGACTTTCATTGATAAATTGAAGCAGGTTCATATCAAACTGACTAAAGCCAAGGATGAGTAAGAATGGACCTAGAACTGTGAAGGTGGTGAAGATAGAGTTAAATTAGGTTATGAATCCATACAAGATCCTTTGACGTTATCCAAGGATTGGTGGTGGGCTAAAATATCGAAGGTAAATACTAACACCAAACCAATCCTACTCATGCGACTAGCTCTAAATAATTGAGTTCTCACATGGGACAAACTTCAAAAGAGAAATTATAGTGGCCCAAGGTGGTCGGTCCTTTGCAAAGAGAGTATTGAGACTAACATTCACTTATTTTGTTCTTGTTCCTTTACTGCACAAGTATGGTTGGAAGTTGGCATGTCATTGGGACACCAGAATCTATGCACAAATGTGACTATTTTGTAAAACTCAAACAAGGACTAGTTTGCAAAGCGTGAGCTCAAACAATATTAGATAGTCCCGTTCTTGGTCACGTGGAGAATCAGCTAGCGAGGAATGGTTATATTTTCAAGGATAGATATATCCCCAACCTTCAAGTATATACTCGGGAACTTTCAATATTTCCAAGTTTAAAGTCAATTTCAAAAATATGTAAGGTGAGGCATTTAACTACTTGAAATTGATATATCCCTCCCCATGGGGATTTTTTGATGACGCAAGTTAGAGAGATGGGAAAGGCTATGGAGTAAGTTAAATCTAATGTATTTCAAGTGACTTAAAGGCATAAGTTTTGTTGATAAAAGCGTCCTTGGAAAAGGGTTGATTGAGAAGGAATGTAGGGATGGGGTTTTGTATTCCTCTCAAACTATTCAAATTTTGGATCTGTAATTGATGAAGCTCTCATTGTTATGCAGTTCAATTATGTGGTGTTGTTTTTTATCTTACTATGGTCTTTTTTATTTTTATAAATGAGGGCATCCTATGTTGAAGTTTTAATCAAATTAAATGATGTATGGACCTCAAGTATGAGATAAATTTGTAAACAAATAAGCTCTTGCAAAAAGCTCAACATTTTATGGGCCACTAAAGATTATATTTTTATTTCTTTGCTAGAAAACAAAAAAAATGTTTTTTCCTAAAGAGAACCCAATAATAATACAAAAAAAATTATATATATATATTAATTGTGTAGGATTTTTTTCTTAGCTACAATATAATGAATTATAATATTTGATTATGCATTAATCATTATATATATATATATATATATATATATATATATATATATTCGATATTAAAGACTATTCTATTATCAAAATTTTAAAAAGTTTCAAAGCATAGCTAGACATAGCAACATATAGGTCAATCAAAAATCCATATAAACAAGACAGACAAGTTTATCTCGAATGGGGCTATGATCAAACTAAGAGCTAAAGTCTCAAACGCCCACCCATTGGGAAACCAAGTTGTCCAAAAATTGAAAATATATCTAACAAATTGAGACATATAATTTAAAAGGTTGGACTTGTCAGAGTGGAACCAATACAACTTATACCTCTTAACCTAGTGGACTCATAAAAACAATAGCAACAAAAATAAGAAAGCCAATGCAAACCAAACATGAAAGCCTAAGGCTAGACCTGTGGAGGAACACAACTACTAGGCATGTCAGTATGGATGTCAATAGGTTTGTCTTGAGTGCCAACACAAGACGCAAAAACTAAAACCTTGTGATGTTTTTTCATGAGCCATTTGCATATGATAAGAAGAACCTAACTTTGCATTTCAACCATGTCCAAACACATGCATATCTCCAATCGATTTGACTCCTGTCCAACAAGAGCATGTACCACCAATAGTTTTGTGTGCTAGTAAAGCTCAAAATTTCAAAAATATTTTGTGTCATGGGTGCAACTAGTGCCAGAATTACGGAGAAACTCAATGACCATGACCTCCATCTCTTGGTCATAGTTACATTCATGCTCAACTTTAACATCATTCTCTAACAACTTCATTTTTTCCATGTTGCAAGGGAGACCGCTTGTTAGAAAGTTTGAGAAGCATCCCCAGTTGCAGATTCATCCTAAGTTTGATGGATAAGAGGATAGTCCCAATGATTAGGACAGGGTGGAATGAAAACCAACCAAATCTAATTACCACAAAAAAAAAACACGAAGAGACAAGGATATAAGAGCAAACGAAGGGAAAAAAAAAACATGACAATAAATAGAAAGTTTCGAGGATAATCCATAGCCCTAACCCAAATCCAAATATGTTGCATGCTTCTACCTCAACTTTGCATTAGTGTCGAAGGTACAAAGTCAATGATCAAACAATCATTGTCACATCAAAAGAACCAATAAGTAGGTCATTATTGCCATAATGGAATGAACTAAATGTTGCATGTGGAGGTCTTAGCAAAAGGATGACATGTCCTCACATGGCTTGGAGTGATCAGTGCCCTTCTATCAACAACTATCCAAAGATTGATTATTTTTAATATTGAAGAAAAATTATAATTTATATTTTATAAATTAATTTATTAAAAAAAGATTATCATTTAGATTATATCAATGTAATTTTCCAATTTTATTATTACATTTTTTCAAAAATATGTATTCATAAAATATTAAATATTTGTAAATATAATAATTATTATTATTATATTAAAAATAAATTATCAATTATATTATATCAATGTGAATTTTGAATTTCATTAGTATTATTTTTCAAAAAAAAAAATAATTAATCAAGTTATTGAAAAGCCAAACTTGAAAATTATATTATATTTTAAATTTCTTATCTTCAATAACTTATCATTTATATTATATTTTAAATTTATTATCTTCAATAATTTATAATTTATATTATATCAATATTAGTTTCCAATTTCATTATTATATATTTTTTCAAAACATTTATTAATTTATTTTAATATGTTATATTTATTTTATTTTTAAATATTTTTTATAAAAAAAATATTAAATTATATATATACTTTTAAATAATGAATATTAAAATTCCATGTATCACACAAATGGTGGGAATATGCAATTTGTTTTAATATAGACCAGCCTTTATTTTGATTTCTAAGATACAAGACCCAATAATGATTTCTCACCCACACACCCTCATTTTGTTGCTGTAAAATATATGCTTGTTGCTATAAAATATATGATATACCCACCACCTCCATTTAAGAGTTTGTTAGCGTGTTTGCTATAAAATATATGCATGTTGTTTGGCTTATCTTTTTCAAAATACATCATATGATATACCCACCACCTCCATTTAAGAGTTTGTTAGTGTGATATACCCACCACCTCCATTTAAGAGTTTGTTAGTGTGATATACCCACCACCTCCATTTAAGAGTTTGTTAGCGTGTTTGTTTGGTCGCTAGTACATCACAACAATTCGTTAGTGTGCTTATTTTGTCCAAAGGACATAATATGATATATGTTGTTTTCTTTGTTGTTTTGAAGTTAAGGTGAGCTGCACAAAGTAATTCTTTGGGTTTTAAGTTTAACTATACATTGGTGTTACCACCCACCATTTTTTTTTGGGATAAAATATGATTGTAGAAGCATGAGAGGTAAATGTGTGGCCACATAAAGTATTGCTTTGTTTTAAATGTGTGGCCACATAAAGTATTGCTTTGTTTTTTAAGTTTAACTCTACATGGGTATCAAGCATGAGATGATAAAAGTGTGGCCACATAGTCACTTTGCCAAGTAAGGTTTTGCGTACCATCTTTAGCACACAAAGATTAAGACGAGGTTTTGAGGAAAGTATTAAACATGAAACCAAATTGTAATGATAGGTATATGCTAATGTAATTGAGTTGTAATTATTGTGGTGATTGCGATAAATAATAATAAGTTAAATAAATAAGGACTTGTAAAGTGTGAGGAGTAAAATAAATGACTTATAGTGTGAAATCGTAGTAGTTGCAAGGTTAATTTCCTATATATATCATGGAGATTTACATATTAAAGTTGTTTTTTTATATAAATGATATTTTATTAACTAAACATGGTATTATATATATCATGGAGATTTACCTATTAAAGTTGTTTTTTATATAAATGATATTTTATTAACTAAACATGGTATATGATAAGGTAATTGAGTTGTAATTATAGTGAGGGATTGTAATGATTTAAGTATTAAAGTTGTTATTTATATAAATGATATTTTATTAACTAATTTTTATAGGAATTTGTTTTTGAAATAATTTATAGAAATATTAAGAGATTTTTTGATATTTATGTATGATACTATAGTAAGATTATTATTTTAGTCTAATATGTTTAATTTAAGAGATTTGAAATATGACATGTTAACATGGAACTAGTCAAATGCCCAAAAATATTGGCAATAATAAATTGAGTTAACCCCTTACACTAATGTTTGTCGGATTATTCACAACATAAATTGAATTAAAAACATAAATCAAATCTATTAAGCATTCAATTAAAGAGAAAATTACCTAATATCAAGGTTAAGAGAACGTGACATTGGTTTATTTTAACATTATATTCTTTTCCAGTATTACAATGTCTTTTTCTTTTCTTTTCTTTTCTTTTTTAATCATGACTTACATTTGATTTTTTAATGCTATAACCAAGGTCAAGGTTTGGAGATAAAATTAACCCTAACCCTTCGGTTATGTCACTCTAAAGTCCCCCAAGGAGATGACATAAGCACCATCCATCGGGAATAGAACTTAGACAAAGGTAAACTCCCATCGATTTACCATCGCACCAAAACTTAGCCAACTAAAGAAGTTATTACTTGAAAATTGAGAGAGCTACACTTCAAAACCAACTTTCAAATTAGCCAAGCTTTTAATGTGATCAATACCTCATAAACAACCTCAAACTCAAAAATTATATTTGAAGTCTATTTGGAGTTAGCTTAATTCGTTATCGCCAATGTCATTGAACATTTGGCTAGTTCTATCTTAGTATGTGAATCCCCTTTGATTAGATGCACTAGTCTACACCAATGCAGTTAATTAGGGATACCATCCATAAAGTGGGGGAAGTGTCCTTTCAATTTCCTCGCAAGGTTTTTCTTGCAACTAGATATATACAATGACAATTGGGTTGTGTGTGTGTGTGATGCCAACTAGGTCTAGCTTGGATGGTTGGAAGGAGAAAGAGATATTGGATTCACATAAAGAATGTGACACCAAGGAGTATTTTATAATTTCACATTGCTTTTTCTTATATGTGGAGTATGCAACGTTCCAACCTTGAATGGACTAGCACTCTGATTATTGAAATCACCAAAAGAAAAAGAGTGAGAGTCGAACACCATCAGAGTTGGAATGTGACTAAAAAAATTAGCATTAAATGAAGAGTTTTACAGTTAACAATGATAAACTAGTTGATTGTTTTAATAATATGATATGAGATAATATTAAAAGTGGAAACCCTTATTTATATGAATAAATAAATAAAGATTATAATTGAAAGCTCAAGTCAATAAACAGACATGAAAAGAACATTATCACATAAAATTAGGGTTCTAATAAATTTCAAACTACAATGCCATAAATATATAGTGCATTACCATTATTACAAAAACATGAGTATACACATAAAAAATAGGTTATATACGTGAAGAGTAATATCTAATAAAGATGTTCGGTGTTTGAACATACCCTAGAAGTACATTCGCTTCAAAGATCGATAGCAAGGAGCAATAAGAAATATCAACATGTAGTTGGTGGGCATATGATTTGTCCTCTCATTCATCATTATAACAACCTTACAGGCATCACAGGGCATGATTTCTTTGGCTAGCTTGAGTTCCTTAAGCTTTTGCAGAAGGAATTAGCTATTTAGGGACTAGTGGTGCTCCATCTCTTCTCGATGCCATGCTCTATAGCTGAGTGGGGTAAGCTTGAATCTATTTCTTCTTGGTTGATCCCTGTCTCCCAACTCTGCAAGCTACATTATCTTTGATTAAATTTTTTGAATTTAATCTGGGACAGTTCAAGGTTGTTGGTTGGGTTTCTTTTGTTAACTCTTGGACTAGTTGTCAGGTTTTTCTCCTGGTCAAGTTGTCTCCTAGGAAGGAATTCTCTCTAGTTGGTCAGTGTTTTCTTTTAAGGAGGACATCTTCTATGTCCTTCCCTCTCCCTTTCAACTATAAGTTTGAGTCAAAATCAATAGGTGGATGTTATTGTCTCATTCTAGTTTCCTATGTGGGATCTGAATTTCCTTTGGTTGTGGGCTTCTCAATCTACTTGTGTTTCGGCCTTGAAGAAGCATGGCCTAAGTCTCATGGGAAAATCGAGCAATTATGTTGAGAAGACATGGTGTTGGAGGGCACGAGGGTAGGTGAGGCCTCAGACCTCCTTCTACCCCCCACATTCAACAACCAACAGAGCATGCAGATGTTATGTATCATCAAGAAATTCCACTCGATATCCACAAATAAATTTTAGAGACAAAAGGAGGTTCCAGGGTCAACCTATGGTCTATTTATGATTGGATGTGTTGGAACAAGTTGGTTGTTGGGTCTTGAACACTAGTTATACAAGAACCAAGGATACTAAGTATTTGCAAGTTGTGGATGTGTATTAACATATCAAGATTGTTATCGGAAAGCTTCTGATTGAAAGGTCTGAGGAGAAATAGGTGATCCTGCTAATAATGAATGAATTACAAAGGCAGATTGGTAAATTGGATCATAAGGTCATAGTGTTGGCAAAGCGACTAGCCAATATTGAGTTCTCTAATCTCGAGGTGGATGTTGGGCCACAAGACACTATCTAAGTGGACTCCCCAAATGCATCAAATGTTGGTATTTTGCATCTTTTTGTTTGTTTTTAGTCATGCATATAACTTGGTTGTTAAATTTGATATAGAAGGCATTAAGGTCTTGGGCAGTCAACATTAGCATTATGCCTGTATTTTTTGGTACTTAGTAGGCTTTGTTATGTGGTTCCAAACTTTGTATTGGCCTAAAAAGCCTATGGTTTGCTACTAATATAGTTTTTCCCATGTGGTAGACCAATAAGCAAAGACAAACATATATATTTTGTAATTCTTTGGTTTATTACTAATACAAGTTGTCTACCTTATGCACACCAAAAAAGATATCTGATAAAGATATTATAATCAGATATACAATAAAATGTGCCCTTTGTAAATATGCATTTGAAGATTTGTGATGAAACCCTAGAGTTTAAAGTAAAGAGTCAAAATGGATAGCACTAAAATCCCATCTAATTCGAGTGTAATTATTACTTGAGTTTATGGCTATTGGACATGTCAATATCCATCTTCAATATTTTCAACTATTCAAAGAGATGAACTAAAGAATGAACATTTTCATCACCTTCAATTGTTCAAAAAATTAAAGGATGAGCATCTTCATCTATAACCACTTTTGAAAATAGTGATGTAAGGATCTTCAAATGCATTGGTAAAGATTATTTCATTGACCAAACCTAAGAGATTTTAAGAGAACCATTACCACCGATTATGAGTTCAATTTAGTGAACTGGAACATTGGCTTGTAAAACAATATTAATATACTGAGATGCAAGAAATCCTTTTAAGCAACCCCTTGACCTCTCTGGCTTTCAAAAGCTACATATCACCACTTAGTTGCATTTAAATTCCTCTTTAAAGGTATAACTATAGCCCAAAGAAATCAAGAAAATGAGATGTATCTCATTTATTCAAATGAATATTAATTTTGTTTAAACTAAAAAAAATTGTTAGTTTAGAATGAAATGAAAAAATTTAAATATGAAATATCTTTATCAAATTTGTTTATGTAAAATCAAATATTTACTATTGAACTTAAAAATCGATAAATATTCATATATAAGAAACAAACTCAATTCATTTTTTTAATGAAAATAATTTACTTATAAAATTTTAACAATCTTTGTTATCTTAAAATAAGTTAAAACCTTTAAATGTAAATGTAAGGTTTCATTATTAAAATCCACATCAATTAAATATAATATAATATCCAACAAAATCTCTATTAAATTACCATATATATTCATACATAATTTAATAAATTATAATATATATTCATATAGCAATCATTATTTATTTTATATATTTTTTATTTATTTTATATATTAAAATTATATGTTAATTTCTTTAAAATAATAAAGACTTAGTTTTATAATTCAATTCTATTAAGCTATAATATATGAATCACTATCTATAATTCATTGTAATAGAGATTCACATATTAATCATTATTTTAAAGTTGTATACTAATTTCTTCAAACATTCCCCTGTTTTATATATTTAAGAAAAAGGCCATGGTTTATCACTATTTATATATTTAAGATTGTGGTTTATATTTTATAAATTAACTGAATTAAAAAAATAATTTCAATTATATTATATATGGCTGTGAGATTTCAACTCCACCCTTATATTTTCTTTTAAAATATTTATTAAAAATAAACCAAAACTTTTACTAGCATTTCAATGCAAGAACAAAATATTTTTTAAAAATAAGCCAAAACTTTTATTAGCATTTCAACGCAAGAAGATGCTAAAATATAATGGTTTATTTTTAATGATAAATTTTAATATTCGTTGATCAAAGGAGAGCAGTTGCATTCCATGTCCACCAAAAATTGGAACCTGATCTTTAAGAAGCCTTTGATTGGATAGATTTTTAACGTACAAGACCCTATCAAATTTTGACAACCACACTCGAAGTCTTCATATAAGTTGCATTGTATATATATTGTAAATATTTTGCAACAGATTAAAATCAAGGAAAAGGGGGACTGAGTCAAGGGATACGGATTTCAGAGGTGGGGAGGAGGTCGCTTGCTTGGGACGTTATGATTTCTTGTGCAAAGAAGAAACTTGAAAATGCACGACAACCATTAAAGGTTAGTTGGTCCATGAATTGATGAAGAAGCTCTTGAAATTAAATGAGTTGCAAGAGGAAGTACAAGGCCCATATTGCTTGGGAAGCAACCACAAGAAAAAAGGATAGTAATTTTTATGGAGGGATTGGGCGTTGCAGGCTAGCAAGGACGTAGCAAAAATTATGGTCGAGGAAAAGGCCAAGAAAAAGCTCAACGCAGAAGAGTGGGAGATGTGTCGAGAAAGGAGACGAGAGACAGCTTGTTAATTTTGGGCAACTAGGTCTAAACTCCATGTTGCGCTGCTCATATAACAAAGGTCATATTTTGTTGGATTCCTCTTTCGGAGAGGTGCAAGATTGATCTAAAGATCATCTTGATCGGATGAGCAGAACATTGATTTTGAATTTATTTTCCACATGTGTAAGGTCGGCCAGATTTATCCCACATGCCTAAGAGATGTGTCAAACACCCTCGTTGATGAATATAAATTGGAGAGACTTAGAGGTCATTTTCGCATCATCTCATCACACATTCTCTCATTGTGATTTGATTGATTCGATAGCCTTTGGAGGCCTTTTTCCCTCACATGTGTGGAGCGAAGCTGTTGTTTTCTGTGTTGATTTGTTTAGGGCTTTCTATTTTCTGCATTGATCTGTTTAGGGCTTTCTGTTTTCTGCGTTGATCTGTTTAAGGCTTTTTTGCTGCAGCGTTGACTGTGGTCAACCCTTGGTCATTTGACCTCAATCTTCTATCGAAATTTCGATTTTAAGAGGTCGTACAGCTGGGCATTAAAATCGAGGAATTCTGAGTTGTTTGAAGCCCTAGTTTGCTGCGTTGACTTTTCTGTGATGTCCCTGGTTTGACTTGCGTTGACTTGTGATGAGTTGTCTTTGAGGGCTGTGGGTGTGACACATGAAAGTGATGGCTGACCGAGAAAGACTTTGCTCGTTGAAGCATCCTATTGACCGCCATAACACCACAATATTTCATATCTTTGCTGGACAAAAGGAATTGTAAATCTGATCTATATTTGGCTTGTCTTCTATTGAACTATTATTGTGTTCTATTGGCATTTTACTTTCAAGTTTATGTGATTGCTATTTTTTATTAGGGCTAAGAAAGATAGAAGTAAAAGTGCATCAAGCATAGAACTCCATGGTTATCTAAATTTAACATGGTTTCAAAGCTGAAGTGAAGACAAAGTCCAAGAGTCCAAGCTGATGTTACAAGTTATCTCTGAAGGAAGAAATCCTATCAAGGACTAATAGCCTCCTCAACCTACAAGGGTTTCAAGGCCGATGATAAATTGACTGATAAGTCTGATTATCATGCATGGAAGATGTCCTTGGATTTGGCGCTAGAAGATCAAGATGTCATGGACTATGTACAGGGGAATATTCAAGAGCCTCCATCAAATGCAGTTGTTGCCATGAAGACGGAGTATAGAAAAGGGGAAATCAAATCAAAGATGATTATCCCAAATTCTATTCACAAGCACTTGGTTGCTTACATTTCTGAGCTGAAGACATCTAAGGAGATGTACGATAAGCTGGTGAGCATGTTTAGGGCTAGCAATGCTAATCAAATCCTCTTCTTCAAGAATCAATTGAAGAATATCAAGAAGGGTAAGGATGAATCTATTCAATCCTATTTTATGAGGCTCACTGAAATCAAGAATAACCTCCTAGCTATTAGGGAAGAAATATCTGATCGAGAGATGGTTTTTATTGCACTTGGAGGTCTCCCCTATGATTAGCATGCATTCAATACCTCTATTCTCAATAATAATGTGATTCCTTATTTTGATGGAATATTGACGAGATGCACTCAAGAGGAAACAAGAATGATGGAGTATCCCTCTAATGGTAATGGAAGTGACCCTACTGCCTTCGCCGCTCATGCAAAGAAGAAGAACCATGGTGGCATGAGAAATCAAAACCATGGTAGAGTGGGACCCAAAGGAAGGAAGGGAAGATGTTACACTTGTAACAAGACAGGTCACTATGCAAGAGAGTGCCCTAATAAAAGGGATTCTCCCAGGGATGATGACAACAACAACTCGAGAAGGAATGGCAGGAACAACAAGTTCCAAGGAAAAAGGAAGGTTCCCTCTGATCGTAATGGAAATGGGCAACCTTTCAAGAGAACAGGAAATTCCAGGGATGATGAGTCTAATGTTGTTGATAATAAGAGAATTGAGTTTATTCTTGTATCTGCCCTCTCTGCTACATATCCACCCGATACCCTGGATGTTTGGTTCATTGATAGTGGTGCTTCAAGGCACCTCACTGGTTATAAAGAAGCCCTTTTCTGATTTGGTTGAGAAGGATACTAATCTGGAAATTATCCTTGGAGATAATGCCAGGTATCCTGTGAAAGGGACAGGGACTGCGACCCTCCATTTATCTCAAAGTCAAGTCATCTAACTGTCCCTCCATTTATCTCAAAGTCAAGTCATCTAATTGCAAGATGTGTTGTATGTACCTAATTCGAAGAAGAACCTTGTGTCCATTTCGGCAATGGAAGACAAAGGGTTCAAGGTGGCATTCGTTGATGGAAAGGTACTTATCTAGAAGAAGAACTTCAAGGAAGCTCTTTCTATTGGTTTTAGAGTAGATACACTCTACCAAGTTGGAGGAATTCCATTGGGAGCTATGACATGTGATATAACTCTTCAAACAAAGTCATGGCACTGGAGGTTTGCACACCTTTATTACAAAGCCCTTCCCGAAGCAAGGAAGGTGGTGACAGGGATGCCTGAATTGAGAGATGATCATGAAGGTATATGTTAGGGTTGTGCCTAAGGGAAACATACAATGGGACCATTCCCCTCAAGTGTCACAAAGACAATTGATATCTTGCAGTTGATACATTCCGACTTATCTAGTATGTTGCCTATGACATCCTTGGGAGGATGTTCCTATTACATGACTTTTACAAATGACTTCTCCCGCAAGACCTAGACATATTTTTTGAAGAAGCAAGGTGAAGCATTCAAATAGTTCTGTACCTTCAAGGCCTTGGTGGAAAATCAAACCGAAAAGAAAATCAAAGTTTTGAGGACCGACAATGGGACCGAGTATGAGTTTAATGACTTTTGTAGAGAAGTTGGCATTAAGAGGGAAACCACAACTGCGTACACTCTTGAGCAAAATGGTGCCGCTGAAAGAAAGAACAGGACCATTGTGGAAGTTGCCCGAGCCATGCTATGTGACCAAGGTCTTCCAAAGTTTCTATTGGCAAAAGTTGCAAACATTGTTGTGTATGTTCAAAACAGAGGCCCGCATTCTACTCTGGGCCCCAAAAATCCCGAACAAGTCTTCTCTAGTAAGAAACCTATTGTTTCTCATTTTATAGTTTTTGGTTGTCCTGTTCACTTTCATGTGCCGAAAGAAAAGAGAAGCAAGCTGGATGCTTATAGAAAGAAGGGAATGTTTGTGGGCTACAGTGAAACTTTGAAGGCATATAGAATCTATGTGCTTGGTCAAAGAGAAGTGGAGATATGCCATGATGTCACCTTCGATGAAGATGTCTCCCTCAAGAAAGTGAGAAATCTTCCTAACTCTAAGGAAGACAAAGAAGATGAAGAAGCAGGGAAGATGGAAGAGCCAAAGGATAACCTTATGCCCGATGTTGAAGGACCTATGGATCCCATTGATCCACCTCCTTCAAATAAGAGAAGACCCTCATGGCTTAGGGATACTCTCAAAGATGCCGACAGACATATTTCCGCAAGGGGGACATTTCGTGAAAGTAAGAAGCCGAAGAGATAGCAAGGGTATCTAGCAGCCATGAGTACGATAGTACAATCTGAGCCTGGAACATTTGAAGAAGACGTAAATCATCAAGTTTGGAAGGATGCTATGCACAAAGAATATGAGTCCATTATGAAGAATGATGTCTGGGAAGTGGTCCCAAGACCGGAGGACAAATCTGTTGTCACCTCGAAATGGCTCTATAAGATCAAGCATGGATATGATGGAAGTGCTGAAAAGTACAAGGCAAGATTTGTTGCCCGAGGATTCTCTCAAAAAGAAGGCATAGATTATGATGACATATTTGCACCTGTGACCCGATCTATTATTTCCCTTACATCAAATGGATGTGAAGACTGTTTTTCTGCATGGATCTATAGAGGAAGAGGTGTATGTGGAGCAACCTTTGGGGTTCGAAGTCTGAGATAGAAACACCCATGTATGCAGGTTGAAGAAAGCCATCCATGGGTTGAAGCAAGCCCCCAGGGCTTGGTACGAGAGGATATATAGCTACTTGATGAAGTAGGGTTTCACTCGAAGAAATGTTGATCTGAACCTTTATTTTAAGGTTGATAGAGAAAGGCCTCTCATTTTGGTTCTCTATGTGGACGATCTCTTCCTGACAAGTGTTGACCCTCTCATTCATCAGTGTAAGAGGGAGCTAGCTTCTGAGTTTGAGATGAAAGACCTAGGATTGATGCACTACTTCCTAGACTTGGAGTTCTAGGAGAGGCCAGGTGAGATTTTTCTTTCTCAAGGGAAACATGTCGTGAAGTTGCTGGAGAGATTTGGTATGGTGGACTGTAAGTCTATGTCGACACCGATGGAACTCAACTTTAAGAAGTTGAGTGGAAACGTTGTTGGGCTCATGCTAGCAAATCCTACCGAGTATCGACAACTCATAGGGGCCCTGATGTTCTTATTGAACTCCCGTCCAGACATATGTTTTGCAGTGAATACTTTGAGTCAACATATGGTTGAACCTCATCACATTCACTGGATTGGTGCCAAGAATATGTTGAGATATCTTCGGGGCACAATCAACCATGGGCTGAGATACACTGTCGGGAGTTTGAGACTCCATGGATATACTTATGCCGATTGGGGTAGCAATGTGGTGGATTGCAAGAGCACATCTGGATGTTGCTTCACCTTGGGTTCTACTTCAATATCTTGGATGAGGAGGAAGCAGAAGTCGGTGGCTTTGAGCACCGTTGAGGCCGAATACATTGCAGCGAGTATGGCATGTTGTGAAGTTGTTTGGTTGCAAAAGCTCTTCAGTGAGTTGTTCGGGCATGTGCTAGATACCACCGTTATCCTTTTTGATAACCAGTGTGGGATTCGCTTTATGAGAATCCTATGTTGCACGATTGATCCAAGCATATTGATATCAGGTACCACTTTATCTAGGATATGGTACAGTAAGGCACCGTAAGGCTCGATCCCATAGGAATTGATGAGAAAGTCGCAGATATTCTCACGAAGCCCCTGGGGAAGGTCAAGTTCCTAACCTTCAGTGAGAAGCTTGGAATCGTGGAAAGACCCTATTCTGAGGGTCCTGCTTGAGTTGGACTATGAGCTCTAGGAGCTCCAGGGGGCTTGGGGATATCTTCTTGGAGCTATAAGCACTCACGGGGCTAGGCTTGCCAAACCTTGTGGTGCTTCTACCCCACCGTTACGATATTGAGTTGGTTCGCCTCTTTATGATCTATGCATCGCACGCATCATACCCATGGAGTTTCAAACTCATGGGAAGTACCTCTCATTTCGCCAATGAGGTGGGAAATGTGGATAGAGACCATAGCAAGACCGATGGACGCATCGGAGATTGTCGTACTCTCTATGTCTAGGATGGCATGTGTCCAACACCTTGATCTGGGATCAAGTATGATGAGGTTTTATCCTCTAAACTGACTTTGGGTTAGTATGAGACTCTTTCGAGTCCGAGAGAGGTTTTTACCTCTAAGTTGACTTCGGGTCATCTGTGTGTGATGTCTTTGTGACTCACCTTTTATTCTGAAATAAAGAGCCAGCAAAGCAAGTTATGGCGGGATGACGCACGATGTTTGGTTTGGTACATGATGGATGGCACTTGTGGATAGATGGAGTTCTCCCTAGTTAAGAGGGAGTGTTAATTTTGGGCAACTAGGTCCAAACTCCATGTTGCACTCCTCATATGACAATGGTCATATTTTTGTTGGATTCCTCTTTCGGGGAGGTGCAAGATTGATCTAAAGATCATCTTGATCGATGAGAAAAACATTGATTTTGAATTTATTTTCCACATGTGCAAGGTCGGCCAAATTTATCCCACATTCCTAAGAGATGTGTCACACACCCTCATTGATGAATATAAATTGGAGAGACATGAAAGTCATTTTCTCATCATCTCATCACACATTCTCTCATTGTGATATGATTGGTTTGATAGCCTTTGGAGGCCTTTTTCCCTCACACGTGTGGAGCGAAGCTACTGTTTTATGTGCTGATCTGTTTAGGGCTTTCTGTTTTCTGCGTTGATCTGTTTAGGACTTTCTATTTTCTGTGTTGATCTATTTAGGGCTTTTTTGTTGCAATGTTGACCAACGTTGATCGTGGTCTACCCTTGGTCATTTGATCTCAATCTTCTATAGAAATTCCAATTTTAGGAGGTCGTACAACTAGGCACTATAATTGAGGAATTTCGAGTTGTTTCACTGAAGCCCTAGTTTGTTGCGTTGACCTTTCTAAAGCTCCCTATGTTGACTTTTCTGCGTTGTCCCTGGTTTGACTTGTGATGAGTTGTCTTTGAGGGCTGTGGGTGTGACACATGAAAGTGTTGGCTGACCGAGAAAGACTTTGCTGGTTGAAGCATCCTGCTGACTACCGTAACACCACAATATCTCATATCTTTGCTGGACAAAAGGAATTGTAAATCTGATCTATACTTGGCTTGTCTCCTATTGATCTATTATTGTGTTCTATCAGCATTTTACTTTTAATTTTATGTGATTTCTATTTTTTATTGGGCCTAAGAAAGATTGAAGTAAAAGTGCATCAAGCATAGAACACCATGGTTATCTAAATTTAACACGGATTCAGAACAAGGGATGACGAGACACATTCATATAGGGGAGGAGGAGATACATTGACGGACGAAAAGTGGTATCGAGGAAACAAGGTTCAACAAGAGCTTTCAACAGACAACACTGAAAAGAAGAGAAGAGGAATGGCTCTCGGTCCCTGGAGGTTGTGGGTTGAGTTGCTAGTCTCTGAAGCCCTGTAACATCTTGGGGTCTCTAGAGGTTGTGGGTTGAGATAGAATCCCCTGGAGCCCTGTAACAGCTTGGGTCCCTGGAGGTTGTGGGTTGAGACAGAGGTCTTTGGAGCCCTGTAACAACTTGGGTCCCAAGACGCTATGGGTTGGGTTGGAATCTCTGGAGCTCTGTAACAACTTGGGTCCCTCGAAGGCAGTGGGTTAAGATAGCAGACTCTGGAGCCCTATAACAACATGGGAAGAGACCATCTTGGAGCAAAAGAAGAGGAAGATCAGAATGAATACTTGTGGTTACTGCCATGATGGTATAGTGGATTTTGGACTCCATAGAAGGGGGTAAATTACTCTGTGAGCACTTGGGGGTGAGGTTGGGCACCTTTGGACTCCCAGTGTCAACCAAGCAAGTAGTTGTCAATTGGGGGATTGAGGAAGGAAGTCCTCTGGAGTCCCAGAGTAGTGGTAGTTGGTGTGCTAGTCCTTGAAGCAAGAAACCCCCTAGACTCTAGAATCTGGCTCGAGGGTGACGGCAGCAAGTGTAGCTGCAGATGTCTATGGTTGGGTGGAGAGTCCTTGTCCAAGACTCAATTTCCCTGCACATTCAAAGATAAGTAATTGTGTATATTGTTTATCTTCTGATGAATCATGTTGTTGTGTTGTGGATAATGGTTTTGGATTTAGACACATCATTATGTTGGCTATATTTGCATATGTGGTAATTTTCCGTGGGGATATATTAACATGATATGTGTGTGTGTGTGTGTGTGTGTGTTGAATATATATATATATATATATATATATATATATATATATATATATATGTGTGTGTGTGAAAGTTGAAAGCAAAAATGTATGTAATGATTGCTAATGGTAGGCACAGAATACCATATCCATAAGAGGCATAAAAAACCTCATGGTAATAAATACTAGGCCATAACGTTGTGTCGAGTCTAAATTTATATATGTGTTTAACAGAGTGAGAAACAACACATAAATAACTTAATAAGAAAGACACGGAGCTTGTTACAAATCACAACCGAGCCATGAGGACTTGGGTTAACACTTAAATAATAGTGGGTTATAAGACCCTTTTTTATAATATGAAGATTACATGCAAGGCCCTCTACATAGTAGGATATGCATTTGCTTGTGCATCTTTTGTTGTCAAGTTACAAGTTATTGTGTTGCAAGGCAAGCGTTGCATTAATGTAAAAGGGAGCTTTTCCTTGGGACCAGTTGTGCTGCCAGCTTTATCTTAATGTCCTTCAATCTTGCATTTCAGCAGGTTTGATATCTGTTATTGGCATCTTAGGGTGGTTCCTGAGGCACCGAAAGGTTTTGTGTGTCGACATGTAGCTGTGTGCAAGCCTGACATGACGTATGGTACCTTCGGTGTATGGCAGGAGAGGTAGGAACCTCTTAGGATTCTGCGTCAAGTCTGTGGTAGGCAAACCACGCAAGATTGCCTATGTTGCCCTGGGTGGCATTCCCTCCCTGTGGGAAGGGAAGACTCGCAAGCCAAGAACTCGCTAGAGAATCTATCACTCAAGCTCAAGAGG
This sequence comes from Pinus albicaulis, assembly GCA_034641835.2. Lineage (NCBI taxonomy): Eukaryota > Viridiplantae > Streptophyta > Pinopsida > Pinales > Pinaceae > Pinus > Pinus albicaulis. Next base: position 1,391,151,749 of record CM076582.1, read on the forward strand.
GTTAACGTCATAGACTGCCCTAAGCAACCAAGGGCATCGTCATGAAATTGTGAAGCACACATGGGAGTCTTCCAGATTCATGAGAAAGCACCATAGTCGACAAGGCTATTTCGAAGAAGCTTGTGCGGCGGCGGAGCTTGTTTCTCGAGAGGCTGCAGAGCTCTCCATCTAAGGCATTGCGCGATGCACAATCGACATCTTGTGACCGAGTCATGGCAGGAATGAGGAGAAAATCATTGTTGTGGCATAGAGGAGTGAGGCCATGAACTTATAGGAAAATTTGGTCTAACCTTATCCTTTGGATGGTCAAAATCCTAGTCAAGGGAGGCTTTTGATTGGTGGAACCAGATTCCCCTCGCGCGATTGGTCAGAAGGACGGGGCAGAAAGGTCGCAGGGCTTCAAGTCCGAAAGATAATTTAAATTAGATTCGGGGACTTAATGGTAGAAGGGCGTTGAGGTTCTGTCGAGAGACAACAATGAAGATTTCTTCTATCACCCGGATTCGTCAAGAAGGGAAGTTGTTGGAGGCGGCCACCTTGGAAGCTTGAAAGGTCAGAACCCTGAGGAATTGTGTGAATGATTTCTTAAAGGGTTACGGGTTCAAGGGTTCTGTTTCACTAATTAAGACTAAGTGAAAGCCTAGTCGCTGAAGGATCCTTCGCTTTCCGTAACTCGGACACGTGGCGTCTTGTTGTCATAGTGAAGATGACGTCACCATGACGTCTTGAGGGGTGTGTGGCAAGCAAGTTGGGAGTTTTAGGTAGTCACAAGAGCCCCATATGGGGGACACGTGGACCTCTCATACGTCGACATGTGGTGTGGATGACATTGACATGACGTCACTCGAGCAATGGTTAGACTCTGGAAGTCGAAAACCCCGTAAACATGCATGGCTAAATGTCCTAGGAAATCACAGGCACCAAGGATCGTTAGTTGACAACGCACTCATTGACGGAGAATATCTTTGTCCCTTGGGGTTGTTAACCCTGAAGTATCATGTTGTAGGCGTCGAGGTTGTGGGGCCATAGGGACATTTGTGGGTAGCACATGAAAGATTATGTGGCACCCTGAAACACCGAAAGCTTGTAACCGCGGCAGAAGAGATATTGGAAGAACCGGGCAACGGGATGGACAGAGGATGGGTGGTAAGACCCACACCAAAGCAGCATGCCATTAGTGGGAGAGTTGGCCATTGTCACGGAGTTGTGACATGTCAACCGATGGATTGGGTTTCTGGGGGACCTCAACTTAAAAGTTCAATATGTTTTGAACGTCCGAGAGACATGACACATCATCCGAAAGGCCGGATTCCGGGCAAGGGCCTTAATTAGAGAATTCGAAAAGATCTTAGGGCCCAGAGTCATGACCCGCCAGCCGAAAAGTCGAATTCTAGTAGGGACTCTGAATTTTAATCTCAAGGAGAGATGGGATCTCAGAGTCACACCGAATGAGCCAGTGAGGAAAAAAATAAAAAATATTTTTACTTCATTCCTTAACTGTAAAACAACGGAGTCTGGTACATTACACTGATGATTTTTTGACCCACCACCTTCTCTTTGTGCTATAAGATATTATTTTTAGTTCACTTAACCTAAAGAAGTGTGACTGGATGTCTAAGGCACAAGACCCTATCTAATGATTTTTTTGGCCGACCACCTTCCTGTGCTATAAGATATTCTTTCTAGTTCGCTTTATTTTGTTTGAAATAAATCATTTAATATCGTTTGTTTCACATTTAAGTTGAACTACAAATTGGTATTGTGCCACCACCTTCATTTTTTAATAACTTTTAAGAGGGCTTATTTTGTTCAAAGTGCATCACATAATACATATTGCTTCGAGTTTGAATTTAGGGACATAGTAACTTATATCATATATGTTCTTTTGGGTTTAAGTACATATTGGTGTTATTTCCCATTAAGCTCGCTTTCTTACCATGGAATATGGTTGTTAGTGTGTTTATTTTGTCCAAGTACATCATATATATATATATATATATATATATATATATATATATATATATATATATATATATATATATATATATAACACTCACTTTCTTATCGTGGAATATGCTTGTTAGTGTGTTTATTTTGTCCAAGTACATCATATATGTGTGTGTGTTATTTTGGCTTTTAAGTACACATTGGTGTTATTTCCCATAATGCTCACTTTCTTACCATGGAATATGCTTGTTAGTGTGTTTATTAATACATCATATAATACATATATATTATATAAGTTTTGGGTTTAAGTACAGATTGGTGTTATTTCCCATAACGCTCGCTTTCTTACCACGAAATATGCTTGTTAGTGTGTTTATTTTGTCCGAGTACAACATATAATACATATATATTATATAAGAGTTTTGGATTTAAGTACAGATTGGTGTTATTTCCCATAATGCTCATTTTCTTGCCATGGAACATGCTTGTTAGTGTGTTAATTTTGTCCATGTACATCATATAATACATATGTATTATATAAGTTTGAGTGTAAGTTAGAACTACACATTGATATTATATGTCAATGTCAACAAAGTTATATATATTTATGTGTGAAGTGTAACCAAAACATTTAATTGAGTCACACGTTGATATTGTATGTCTCTTTGTTTATATATATGAGATAGATAATATATATATATATATATATATATATATATATATATATATATATGAATGAGATTGTTATTGTATGAGATAGATATATATATATATATATATATATATATATATATATGAATGAGATTGTTATTGTATGAGATAGATATAGATATATATATATATATATATATATATATATATATATATATATATGAATGAGATTGTTATTGTATATCAATGTTTATATATTATGGTTGTTATGTATGTATATGATGTTCTTAATTGAGTCACACATTGATATTGTATGTCTATTTGTTTATATATATGAAATTGATATTGTGTGTCTATTTGTTTATATATATGAGATAGATATTTTATGTTTCTTTATATATATATATATATGAATATGAATGAGATTGTTATTGTATATCAATGTTTATATATATGGTTGTTATGTATGTATATGATGTTCTTAAAAAATTAAGAAGATATGTAATGCAAATGAATAAGCAAATGTTGTAGTTTGGATTTGTATGTCCATTTTTGTTTCAATTAAGGATATTACTACCAATCCTATTTTAGGTTTTTGCATACTTATTTATGGCATCTCTTATTTATTGAGGATGTTTCATTTGCCTAGAGAATGTTTCATTTGTAAGTTTATTAAGGATGTATCGTGTGTCTATCTAAAACACTAATTATATGTATAAACATTACATTTGTGTACAATGAACATGCTGGTATTAATGAAACCTCAAAAAATGTGTTTTAAAAATATTCACAAGATAATGATCTGCACCTTAATGAAACCGTTGTGGATACCATGGTGGATATCTCTATCGATGAATATGTTTATATTTTTGCCAGTTATAAAAGGCATACATTAGTCAACTATTTTCACGGCAAGTTCCTCTTAGGGCCATTATTAATGTCTAAGCATTGGATGATCTATGAATCACTTTTTTCATGGAAAGTTCCTCTTGGGGCCATGATTAAAGCATAGAAGCTAGATGAGCTATGAAACGTATGACTAACATTGTTTGAGCAATAGAAGAATAACTAAAGATTTTTTCTTTTTCAAATTTGTTCAAGTGTCACATTGTGTTGTCATTATGTTTTGTAGTTCTGGTGGGTTGATAAATTTCCAACCCCCACCAATCACACTACACAATATAGTTTTCCTATGTGGATAGACTTCCTTGGCCTACACATGCAATTCTAGGATTCCTTGGAGCATGTTATTATGCTAATAATAGGGTTTAATCATAATGAGTTATTTGCCTTCAACCCTCTATCCTAGAAGAGAGTATGTCTACAACTCAATTCATCAAAATCTCTCATAGTTCGTCTTCATATACAATGGAAACAAAATGATTAAAGACCATGTGAGGTATATTAACGTTTGCATGCTTGTCCTATATTTCAAAGTCCAAATCTCAGAGTTTACCTTCATCTAAGTTCTCGCAGAAGCAATCACTGGACTAAGTTCTAGACACTTCTTTTCATGTTCGAACCATAGAATCTCTCACTATTCTAGATGGTAAAACCGAACCCTTCAATCTCTTGTTAACGTACTAACTCAAGCCCCAAGTTTTTAAAGACCCACTCAAGCTAATAATGAGGAAGGGTGGGTAGAAGTGATCCAAAAGAAATCGCAGACCAATAAGTTAGTTATGGCCCAAGGGTGTAATGTTCCAAGTCAATTATTACCACTGCACCATGAAAAAGAATCCCATGACTTTCAAAAGGAGATGGCGTGTTACTCAACCTCCTTCCCCTAAACATGGGAGCAAAGGGTGCACTCTTCACCTCTTATGTTGAACCCTAAAGCAACATTGAACAAGGAATTTCTTAAAAGGCCCAAGTTTCATAACTTGGTTATTTGATTCAAAATACTTGTCTACAAAGCATGATCTCTTTGAGCCCATGTGGAGTGTTGGTCAGCGCTTGAAAATATTGGTGATGACAACAATATGCAATCTTTCATACTAATCCCCAATAAAGGTAGCATTAAGGAATGTCAGGGGGCTTACAAACCCCTCTATAAAATCCATGGTTGAAAGAAGCGGGACTTGTTGCACAATATTTGTCAAGGTTCCAAGGAAGCGAAAGTGTCAAATTTTTCAACAATATTGCATCACCTATCCGCAGTCTATATGTCATGGTTAAACCATTCTACAAGTGATGTAATGTAAATGATCTTAGTAAAACCTTGAGTATATGTAACAACCTAAGTAAGCCTATTATTTTGGTGAAAAGTTTCATTCTAGGAGCTTTTCCGTTCCACTGACTCATTTGTGTTTCTAAACACAGGTGGTCGATAGAGTTTTTCCCTCCAACCTCACCCCAAAGCTAGGGTGGAATTCTTCATCAAATTCTAATTGAGTCCTACTGTTTTGGTCGAGTATGATGTAAGAGCGATTTGAGAATAATTTAAGCTAGTTGGCTTAATTATTTTATTACAATCACTTGGTCTACTAGATCATATTGTGTTGCAAATGGGTTATGTTCCTTGAGGGTCTAAGCCAAATGTGTATTCCCCCTTTGAGGGTTGTAAATGTAAAATCTTATGTATTAAAGGGTGGAAAAATATTAAATCCCCTCATGTGTAAATTAATTAATTTTTATGGCAAAATAAAATTAAATCCCAAGCCAGAAAATTAATTAATTAGAGTCAAATTAAGTTGTCTTAGGAAAATAAATTCTCCAAATGGAAAAATTCATGGGTCCTAAAAGAATCAATTTAAAGGTCCTCCACCAAGGGAATATTGTATATTTCAAGAAAATTTGAACCCTTGGACCTTGGTGGTTAAGTCAAAGTCAACTTTTTTAGGAAATTAGCTCAAAATAATTAATTTTGAGCTAATTAAAATGGAATTAAATGATAAATTCGAAAATTCCTCAAAAATAAAAAATCAACGGTGAAGATTAAAAGATCTTCAAGTATTGATCAACGATCGAGATTATTTTGACAAGGATCAAAGAAACTAGCCATTATTTTTCTAGTTGGAGGATTTACCTATAAATTAGAGTCATTTGAGTCTCTAGCATCTTGATCTATGGCTAAAAAATTGTTGTTGAAGCATCTTTGTAACGTTATTATCCCGCTGAGAACTATTTTTTCTATCATAATAAGGACTTTGTGATGCAATTCAAGGTGTTCATTCTTATTGATTTGTGGTAAGTACTCACTACGAGCATTCCTATGTTGTGTTGAATATTGGTAAAATATGTTTTTCTTTAGATGGAGATAAAATCATGCTATTGATAGTTTTGGGCTAATTACAGGTGGTTTGATTCCTCGTGTGATTAACAGGTTATTTTTTTATATAAATACATAGTTTTTGTAGTTTCTTTAGTCTTTGGTCTCCAAGTTCATCAACTTGGGCAAGAATCATTGTTGTTTGGTTCCCAAATATTTGTATGTTGGATTAAATCTTCGTTGAGGCTATAATGCGCGTTGGGGTTTCTAAACTGTTTTTAGTCATTCATCAAAGAAAAATGCATAAAAATATTTTCTCAATAATTTAAAATTTTAAAACCCATGTATATTTGCAGATCTTGTAAATAGTTTTGTAAATATAATTTGTAAATTATTTTTTTCTAACTTGAGTTTTTAGGATTTAAAAAAATTTGTATATATTTGGGGTTTGGGTGTTTTATTTTCATTTTTGCAGATTGAATCAAGAGATCAAGTGGAGGAAGAGCTAGATCTAGGCCCTTGAGGGTAAGATCTAGTCTCTAGGAAATTTTGCAGAGCTACCCACTGAAGATTTTGCTGCATATTTGAAATCTGGAAAGGAAAAAAAATTGAAGCAATGGTTTTACTTTTCAAGCCTATTGGTCCCGGATACAGCCCCGAGAGGGCCATCGTCAACCTCTACGGCTTTTGCGTCAGCCCTTTTCCCCTATGTCATTTTTTGGCCCTTTTAGAGCATGTCGTAAGCCTTAAAGGCCTTGGCCTCTTTTCCCTAGCCCTGTGTTGGGATTTCAAACCCTGTTTAGGGTTGGTTGTGGGCCTAGGAGGCCTCGACCCCCTTGGGCTAGCCATGGGATTTTCAAGCCCTAATCTGCCCTAAACACCAGCGTCAAACATTTTTAGGCCTCTCTCCTCCTGTGTTGCCTCCTTTTGGCATTTTCTTGCTTGTTTGACCCACGATCTACCTTCCCAGCCTCCTTATTCCTCAACGTCGGCCTTCCTTAGCCTAGCTTTAGTTCTCCTTGGCCATTCTCTGCCCTAGTTTTCCTTAACTCGTCATCTGAAATTTTCAAGACTAATTCCTTTCTTGTTTCGCAGATTTTTTAGCTCCAAAAGTTTCATTTTTAGGTGCCTTCTTCATTCAAAAATTTTGGGCAGCTTGGGCAAGTGCATCTACAATGCCTTGGGGCTAAGGTTTGACCTCTAAGCCCTCACTTTGCCTCAGTTTTATTACAGCAGTGATTACAGTGATCATTAGGCCCTAAAATCACATGCAAATTTGTCAAAATTGTTCAAAATATTAAAACCTTCAATTTCCTAAATTTTGGCCACTTGGGCATCTTAGATCTAGCGTAGATCTAATGTTCTGCTTGCTAGAATTTACTGCATAACTGAATATATCATATCTACAATTTATGGATCATACACTTAAAGAGGGTCAAAAAACTTGATTTTTTTTTTTTTCAGTTTCAATGAAATATCTTATTTTTGGACATTTTGGGCATTGTGTTTAGCATCATTAGTTGGTTGATTTGTAGTTTATTCATTGTTGTAATAACTTATTACAGATCTTAAATATTTTTGAATACATCATCACAAAGTAAGTTAAACACTTAGATTTACATTTTCTGATCATTGGAAAAATTTATGTTTCTTGTGTTGGGCTAATTCTATTATCTAGAGTGACTTTTCTATTGTTGTCATAACACTAATAATTTCTGAAATTTATGAAGTATTATTGCTGATCTGAGTTGGCAGAAATTTAATTTTTGCTTATCTCATCTTGATCTTAATAATTGTCGAAGTTTTCACTTGAAAATACTCAAAATCTAACTCTAATCTTGTTTTAAGTTAACTTGAGTATTTAAGATCTAATTGGCATTGTGATACGTGGCATGAGAACAGTTTGAGTAATTGTGATTGACATCTTATAACTTTTGGTAAATCGATAAGTGGATCTAATTGGTTAAACATCTTATGGAATATTGTTGAAGCTTGCACTTGTATCTTTTGGCATTTGTCTTGTTTAAGATTGTTATCCCATTATTATTAAGTATTCTTGCTTCAAGATAACTCACTTAAAGTACTTAAGTAACACTAACAATATTAATTCAAGAAGTCTTCATTCATCATCATTGCATAAGCATCCTAGATCTAGCTTGCATTAAAATTTACATCCTAGCATAAGCTAGGTCGATAGAGATTTATGGAAACCCTTCTCATCTAGCTTGAGGGGCTTGGCAACTCTTCGGTGGTTAACATGATGACCTTGCAGTCGTCAGAGCCACAGTGTATGCAGCAGCAGAGGCACCAAGTGATAGGAGCACAACAAAAAGTATCGTTAATCAGGCCCTATCCTGCTTCCTATTGGCCTCCTTCCCACAACCTACCTTGGAGCTCAACTTCAAAATAGTTAAGGGAAGGTTACACTTAGATTAGGCATGTAACTAAAAATAATCAACATCATTGCATCACACACATATCATAGGACTTGCACATCATATAGGTTAGTTAATCATTTAAGCAATGGGTGTCCATCAGGTTACTTGACAATAATTTATACCAAACAAGAATTTTGACTCCATAAGGCACTGGTCTCATATTTACAATCTAATCTAATCATAAATATTGCTAAATTTAACCAAGTAGTCGAGTCACTCATCTGTGTCTCCCAAACAAGTTACAAGTTGGTTCCCAACTTGTTTTCCTTCACCTCATTCCATAGGGACTACCCCCTAGCATGTTGTTGGGAGACACCTAGAACGAAGTGGGAGAGGATCAGAGTAACAGCTCCCGCCTTAGCGGTTGTCGCAGTGCCTGTAAAATCCAAGTGACAACAGTGTTTGGCGTCATTGTCGAGGATAAATTATTTCCATTCTCGGGATTTACGACAATTTCTCATAATCTTCTAATCATCTTTCATTTTCCATCTTCATTTGTCCCACCAACGCCACAAAACTTTTTTACACCCTTCTTGCATCATTCTTCATTTTTTCATCACATTATCCCTTGTTCTCTCACTAATCTTCTCATCTTGTTCATTCACACCACTAGCACCTACACATTTAGGTTGGGTTCCTGTTTGGGTGGTGAATCCACTTATTCATCCATTCACAAAAACGTACTCTAGAAGCAATCCTGGCAGCCTAGTTAACCTCACTCCCGATCCTGAAAAAGGTTCTAAGAGCCCGGTTAAACAAGTTATTCTAGAGATCGTTTAAATTTTCTCGGACAGGAAGCTCTCCTTGATATTCATTTTATTTTCATCAATCCTTTCAATCAAGCCATCATGGGTGACTTTTTCAGGCCTTGCAACTTCACCAACATCCAAGGATATCCGCATGATCTGCCAAATGAGTCCATTATGAAAAAACTGCCAATATTTGAGGGAAACAATGTTATCAATCCCGAAGAGCATATAAAGAAGTTTAACTTATTCATCCAGAGATATGCTCATTCTACTGACTATAATCATTGGAATGTAATGCACTTGACAGGTTTCACGACAAGGCTAATAATGCCTTTGACTCTCTGAGAACCCTCTTCGATGCATTCAGAGACAAATACGGGGATAAGGAGGGAAAATACTTGGTAAAAGAATTCAATAACATTAAGAAAAAAGAGAATGAAACAATGGTGGAATTTAACCAAAGCTTCAACAAGCTACTAAAAGATATGACTCGGGATTATAAACCTCCTGACAAAATGGTCTTAGAAACATATCTTGAGGCTTACCATATAGAAATTCAGTATGAAATAAGACGTGCTCACCCTGTCACTCTAGTTGTTTCCCAAAACACAACTGAAGAGTTGGAAAAGGATAAAAAGATTTCAAGAAAGTTAGAAATCCCTGGTTATGAAAGAGGACCAGTCAAATCTAAAGAAGAGTCGGAAACAGTAAAAGAATTGACCTGAGTCGTTAGAGAAATGGAAACTGAGAATACCATACAAATGAGTGGCATGCGATCTGATGGCGGGGTATCCTGCTATATACCCACAATCTCACTCTCTTTTACATATGTAAAAACGCATTTCCATTTAGAACTCGAAATGGTCCTCAATTTCAAAATCTGGGCAATCTTACTTAATATATGTGGAAGCTTCTATATCTCAAATTTGAGATTTAAGAAATTAGAATAAAATTCTAATGGTTATAAAAACCATACATCCAGATTTCATGTGCGAAGGCTTTACCTTTCATCCGATGGTTAAAACCATATCAAACCCACTTCTCATAAATATCGAACCAAAATTCGATTTTCATTTAAAAGCCCAACCAAATCTCATAACTCAACTGTGGTTAAAATCAAAACACCAATACCATTCGGTTCACCTTTCACCATCCATCAATATCATAATGCATTTCGAATTCTTTACTATACAACTGAACCATATTAAATTTCCAACATTGGTTCAAAGTTCCAAATATCAACCATATTAATTATGGACCACAACTTATGCTAGCCTTCATACGAAGGTTGGGTTTTAATTAATCCCCACAGCTTTATTAACAAGCCTCTCTAGCTTTCATCCAATACATATTCGACTCCATTACCATTCCATATTAACCACAAACCAACGCTTATATAATTTCCAATTGAATGTTAGAAACATCAAGTTTCCTTTGGGCCCATGGCATTTTTCAACGTACCTTACCTTGACTTATTTCTCCACATCATCCAACGAATGACACCTCGTCGCATCAAACATCAATGATCCAACAAATATCGCGTTGCTAAGATGCATGTGGTTTAATCCTCAGAACTCACGCGACATTCATGGTTTTAGAATACCACTTAACACCACGTGTTAGCCAAGGACCATTTTCGCGTGCAAAAAGCAAATACCACTTACCATTCAAGAAGGTGTGTGATACTGCTTGTTTTGGGTTTTTGAAACCACCGTTGTTGTCCAATGCTTCACCGGTTCCTTTCTTGCTCAACGTCGCAATTGAACTTTCCATTCCTCATTGACCAAGGTTATGCTTCAGTCAATCCCGTCTTAAACTGAAGTTCCACACGGTTTTCATTCCAAATCTCGCAATTCCCACACATATGGTTTCCACCATTACTCTGCCCACGGTCTCGGTTATGATTTGAACAGTCTTCAACCTATGCCTTCATGCTTTCTTCTACTGTTCAAATTTATCAAACTGAACAGTCTTCACATGCTACAGTGTCACCATAAATTCGCTCCAGTTCGTTGGTTCTTAGCATGAGTTTTTGCTCCATTTCTATAATCGATATCACTCTGCGTTCACACCTATGTGCTACGCATCAAACTCAGGTTCACTTCACGGGTTTCACACAACGGAATTCAACAAATTTCTCAAACCAACTTCAACCCTGATCTTATTGCTTAAAATCGACCTCATTGCACGGTGTATGCATAACAGAGTTTATAAATAAACCCCTCTTCTAAATACGGTGTATGGAAACAACATCATACTTGGCACTGTATAAATTATATCAAAAAAAAAACCCAGATTGTGAAATCGATCACCCTGTGATCGATTCACAGAATTTTATAACCACCATTAACACACTCAATTTAACATTAACCCCACAGGTTCATAATTCATGATTCCCGTAACCAAATTCATCTATATCCTATTTAATTCAATAATGGAGTAAAACTCAAAAACAAGTTATTCTATTAACATGCAAGGCTTACATGGAAAGTCTTCCTTCTCGGCCTGATCTTCATTTCGATGGCCCTTCTACAAAATTGCCAATGGGCTTAATAAAACTCTGCTCTAATTCCTGTCTGTTGTCTCTCAACAGCTATATCCTCGTAGGCTTACATTTATACCAATTTAATGGTGAATCGATTCAGCTCCCAAAACTCTTAAAATTCCCAAATCCTAAATCTAGACTAAATCCCTAGATTTGTGGAAACTGACTCCAACTCATTCCTATTTTGCAGTCTTTTCGAATCTCTAATCTCTTCATATACCCAACTAATCAGCTTCTCCTGTTCTCTAATCATTCGAGAGCAGTTACAATTCTCTCCATATTTAATTGAAATTAATTAAAACCCACTAAATTCATTACATAAAATATAACCTCTTTGAAGACTTAAACTCCTAAGTCTATAAACCTACATGGAATTTGTTTTAGCCTAATGCCCATGCATCAGACTCCCAAGGTCAAAATGAATCATGATCTCGTGATCATGTGCTCTTAAAACTTTGCCTCCTGGGTCCCATACTTTACTTTGCTGCATTATTCTTCAACTGCACACTTCCAGGTTCCATACTTTGTTCTGCAACTTGCCTCCAGCTATGCTTTCACATTTTTCTCTTGTTTTTCCTTTGCCAAAATTTATCTGCTTTCTTGCTGCTGACTGCTGCTTGTGAGACACCTTCATCATCAGTCTTCTGATGCTTTCAATTTCTATGTCCAACCTCTCTTCCGTCTGGAAATTTCTTTGCCTTTTGTTGCTGCCTTCAATTTCTGTTGCTGCCAACACTGCCTCCGAGAATTTTGTTGTTGCCCTTGTGGCTATCTCCTCAATTGTTGTTGTAATTGTTTTCCTCGTAGATGTTGTTGATGCCAATGTTGCCTCTTTTGCCAGAAATGTTGCTGCCTCCCAAACTTCCTAGATATCTCTTAGGATATCTTCCTCTGCAACATTCTTTTGTTCATCAACTGCACATTTACTCTTAAAAAGTAAATTATCTTTTAATTCTCTAACTGCAGTAACATAATCATTCATTTCTCCTTGTGTACTAGTAAGCATGATTAAATTCTGCAAACTAGTATCTGCTCCTATTCTTTTCACAGCTTCAAGCATTTTCACTCTAGTGTCTGCAATTTCCTTCTTTTGTTCAAATGTTTCCAGCAAACATTTCAGCCATCTCTCTTGTACATCATCAATATGCTGCAGCTCAGTTTCGGCATATCCCTCTTCTCCTTTGACAATCTTGAGTAATTGTCCTTTATCCCCTTGATTGATTATGGCAATCAAATCAAGTTCTTCAAATTCTGCATTTTCATTTTCTATCAGAATGGAATTCTGATTTTCCATCATTGTAGCAGTTCCAAAAGTCTATCTTCCAGTCTTCTCTTGGCTATTCAGACAAGCCAACTCTTCCTTGTCGTCAACAACAATAACAAGTTCCTTCACATGAGACATGATTGCCTCACCTTCCTTCTTCTGCAACAGTTCATCTGTATCCAAGACAACTCCAAAAGAAGGATTGTCTTCTGCAATACCTGTCAACACAGCCAAATTGTCAGTTTCAAAATCATAAGACCCAATGGTCTCACTTGATGATTCAGTCACCAAATCTTTCCCCAACAATCATAAGTCTCTTCCAAGACTCAAAAAGCCTTCACTGCCTTCATTCCCTTGTATCTTCACATTCTGCAATCCCCAATTTTTAAATTGAGGTTCTCCTTCCTGCATTGAATCCTAGTTGTTCAGCATAATCTCCAGCAATCCAATTTCTCCACTCCATGGATTAAAGTCTTCCACAGAATTTTCCTCCTCTTTTATTTGACTTTCCAATGGTGTCAAATTTTCTTCAGCATCAACAAAATCTGCATTCATAAAACAATTGTTAAAACAAAAATCATAAGGCCTTAGTGCCTTTCTTTCCTCTTCCAGCATTTCAGTATGTTGTCCTGAAATTCCTTCCTTCGCTATCAGTATGTTGATTCACTTTTTCCAAAGAATTCTTTGAAAAATTCTCAAGAATTCTCAAGACTGTCAAGAAGTCTTTCATTCACACCATCTGTCTCCATGATATTTTCCGGTTTACTGTGATGAACTCTACCTTCTGCAATCTCCTTTTCATACTCTAAATTCTTCAACAAATATTCCAGCAATGCAATTTCTTTGTGGCATTGCTGAAGTATTTCATCATCATTTACTATCCCTGCATTCATACACAAACTTTCAGTTTGTAAACCACAAGCTTCAACAGCCTCAACTGGTGTTTCACATATCAGTTCTTCAAACTAATCCTCTCCTTCTTCATTCACAAGAATTTCTTCCTGTGCTGCAACAGCGTCGATCATAAATGCATCACTGCTTCCTTCAGTCAAGAGACATTCTCCAACATTGCATTTTACTTCAGAGTATTCATCTTCTGAGAGATACTTCTTCATACTTGTGATAGCTTCACAAGATTGTTCATCCTCCTTTGAAAAACCTGTAATCACATCACAATTATCAGTTACAAAATTGTAAGGTTCTACATCATCCAGTTGATCTGGATTTGCCCAATAGTCCAGGTGTTCATCAATGATATCCTCTTCAGCAAGACAAACTTCTTATTGTCTTAAGTTTTCATCATGGTTCATAAGATCCTTCATAGACCTGTATTCTTCACCTGTACCCATGACTTCACTCTGTCTTGCTTCACAAACAGAAACTTCCTTTTTCAACTCAGCTGCTCTGAGTTTTGCACATTCCAACTATGCATTCCTCCTCTGTTCAAGCTTTCTCAACTTTTCTGCAAACTGCATGTTCTCTTGTTGTTCTCTTCTCTGTTGTAGCCTTGGCCACTTTACTCTCTTTTTCATGAGCCAACCAACTCTCTGGCTTTCCTCTATCATCATTTCCAGTTTATTAAACTGTTCTCTAATCTCAGCTACCTCTTTCCAATATTCTGCATCAGTGAATTTCTTCCTCATGCCATTTGTCTTGGCATCTTCTTCCTCCTTTCTGTTGTGGCCTCTCTCAGAACCTTTGTTATCTCTTCTATGACTTTTGGAAGTCATCTTCTCCTCCATGAGTTCCTCACTCATAGTTGCACCAAGCTTCTGCAACAGCAAGCTCTCCTGCTGCCACTTACCTCACCAATCCTTTCCTTCGAATCTAGTCTTTTGGCAAGTACTGGTCCCCTATCTGCTGGAACCTTCTGAGCACTCTCTTCTGCTCTCTCTAGGCTTCACTCTGCGACTTTTAGAACTCATTCAACCTCAGTTGAATCTCTTCAGGTTATGCCACATTCTTCTTCCACTCAGAATCCCTTGCTGGACTCCTTCATCGCCGCTCTCAAAGTTGTGATCTGCTTTTGCAGAGATTTCTTCAATTGCCTACAATCTGAATTCTGCAAACAATTCTTCAAACCAGAGTTAAATAATGCTTATCAACTCACCTTCCAAGATCCCTATTGATCTTTCTTCACCTCTCACCTGCACTGCATCTCTGTATGCTGCAATATTTATCAGTTTCAAAATATGATATCTTTTATCACACATGCAATTAATTCAAAAACTTGAACCTTCAAAAAGAGCTATTCCAACTCTGATACCACTTGATGGCAGGGTACCCCGCTATATACCCACAATCTCACTCTCTTTTACATATGTAAAAACGCATTTCCATTTAGAACCCGAAATGGTCCTCAATTTCAAAATCTAGGCAATCTTACTTAATATATGCGGAAGCTTCGATATCTCAAATCTGAGATTTGAGATATTAGAATAAAATTCTAATGGTTATAAAAACCATACATCCAGATTTCATGTGCGAAGGCTTTACCTTTCATTCGATGGTTAAAACCATATCAAACCCACTTCTCATAAATATCAAACCAACATTCGATTTTCGTTTAAAAGCCCAACCAAATCTCATCACTCAACTGTGGTTAAAATCAAAACACCAATACCATTCGGTTCACCTTTCACCATCCATCAATATTATAATGCATTTGGACTTCTTTACAATACAACTGAACCATATTAAAATTCCAACATTGGTTCAAAGTCCCAAATATCAACCATATTAATTATGGACCACAACTTATGCTAGCCTTCATACGAAGGTTGGGTTTTAATTAATCCCCACGGCTTTATTAACAACCCTCTCTAGCTTTCATCCAATACATGTTCGACTCCATTACCATTCCATATTAACCACAAACCAACGCTTATATGATTTCCAATTGAATGTTAGAAGCATTAGGTTTCCTTTGGGCCCACAGCGTTTTTCAACGTACCTTACCTTGACTTATTTCTCCACATCATCCAATGGATGACACCTCGTCGCATCAAACATCAATGATCCAACGAATATCGCGTTACTGAGATGCATGTGGTTTAATCCTCAGAACTCACGCGACATTCATGGTTTTAGAATACCACTTAACACCACGTGTCAACCAAGGACCATTATCGCGTGCAAAAAGCAAATACCACTTACCATTCGAGAAGGTGCACGATACTGCTTGTTTTGGGTTTTTGAAACCACCGTTGTTGTCCAATGCTTCACTGGTTCCGTTCTTGCTCAACGCCGCAATTGAACTTGCCATTCCTCATTGACCAAGGTTCCGCTTCAGTCAATCCCGTCTTAAACTGAAGTTCCACACGGTTTTCATTCCAAATCTCGCAATTCCCACACAGATGGTTTCCACCATTACTTTGCGCACGGTCTCGGTTATGATTTGAACAGTCTTCAACCTGCGCCTTCATGCTTTCTTCTACTGTTCGAATTTATCAGACTGAACAGTCTTCACATGCTACAGTGTCACCATAAATTCGCTCCAGTTCGCTGGTTCTTACGATATCACTCTCCGTTCACACCTATGTGCTACGCATCAAACTCTAGTTCACTTCACGGGTTTTACACAACGGAATTCAACAAATTTCTCAAACCGACTTCAACCTTGATCTTATTGCTTAAAATCGACCTCACTGCACGGTGTATGCATAACAGAGTTTATAAATAAACCCCTCTTCTGGATACGGTGTATGGAAACAACATCATACTTGGCACTGTATAAATTATATCAAAAAAAAAAAAAAAACCCAGATTGTGAAATCGATCACCCTGTGATCGATTCACAGAATTCTATAACCACCATTAACACACTAAATTTAACATTAACCCCACAGGTTCATAATTCATGACTCTCGTAACCAAATTCATCCATATCCTATTTAATTCAATAACGGAGTAAAACTCAGAAACGAGTTATTCTATTAACATGCAAGGCTTACATGGAAAGTCTTCCTTCTCGGCCTGATCTTCATTTCGATGGCCCTTCTACAAAATTGCCCGTAGGCTTAATAAAACTCTACTCTAATTCCTGTTTGTTGTCTCTCAACAGCTATATCCCCATAGGCTTACATTTATACCAATTTAATGGTGAATCGATTCAGCTCCCAAAACTCTTAAAATTCCCAAATCCTAAATCTAAACTAAATCCCTAGATTTGTGGAAACTGACTCCAACTCATTCCTATTCTGCAGTCTTTTCAAATCTCTAATCTCTTCATATGCCCAACTAATCAGCTTCCCCTGTTCTCTAATCATTCAAGAGCAGTTACAATTCTCTCCACATTTAATTAAAATTAATTAAAACCCACTAAATTCATTACATAAAATATAACCCCTTTGAAGACTTAAAACTCATAAGTCTATAAACCTACATGGAATTTGTTTTAGCCTAATGCCCCTGCATCACGATCCAGGATGATCCAAATGATAAACATTAAGCCTAGAGATAGTAATAAGCCATGGCTAAGAAGAAATCACCCTACTGAGCAAAGGCCTCTAAATCCTCAAATTAATATGTTCAGGAAGGAGTTCCATTTTCCTCTAAAAGATTGGATGGAAGTGGTTGAAAATAGTTGTAGTATTGAATCTCTTAACTTAAGCAATATTGAGCATGAAAATAAATATTGGCTTGAAGAACAATCTAGCCCAGACATTGGAAATTCGACCTCTGAGTTTCTCAAAGCTAATCCTGGTTTCAAATTGGGAGAATGGATCAACCGAATAAAAATATGTGTCTATCACTCAGATGATCAAAAGACCGATTCTGAGTAAATTAGTCACAAGAGAGATCAAGGGTTCTCTAAAAGAAGTTCCTAAAGAGGAGCACCAAGATCCTCCTCCCTTTGTCTCGTGTGGTGATCATGCCAAGGTTGAGGACATTTCAGATAATATATCATCCCCCAAGGACCATTTGGATCAAATTGTTGTGATACAATCTGACATTGGAAATTATGTTGCTCTTTTTTATCCTTTGATTTTCCAAAAGATGATCTAAAGTCGAAAGATCAAAAGTGGCACACGAGTTTTGATGGTGCCTTTTCAAAATCAAGTAAAGGGGTCGAAATTTTCTTAACTTCACCTCTGGGACATGTGTTCAAATTTTTCTTTCGTCTAGAGTTTGAAGCTACTAACAATGTAGCTAAGTATGAAGCTTTTTACTAGGCTTAGAAATAGCTCAAGACCTTAAAATAAAATCATTAACTGTCAAAGGTGATTCAGATCTTGTCATCAAACAGGTCAAGGGTATATTCTCATGCAAAAGTGATAGACTCAAAAAATACAGAAACGTTGCATGGGACACCATAGAGTTATTTGATGCATTTGGCTTGCACATCATTCCAAGAGAAGAAAATTTTCAAGCGGATGAGCTTGTTGTAGCCGCATCCACTTTCCAAATATCTGACAGTTTAATAAAGGATAAAGCCAAAATGCAAGTCATTGTCAGACCATTGGTTCTTGACAATGTAGAACACTGGCAAGTATTTGATGATGAAAAGCAAATCATCTTTTTCCTTAGTCACTTAGACGAATTCAAATTTTTCTAATCTTGCTCCAAGGAAGAAGGCTCTAAGACCAGAGGAAGGGATGTGGTGAACCCCATCTTGGGGAACATGGTAGCCACAGAACATCTATTTGATAGAAATGATGCCATCAAAAAGAGTAATGAAAAGAAGATGGAACCCGGGGAATTCATTGAGGTAAATATTGGTTTTCCTGAGAACCCAACAATGGTTAAAATTGGTAAGGGAACTTCTGAAGAGGAGAAGGAAAATATGATTGATCTTCTTATCAAATATCGATATGTTTTGGCCTTTTCCTATGATGAGCTCGAAGGATATCGGAAAGAGGTTATTCAGCATACAATCTCTATTGAAAGATGAAGAGGCCAAACTATTCAAGCAAAAAATTAGACAAATAAATCCTAATTTGGCCCCTCTAGTTCGGATGGAATTGTAGAAAATGCTTGTTGTTGGTATCATTAGACAAACTTGGCATTCCTCTTGGTGCTCGAACTTGGTAATTGTCAGGAAGAAGAATGGTACTATCGGATTGTGTGCTAATTTCCGAAATCTTAACTTAGCTTGTAAAAAAAATTTACCCTTTTCCCAATATGGAAAATATGCTACAAAGAATAATCAGATCTAGCACGATGTCATTATTGGACGGATTTTATGGTTATAATCAAGTGTGGGTTAAAGAAGAGGATCGCCATAAGACTACCTTCACCACGCCTTGGGATACCTTCGAATATCTCAGAATGCCATTTGGGTTAACGAATGCACGGACTGCCTTTAAACGAGCTATGTATTATGTCTTTATGGGATTGATTGGAAAAATCATTGAAATTTACCAAGATGACCTCATTGTTTTCTCTAAAGATGACAAGACTCGCATTAATCATCTCAGGCAAGTTTTTGACAAATGTCGAGAGTTCGACATCTCATTAAATGCCGCTAATTATGTTTTTGGGGTAACCGAAGGAAAATTGTTGGGCCACTTCATTTCCAAGGATGGTATCAAAATTGACCCTGTAAGGGTTGAATCCATTGAGCAAATTCCATTGCCTCACAATATCAAGTCCTTGCAATCCTTTTTGGGAAAGACAAATTTCTTTAGGAGATTCATTCCAAATTATGTTGAGATTGCTAAACTTATACAATGCCTCTTAAAGAATGATGCAAAATTTATTTAGAAAGAAGAGGGTAAAAAGGGATTCCAGGGTATCAAGGATGCCATAGCCAAAGCTCCTGTCTTGGTTAGCCCAGATTATTCAAAAGACTTTGTGGTCTTTTCATTTGCTTTAGGAGACACTATAGCAGGTGTTCTATTGCAGAAGAACAAAGATGGTCATGATCAACCAATTGCCTTCATGAGTAAATCATTGTAGAACTCAGAATTGAAGTATAGCATTATGGAAAAGCAGGTGTGTGCATTGGTAAAATCCCTCAAGCATTTCAGGACATATGTGGACTATTCAAAGATTATTGATTTTGTTTCGCATTCGGCGATGAAAGATATATTAACTCAAACTGATTGCTTAGCGAGTCGTGCCAGATGGGTGACCAAAATTCAGGGGTATTATCTTGAATTAGACCCACCAAGCTCGTCAAAGGTTAGGGGTTGGCTCAAATGTTGACAAAGGGTAATGAAAAAGCTTTAGAGATGGTTTGCCAGAATGAAGTTATTGACTCTGTTATTTCCCTCGAGCTTCAGAAACTGGAAAGGGTTAAATGGTACAAAGACATCATCTATTATTTGACAAATCTGACTTGTCATGATCACTTGGTTGCTCATAAAAGGAGGGCTCTCAGATTAAAAGCATTTAAATATTGTATCTTGAAAGATGACCTTGGTTGGCAAAACCTAGATGGGATAATACTCAAATGCATTGATGAGAATGAAGCTAAGATGCTTATCACCGAATTCCATGCAGGAATTTTTGGGGGACATTTCGCAGCAAAGACCACGACCCACAAGATTATGCACGCATGATATTATTAGCCCACCATTTTCTCGGATGTATATAAATTTGTCAGAAGTTGTCAAGATTGTCAACTTTTCACAGGGAAGCAGAAATTGGCAACCTTGCCTCTCCAACATGCTATAGCAAAAGGCCCTTTTCATCAATAGGTGTTGGATTTCATTAGTAAATTTGACCAAAATTCTAGTAATGGTTATTCGTAGATTTTGACAGCGACAGATTACTTCACAAAGTGGGTTGAGGTCATTCCGACAAAGCATGCTACTAAGAAGGTTATCGCGGATTTCATTGAAAATCATATCATCCCCTGATTTGGTGTTCCAGCCAAGATCACGACTGACAACATCAAAGCTTTCAACTCCTCCAAGTTCTCTTCTTTCTGCTTCAAGTATGGCATTATTTTATCACATTCTTCAAATTATTATCCCCAAGGAAATTGTCTCGTTGAATCAAGCAACAAAATTTGATCACCGTCATTAAGAAGATTGTGGAGGATAATAAGCGATCTTGGGACAGTAAGATCAAGTATGCATTATGGGCTAACAAAATCACAAAAAAGAGGGCTACTGGAAAAAGACTTTCTGAGTTTGTTTATTGTTTGGAAGTAACCTTGCATGTTCATATGAAACTTCCTGCTCATCATCTCCTTCAGCATTTTACAGAGGACAAAGATGTAGTACATAAAAGCATAGATCGGATAATGGAAGTGGACGAGGCTTGCAAAAATACTTTTGATAACATATGTCAGAGTCAAGCTAGAACTAAAGAGGTATTTGACAAGTCTGCATGAAACATGTCTTTACTGATTGGTGATATGGTACTATTATGGGATCGCAGAAATGAGAATCTCGGCAACCATGGAAAGTTCGACAGTCTATGGTTGGGACCATATATTATCAGAGGAATTGTTGGAGCAAATTCTTTCTATCTTAACACTTTGGAAGGTGATCCCATGGACCTACCAGCAAATGGGCAGATGCTAAAGTTGTACTACAGAGATGACATCTAATGCCATTGGGAATCATTTTGTATAGTATCTCCAACCCTATTCCCTTTTACTTCATGTCATTAGATAGTACTACTTTCCAAATCTATGTTATGTTGTCTATATTTCAGTTTATTAGAGTAGATTTTTCTATTCCAACAATATTTTCTATATATGCATAATGATTTCGACGTTGAATGGATATCTATTTGATGGACTTTTGTTTTCTTGGATGCAGGGTTCTGGGGTTCTCACGTTACTTCATAGAACCAACATGTACCAATATGGAGCCAAATGTTGCACAGTATTTGTCAAGGTTCCAAGGAAGCGGAAGTACCAATTTTCCAACAAGATCAGATCACCTATCATCAGTCCATGTGTCATGGTTAACCCATTATGCAAGTGGTGTAATGTAAATGATCCTACTAAGACCTTGAGTATATGTAACAACCTAAGTAAGCCTATTATTTTGGCAGAAAGTTACATCATATGAGGTTTTTCGTCTCACTGACTCAGTTGTGTTTTTAAACACGGGTGGTCAGCAGAGTTTTTCCCTCCAACCTCACCCTAAATCTAGGGTAGAATTCTTCGTCAAATTCTTAGGTGAGCCTTAGTGTTTTAATCGAGTCTAATGTAAAAGTGATTTGGGAATAATTTAAACTATTTGGCTTAATTATTTTATTACAAATCACTTGGTCTACTAGATCATATTGTGTCACAAATGGGTTATGTGTCTTGATGGGTTATGATAAATTTGAAAATTCCTCCAAAATAAAAAATCAACAGCTAAGATAAAAAGGTCTTCAAGTATTTATCAACGACTGAGATTATTTTGACAAGGATCAAAGAAACTAGCTGTTATTTTTCCACTCTGAGGATTTATCTATAAATTAGAGAGCCATTTGAGTCTCTAGCATCTTAATCTCTGACTAGAAAATTGTTATTAAAGCATCTTTGTAACGTTATTGTCATGTTGGGAACTATTTTTCTATCATAATAAAGACTTTGGGGTGCAATTCAAGGTGTTCATGCTTATTGATTTGTGGTATACACTAACTACGAGCATTCCTATGTTGTGTTGAATATTGGTAAGATCTATTTTTCATTGATGGAGATAAAATCATGCTTTTTATAGTTTTGGGCTAATCTTAGGTGGTTTGATTCCCCATGTGATTTACAAATTATTTTTTTAGATAAATACATAGTGTTTGCAGGTACTTCAGTCATTGGTCTTCAAGTTCACAAACTTGTTGTTTGGATCCCAAAAAATTGTATGGTGGATTAAATCTTCGCTAAGTATATAGTGTACATTGGGGTTTCTAATGTGTTTTTATTCATTCATTAAAGAAAAAGCCATAAAAATCTTTTCTCAAAAATTTAATTGTTTAAAACCCATGTATATTTGTGGATATTGTAAATAATTTTGTAAATATAATTTGTAAATTATTTTTTCTAACTTGGGTTTTGGCAGTTTAAGAAATTTTGTATATATTCGAGGTTTGGGTGTTTGATTTTCATTTTTGCAGGTTAAATCAAGAGATCCAATGGAGGAAGAGCTAGATCTAGGCCCTTGAGGGTAAGATCTAGCCTCTAGTAAGTTGCACAGAGCTACCCACTGAAGCTTTTGCAGCAAATTTCAGATCCGAAAAGGGGAAAAAAATTATAAAGCAAAGGTTTTACTTTTCAAGCCTCTCGAGCCCAGATCCAGACCCTAGAGGGCCAACGTCAACCCTTTTCCCCTGTGTCCTTTTCTAACCCTTTTAGGGCAGGTCGTAAGTCTTAAAGGCCTCGACCTCCCTTCCCTAGCCCTTCTTTGAGATTTCAAGCTCTTTTTAAGTTTGGTTGTGGGCCTAAGAGGCCTCGGCCCCCCTTCCCTAGCCCTTCTTTGGGATTTCAAGCTCTTTTTAAGGTTGGTTGTGGGCCTAAGAGGCCTCGGCCCCCCTTCTCTTCCCCAAACGGCTGCCCCTTGGGTTGGTCATGGGCTTTTCAAGCCCTGATCTACCCTAAAACCTCAGCGTCAAGCCTTTCTAGCCTCTCTCTTCCTGTGTTGCCTCCTTTTGTCGCTTTCTTGCTTGTTTGACCCTCGATCTACCTTCCTAGCCTCCTTATCCCCTAACTTTGGCCTTCCTTTGCCTAACGTTAGTTCTCCTTGGCCATTTTATTCTCCAATTTTCCCTAAACTCTCATCCGAAATTTTCATATTTATTCCTTGGTGGTTTTGCAGATTTTTGAGCTCCAAAAGTTTGATTTTCAGGTGGCCTCTTCATCCAAATTTTTTGGGCAACTTGGGCAAGTGCATCTACAAGGCCTTGGGCCTAGGGTTTGACCTCTAAACCTTCATTTTCCCTCTGTTTTATTACAATAGTGATTATAGTGATAATTACGCCCTAAAATCACATGCAAATTGGTCAAAATTGTTCAAAATAGTAAAATCTTCATTTTCCTAAATTTTGGTCACTTGGGCATCTTACATCTAGCCTAGATCTAATTTTCTGCTTGCTTGAATTTGTTGCATAATTGAATATATCATATCTGCAATTTCTAAATCATACACGTAAAGAGGGTCAAAAAACTTAATTTTTTCAGTTTCAGTGAAATTTCCCTATTTTTGGGCATTTTGGGCATTGTCTTTAGCATCACTAGTTGGTTGATATGTAGTTTAATTATTGTTGTAATAACTTATTACAGATCTGAAATATTGTTGAATACATAATCACAAAGTAAGCTAAACACTTAGATTTACATTTTCTGGTCATTGGAAAATTTTATGCTTCTTGTGTTGGGCAAATTCTATGATTTAGAGTGACCTTTCTCAAATTTCTGAAGTATCACTCATGATATGAGTTGATTATCTCATCTCGATGTTGAAAATTATCGAAGTTTTCACTTGAAAACACTCAAAATCTACGTCTAATTTTGTTTGAAGTTAACTTGAGTATCTAAGATCTAATTGGCATTGTGATACTTGGCATGATAATAGTTTGAGTAATTGTGATTGGCATCTTATAACTTTATGGTAAATTGATAAGTGGATCTAATTGGTTAAACATCTTGTAGAATATTGTTTAAGCTTGCACTTGTATCTTTTGCCATTTGTCTTGTTTAAGATTGTTGTCGCAATATTATTAAGTACTCTTATTTCAATATAACTCACATAAAGTACTTAAGTAACACTAACAATCTTAATTCAAGAAGTCTTCACTCATCATTATTTCATAAGCGTCCTAGATTTAGCTTGCAATAAAAATTACCTTGTAGCATAAGTTAAGTTGATAGAGAGTTAGGGAAACCCTTCTAATCTAGCTTGATGGGCTTGGTAACTCTTCGGTGGTTAGCACGGTGACCTTGCCATCGTCAAAGCCACAATCTCTACAGCGTCGGACGCACCGGGTGATAGAAGCACAACAAAAGGTATCGTTAATCAGGCCCTAGCCCACTTCTTGTTGACCTCCTTCCCACAACCTACCTTGGAGCCCATTTTCAAAATAGTTAAAGGAAGGTTACACTTAGATTAGGCATGTAACTAAATATAATCAAGATCACTGCATCACACATAAATCCTAGGACTTGCACATCATATAGGTTATTCAATCATTTAAGCCGAAGGCGTCCATCCGGTTACTTGGCAATAATTTATATCAAGCAAGAATTATGACTCCATAAGGCACTAGTCTCATATTTAAAATCTAATCTAATCATAAATCTTGTTAAATTTAACCAAGTAGCTAGGCCACTCATCCGTGTCTCCCAAACAAGTTGGTTCCCAATCTGTTTTCCTTCACCTCATTCCATAGGGACCACCCCCCATAGCCTGTTGTTGGGAGACAACTAGAACAAAGTGGATGGGGATCAGAGTGACAGCCCCCGCCCTAAGCAGTTGTCGAGATGCCGGTACAATCTAAGTGACAACATGACTTTGATTCATGAACTTGACATTGTGTATTTGTGGGAAGCTAAGTTTTATGTGTTTTTCTTCAAATCATGATTTGATTGAATGGTGATTTTTCTCCAATCATGTACAAGGCAAGGGAAAGTTGTTACTTTAGCCTCCCTACACCTTGTCTTTGTTGATATAATATAAGGGACAAACTCATCGCAAAGACTTGTTTGGATAATGTTGAACTTGGATGGTTGAATTTTGTGTCATGCCTACTTGTATGCATCCAATGATGCAAAGGCATGTGTCATCTCTAAGAATTAGCTCACTAATGAATTACCATATGCTCATTTGATGTTGTTTGGAGAATTTCAAATTGTGGTACTATAGGATGATCCATAAATTGTTATAGTTATTCCATTGGATAGCTCATCACAACAACTATACACTATGAGAAGATTTATTTCTCCTTGTATTTTTAGATTTGTTAATTATATTTATTATATGAATGGAAATTATAATTATGCAAAAAATAGAGAAAAAGTAGAATAGTCACTCACAAACCACAATAACACAAGATATAACCTGGGAAACATTTTCGGGAGAAAACACAGTTGAAAGGTGAGGTTGCTCCCATCTCTCTTTCTCGGAATGGAAATGGATGCAAGTACAAAGAAGTGAGAAATGTGGCATGTGGGCTTCTACAGTGCACAAACCCTCTATATTTTCTCTCACCCTATCCACTCTCAGCTACACTACTCATATATGGAACAAAATGCACTCGAATAGAATGGAACCCCTTTTCCTCCTAGTGGCTCGGTTCTAACATAACCCAATAGCCTACTAGTGGTTAAGTTTGACTCCTTCAACTCTTAAGTAGAGTTAAAATATCAACTCTTCTAGTGTCTTCTTCATCATAAGCATGTGGCTCCCTTTTCCATGAATAATGGGGGTTGATGTGGCATCCTCTTGAATCATGGTGGTTGAAACAAGAAGGTCAAATTTCAGGTGGCGTAACTTTTTCATATAGACTCTGATTGAGGCAATTATTGTGCCATTGGAGAGGTATTTATGTGTAGAATAGCAATAGGGAATGCAATGCTTAAGTGGCACCCCAATTTTCCAAACTGGGACCTGTCAATAGAAACGGTCTTGTGAGTTTATTCCTCCAATTTTTCCACTTTGAAAGCATCAAGATGGATGACAAATAATATAATGATCCAATCTAGATCACACCTCCCCTTCTTAGGAAGATATCGGTCCCCAAAATCCACTATTGAATGAGGTGAGAAAACTTTTCATCCACCTTCCCTTAGGTGTACCATTTAACTTTGCCCGGAAGTTGTCCTTTCAACCCAATTTTCCAAAGGTCGTGTTGCCCATGTCTTGTAGTTTTGGACACCTTCTGCAAAACTAAATCTTATGTCAACTATCCCTGAGCATCTGGTGTCAAGTCGTCTACAAAAGGTAGGACTTGTTCCTCTTCCTGATCTAGCATGGAAGGCTCATAGAGTTTCAGATTCTCTACATTTGCCACCAAACAAAAGTGCATGTATGGGGGTACACTGAGTCTACAGGTGTTATCTCTCACCTTTTCCACTATCTCAAAGGGGCCATATCATAGAGTTGTGATTTTCTTACTAGGACCTTGTAGCCTCTCTTCATTCAATTGTAACAGTAGTTTGTCTCCCACCTTGAAGGTTTTCTTTGTCATGTGTTGATCATGCTTGACCTTTTATTTTTGCTTGTGACTTCTATAGTGTTTTTGTAGTTGTAAATGGATTTACCTAATCTTCTCCACAAATATTTCTACCCTTAAGGTGTGCCCCATAAGATCCTCCCTCACACCTCCTTGCTACCCATATGCAATATCCAAAGGTGAGGGTAGAAAATATTTGAAACAAGTTTCAAATGGGGACTGACCAATAGAAGTGTGGATTGTACTATTATAAGAGTGTTGTATATATACCATATTTTCATCCCACGTCTTCAGATGCTTATGATTGTATACCCTCAAAAGTTGCACCAAAGTCTTGTTGACTACCTCTATTTTCCCATCTAATTGTGGATGGAATGTTATAGACCTCTTTAACTTTGTGTCCATCTTCTCCCACAATGTTTTCTAAAATGCATTGAGAAATTTTATCTCCCTATCTGAAGCGATGCTCCTTTGTATCCCAAAGTGCACCCAAACCTATCCAAAGAATAAGTTCGTTGATTATTGCCCATTGATGGTATTTTTTTAGGGCATCAGTGCACACATCTTGTTGAATCTGTCAACTACCATGAACAGTTAGACATGTCCCTTCCTTGGTGGTAAATCTCCCACAAAGTCCATGGAAATGTTTTCCCAATGATGCGTAAGTACAAGCAATGGAAGATATAGACCATTTTTCTTGTTATTAAGCTTGTGAGTACAACAAAGCATGCATCATCTTATGAACCTAGCTAACTCTGCGTGCATCTTGGGCCAATGAACATACCTTTGCAAGTTGGCCATTATCTTCCTTGCACCAAAATTTCCTACAACCTTAGAGGTGCAAGCCTCTCTAATTAGTTGCAATCGCTCATCTTTAGGAACACAACCCATCTAACCCATAGAGTAACCCATTTTGGAGATGGCAGTCAACTATGGTATCACCATCGTGCATATGACTATGGCTTTACAACTGTTGACACACCTCCTTGAAGTCCTCATCCTTTGTGTACGCTTCTTTATATGCATCATGGATGAAATGTTCCATGTGCATAAGAGTCCCCAAAGCTATGATCACTGATGTGGGTGGCCTTGTTTGGGTTTCCCTTATTGTACTTAATCACTAAATGAAGCTGCTCTAAAAACCCCATCCACTTGTAATGTTTAGTCTGTCGTAGCTTACTCTTGGCCTACAGGAACGGTAGTGGCTCATTATTTGTGCGGATTATTGTCTCCTTTCCCATCATATAGTGTTTCCACTTCTTCACAACTTGCCTTAGGGTATATAGCTTCTTGTTGTATGTAGGGTAATTGAGAACTACCCCACGAAATACTTCTGAATTATAATACACGGGCCTTCCTTCCTACATCAAGACCACTTCCATAGCATACTCGCTCGCATATATCTCCACTTGGAAAGGTTGTTGCAAGTTCAGTAATGATAGAACTGGCATTTGTCTAATATTCTTCTTTAACTCAAATGCCCTCTACTGACCCGTTCCCCACTGAAAACTCTTGCCACTCGTTGTCATGGCATGGAGTGGTGTTGCTATTATTGAAAACGAGGCTATGAATTTCCTTAGGTACTATGTTCCCGAACAAAAATCCTAACCTCAGAAACATCAGTAGGAACTGGCCACTTCACAATGGCTTCCATCTTGGCAAGATCTATCTTAAACTCTAGTCCACCTATCACATACCCCATATACACCAAAGACTATTGTGAAAGCTCACACTTCCTAAGATTTGACAACAGTTGGTGTTTCTTTAATGTCTCCAGCAACTGCATCAAATGTGAGATGTGCTCCTCCCAAGTAGAGCATTGTATACCAATATATCATCCAAATAGGCAATCAAAAATGAATTTATAAAAGGACGTAATATATCATCCATTAAACTCATAAATAAAGTTGGTGCATTACATAGGCCAAATGGCATGCCTAACCACTCATATAAACCTTCCCTTGTTTTTAAAGTTATCTTCCAAGTATCTTCATCTCTTACTCGAACTTGGTGATATCCAAACCTTAAGTCCAACTTGTTGAAGTATTTCGCTTGTTGCAACTGATCTAGCAGAACTTTTATCCTAGGAAAGGGGTACCTATACTTGAGCGATATTTTGTTTAACACCATGTAATCAATATACATTGGCCAAGTCTCATCCTTCTTTGGCACAATGGTAATAGGTGACCCACATGGTGAGGTACTTGGTCGAATGACACCATGCTCCAGTGATTGTTACAACTGCTTTTTCACCCCACTTTTTTTTATAATTGATTGCTTGTATAGCCCAATGTTTGGCAACAGAGACTTTGGCAATTGTCAAATCTCGTGCTCCACTTCCCTCTTAGGCGATTGCCCTTTAGGATCCTGAAAAACACACCCCTATATGCCTGTAGAAAATCTTCTAGTGATTGTTTATGTTCCTCATTACACCCCTCCATGGATGAATTTTCTCCCACTGTCTCTTATGTAGACTAATTTTATCTTAAAAATAATAAAACATACTTCTTGCTAGAACTAATCATTTTTTTGGCTTGGTTGGCACTTACTAGCAAAATTTTAGACTTGCCTTTGTGTGCGTTGATGGTGAAGGATTTTCCATCCTTGATGAGGGAGTACTAGTTGGATCTCCACATGAAGATTGCATCTTGCATGTACATATAGGAACTTCCAAACACCACTTCGCATACATCAATGAGAAGTACATGTAGCTCTACTTCCCTTGTATGCATGTAGCAAATCTTCTAGTGTTTGTTTATGTTCCTTATTACACCCCTCCACGGATAACTTTGCTCCAACTTTCTCTTATGTAGACTAATTTTATCTTAAAAATAATAAAACATACCTCTTGCTAGACCTAATCATTTTTTTGGCATGGTTGGCACTTACTAGCAAAATTTTAGACTTTGTGTGCGTTGCTGGTGAAGGATTTTCCATCCTTGATGAGGCAGTACTAGTTGGATCTCCACATGAAGATTGCATCTTGCATGTACATATAGGAACTTCCAAATAACACTTTGCATACATCAACGAGAAGTACATGTAGCTCTACTTCATATATAAAATTAGCACCAATAGAAAATACGATTTTGCATTGTTTGGTTACTTCTAAATCCATATTTACCCACCCCGATGGATATGGGCTTTGATGATCACGAACTCCCAATCCCAATTTGTTGATCAACTCTGTTGCAATGAGATTTTTCTATGATCTTGAGTCAAACAAAGCATCAACCTATGTCTTCTTGACATGTATCTTCATATGGAAGAGTCTGGTCTTTTCGTTCTCTTCTTATTGTTGAAGGTTACTCAGATTCCCCCCCTTCTGCATTGATGCATAGACAATCTTCTTAGCGACATCTAAGTTGTTTTCCACCTCATTACTCGAATATGTGGCCATGAGATTTTTCTTCTCAATATCTTTCTTTTTGTGTTTTGGGTTTAGCTCTGGATGCAACTTCCAACACTTCTTTGTATGACCATCAATGTTGCAGTGGTTGTTGGGACCTTTGCATTGTTGTGTTGTGGCTATTATATTTTTGTCCTTTCCCTTTTTCCACTTCTTCTTCCCCTCCTTGGAAGCTTCTTTGTGCTCTTTATACTTATGTTTTCCAAGTATTGTGCTTATACACAAGCTTCAACCACCAATATGGACTTGAACTACATCACTTTCTTCCACAGATGGTTGTGTAACCCCCCCCCTTTCCCCATATACTTGAGGAGTACATATGGGTTCTTTGGGAAGATACCAAACATTATGGCCATCTTTTTAAATGATGTGTTGTACTCCTATAAACTCTACCATTGTCTCTTGCCTAAAGTAATGAAATTGAATCCACTGGTCCTCTACATACCCAATGGGGTAAAATTGTGACTTTATGAGGGTTTAAATATCCTCCCACTTATTCACTAGAGGACCTCCCTCCAACCTCATGGTCTTTGTGTGAGTTTCCCACCAAGACAGGGCATGGCCCTCTAATTTTAGCCGAGCAAATGAAATCTTGTGTTCTTCCTCTATATGATAAACACTAAAATAACCTTAAATTGTTGAACCGATGATTTAACTTAAGAGCATCAATCTCACCTTGATATGGCTTGATGTCAACCTTCACTTCCATTTTGAAAAGTGGCTGTGAATGGTTCACAACACTCGAATTGGGTTGCTCCTTTCCAGGTTCTTTCTTAAACTCCCTCGCCAGTTTTTCTTAATTTCCCCTATTATCTAACCTCCATCTTCTCTGAATAGCCCAAAATTATTAGTTAGAGCCACCATGAGGAGGATCACATTATAGTTTATCTCCGACTTATGCTTCCAACTACACAAACCACTCCTTTGCGAGATCTCAAGGGTTCTTAACAGATTAGTTAACCATTTCTAGCGTTTTATGACTTTCAGCTATGCCAATCTAGATCCCCTATAATATACCCAAAGAAAGCAATTATGATACCAATATGACCCGTAGACTATCATGGATATTCCATTGGATAGTTCATCACAACAAATCTATTAAAATATATTAGAAAATCTAAAATATACACTATGAGGGTGTATTTCCCCTTAGATTTTTGGATATATTAATTATTGTTTATCGTGTATGCATGCAAATGATAATTATGCAGAAAACAAAGAACAAATAGAGCAGTCACTCACAAACCTCAATAACACAAGATATGTTCTGGAAAACTCTTTTGGGAGAAAACCTAGCTAGAAAGTGAGGTTGTTATGCTCTCTCTTTCTCTAGACAGAAATGGACGCAAGTACAAAGAAATGAAACCTATGGTCAATGGGTTGCTATAGTGCACAAACCCTTTCTATTTGCTTTACCCCTATCCACTCTCGACTACTCTACTCATATGTAAAACAAAATGCACTTGAGTATAATGGAAACTCTTTTCCTCCTAATGGCTCTGTTATAACACAGCTTGATAACCTACTATTGGTTAATTTTGACACCTTCAACTCTTTAACAATATCGACTCTTCTAGAGTCTTTTTCATCGTAATCACCTGGCTAGACCCTTTTCCATGAATAATGGAGCCTGACATTGCATCCTCTTGAATCCTAGTGGTCAAAACAAGAAATTCCAAAGGGCATAACTTTTGCATACAAACTTCGATTGAGGCAATTATTGCACCATTGGAAAGGTATTTGTGTGTAGAATAGCACTAGGGATTGTGATGGTTAAGCAGCAAAGTTTTACATCCAAAAAACACTATTCGATGCCTTAAACTGCTTCTAAAAGGTTTCAAACCCTAATTTTCCAAACTGGGACCTACCTGTAAAAATGGTCCTATGAGTTTATTTCTCCGCCATTTCCACTTTGAAAGCATCAAGATGGATGACAAATAATATAATGATCTAATCCAAATCACCGGATGGCATAAAGAGTATCACAAGCTCACTAGTTGTTTTGTGGAGAATTTTAGATGGTGGAACCACATGATGGCATGGAGTGTATTGCCCTACTCGCATGCCCCATATGGAGAAGATAACATGGAATGCCCTTAAAACTAGGAATAGCCTTATGCCCCCAATAAATTCAGTTGAATGGACTCCTTGAAGCCTTAATTTATGTAGTGTAACTACCAAAAAGGAAGTGGAATAATTATGAAGAAATTAGACAGGGGCATGTACTTTGAATAGATCATTTTTCTTTATAGTTTTTTTTTAACAAGTAGGGTCAATTCGAGAACTAGGAGCAACAACAATCAAATCACTAGCCATGTTTTCTTTTCAATTTCTTGGGGGTTTGAGAAAATGAAAATTCATCAAACTCGTTTTATGCTCAACCTCTCACATTTGAAAAATCCAACAATGTAAATTCAATTAGGGCAGTCAAGTACCCTCTCCATGAACCAAGAGGCAATGACAATTGGATACCTTGGTGGGAGGATGTTATTGTATAATTCAAATCATTCGTGAGAATAAAACATGGGAAAATCGCCTATATCAAGCATAAGCACCATGACATTGTGAAATATGAACTTGAGGACATAATTAATGACTCCAATTTAAATTATTTGGCACAGCACTTCAAGCCCAAGCTACTAAGATCTAAAAATTCGTTAAGGTTGAGAAATGCATTAAGCATAGATGCCCAACTAAGCCCCAAGTTTCATTGGATTTACCATAAAGATAAAAAAAAAAGCAAGTCTTTTCTAAAAGCCTTGAACATTGAATAAGAAGTCAAGAAAATTGTAATGCTTAATGCATACAGAGGGTGCTTAACCATGAAGGAAGACATTTATGAAGAGTTTGTGAATTATTAAAAGAAGGTACTCAAGTCTGAAGACCTTACTAATGAACATATGGCGATCGTGCAAATCTGTGTAGAGGCAATGTCATGTCATCTATCTAATGCAAGATGTGAAAACAATGACCAACTTTGGATGAAGGCAATCATTCGTGGAAATAGTTAATGACAAGCCAACAGGGTTGAACATATGTGCAAAATTTACAATGCCACCTTAGATTTTGTTGAGCTTGACCTTTTGCAAGTCTATAAGGAAGCCACTAAAAAGCAATAATTAAGAGAAACCATTAACAAAGGCTAGATCAGATTTATCCCTAGCACTGAATAACTTTACACATAACAAGTTGGTGCCAAATAACCCTATTAAATATTTCTTACAAAATCTTTGCTAAAGCCTTGACCAAGAACATCCAACATACTCTACCTATATATATTCAACTCAAATAGGGGGGGCTTTATCAAAGGTTGATTCTTAGATAATGTGATTGTGGTGTGGGAAGGCATGGAATTGGCATGATGCATTAGCCTTAATACCCTTTTCATTAAAAACATTTTTTTGTAAACCATTCATAGCGTTGAAAATCCCTTCATCTTGGCTATGTTTAAGGAAATATGATTTGGACAATTCTTCTGCAAGGCAGTGGAGTCTCCTTTCAATTAAAGCCTTGGGAAATGTTTTTAACATATGTAACTTTGAGGAAGTGGGCATTTTCAAAACCATCTACCAAAGATGTTCACTTATACCAACCTTGTATGTTATGGTTGTTGAAAACTTTGAATGTTTTATTCACCACAAGATAGCACATGGATTTATTAGAGCCATTTTTCTTCCTACGTTTTAAGTGGGTAGGATGGTTAATGGATACCTCATTGATGACTCATTTCTCATTAATTTTTGGTAAACTAATGATAGCGTTGAAAATCCCTTCATCTTGGCTATGTTCAAGGAATTATGATTTGGACAATTCTTCTGCAAGGCAGTGGAGTCTCCTTTCAATTAAAGCCTTGGGCAATTTTTTGATTAACATATGTAACTTTGAGGAAGTGGGCATTTTCAAAACCATCTACCGAGGATGTTCACTTATACCAACCTTGTATGTTATTGTCATCGAAAATTTTGAATGTTTTATTCACCACAAGATAGCACATGGATTTATTAGAGCCATTTCTCTTCATATGTTTTAAGTCGGTTAGATGGTTAATGGATACCTCATTGATTACTCATTTCTCATTAATCTTGAAGATTGTATTTCAATGGGAAATGCCATGGACTGCCTACAAATATTATACGAGGCATTGAGATCTAAGATATAGTGAGTTAAAAATCAATGATAAACATATAATGAAAAGGATCTTCCCATTCAGTAGTTAATCAAGGACAGTGATGTAACCTTCATGGAAAAATATTTAACTTTCAAGGAATCCTCTTTTCATAAGCTCTCCCTAAGGAGGGATAGTGTCATCTAGTAGTTAAAAAAGAAGGTTGGCATATGGATTACTAAGTTCTAGCTATTATTCATGTATGTTATTCCTTCTACTAGATTTCCTCTATAAGTGCTTATTAGAAGCTTGAGAAAGTGCCTTGAAACTTTTTGTTGGCCAACGCTACTAAATTTTAGTTGTCAAACAAAAATATGATTCTCATTGAGCGAATCAATTAGATCAATCTTGATAACCATATGATTAAGGTTTATCCTACATTGCCCAATTGATTAGTGGAAGCACTAGAAATGGAATAGAACCAAGAGAGCCAACAAATATAGGCTCATTAACATATACAAATGGATAAGTCACAAACACATTCTAGATAGGTGACTAAACAAGTAGTGGAGGCTTAAGTCTAAATAGATTGGGCCAAACTTGCATCTTCATAATTTGTGTAAGCCTCTTGTTGAGCTTATTTGCATGATCCATGATTCTTAGGGAATAGGCACAAGGCCAAAGACTTGTCTAATTGGGCATGTCAAGGTGCAAATGCTCTTTGTAACACAACAAAAACTTCAAAGCATATCTTCTAATT
Source organism: Pinus albicaulis (assembly GCA_034641835.2). Lineage (NCBI taxonomy): Eukaryota > Viridiplantae > Streptophyta > Pinopsida > Pinales > Pinaceae > Pinus > Pinus albicaulis. The sequence goes on from CM076582.1 coordinate 1,391,186,883, forward strand.
TTCATCCTTGCCAACTATACTTGGGAATAAGTGCCTAAATTGTATAACCAGTTATTTCTTGTGGATAACTCCTCAAAAGGTGCCTCATTTCTAATTCTCAAGGGTTTGAATCAAGACCAAAGACTGTTTAACTAGGGATGTGACATTTGTTCTAGTTATGGTCATTTTCCAATTGTACCTGGAAATGGAGATTTAAATTCAATAACTAGTTAGCACCATAGATACTCCTAAAAGGGTGCACTATTAGGCGACAAAATCTCTTGACATTGAATTTAAAGTGATATTTCAACTTCTTACAATAGAAGCCTTCTACTTTGTATTAAAGAACAAACATAAATCACTTTTAACAAGGCACAACCAAAACATTTTTTTCTTTGGTATGCTAGTGTTATGATCTATGTAAACCTTCACGTGCATATTACTATCGAAATAAAACAAGTTGAAATGGATGTGATACCTCTATGTCCATTGCTTAAGTATTGGGGGGCATGATTTCCACCCTAAGCAGAGAACCCCCTACACACCCTCTAACCACCTTAGTCCATTCTATGCAATCTCAACACCTAGAAGCTAATTAAGAAGCCTTCCATCTTCATTTTTTAAATAAAATGTCATGTATAATTAACCAAAGCATTTACTTCAAAATATAATTACTGACAAATAATGAGGATGGGATAAATTTTGTCATTCATGTGATTTGTAGAAACAAACAAAAATGGTGCTTAATGATTTTTTGTCGTTTAATCTTTTCAAGTTTCAAGAATAAATCATAATTTTGTCATATGAAAAATGGATTAGCATTTTTATTGTAACTATATTGGAAGTGTTGATGTTGGAATAATCACACTTTTGCTTAGTGGATTTGAGAAATGTGATCCATATGATTTACTATTTTACTAGTGGATTTGAGAAACTTGTAAGGCTTCATCCATATGTATTTCTTGATCTTACTTTTCTATCAATAGTTTCGTGCGTGAGGGTTCCAACTTTTTGCATGAGTACTTTCAACTAGTTGGCAAGGGAGCAATAGCATGTTCTAAGAAAATATTGGGATAAGAATCTAAGAATGACATTTGAATTAGCTTCACTATCTCAGAGGACCATTTTAGTTCTTCGTGGTGTTATTTCCACAATTGATACCTCAATTACTTCATAAATATTAATGCATAATTATCCTTGCATGACTGATGTCTCAATCACTACATAAATATTAATGCATAATTGAGATGTTATGGCCATTTTATTAGAAGGCACTTTAATCCATATATGAGACTAAGGCTAAGCATGAGTGCTTAAATTGTTGTTAATATTTGTATGAAGTGCATAGATGGATTTTGTAAGATGGTATTGTCATGTAAGAAAGAATCTAAGATGGATATTCATTATAGTGTCTATATTCTTTGAAATTAACAAAGTTTTTTAAATTATTGCTTAAATTAATTTTGTTTAGCTTAATTAATGATTAGTAGATTTTCCTTGAAATTAACCAAGTTATTTAAATCGTCTCTTACATTTTTATTTGGCCCAACACATCTTTGGGTGAAAGCTACCATTCATCGTAAATACCTTGGTTTTTCATTAATTCCTTCTTTCGTATAGTAAGGATGCCTCAAATAGGTGGAATTTCAATAATATATGCAGTCGCAACCTCAAGGGTATGCATGGTATAATTAAATATTAGCTTATTTATCATCATCACCATTGAGACACGTTTTTCTTTTGGATGAGATGGTAGAAGTTTATGTGTCATTATTGAGTGTGTAAGACCTATAGGGCATGAGTATTAATCATCCAGTAATTGCCACCACCTTTTGGGGCTTCAAGAAGAGGCTAGAATTGTTTGGTATTGTGATTTGTTTCGATTAATCTATGAAAATGCTAATATTATGGTAATTACAAGACTACTACTAAACATCAAAAATATCATGGGATATTATGGATTCCCTTTATTAAAAGGTACCCTTCTATGGGGATTCCTTCCAATGCACAAGGTAAGTTTTCCTAACATATTTCAAATTTGTATGCAATTAGGTATTTTTCCTTGAACTTGAATGAAGAATAGCTAAACATTGTTTTAAGTCTACATTATTCTAAATTGGATTATTAGAAAAGACAATTCTTAAGTTTCATGATGTCCCTTCTCTAAGTTGACTAAAAAAATATGTAATACTTGTGGAGTTTCATAGAGGAAAAATTGAATTGAAAAGATAACTCATCTATCTTTATCTATCTTCAAAAATAAAACAAAAATAACATATTTTTTAAGGCAAATATCATGGCATGTTTGCACAAGATAATGGAAATGAATCAATAGATTTTGTTGACCATAATTGTATCAACAAAATTTGTCTAATTCATGTTTATTTGTCTTATATGGATCATAAGATAAGTGCCCAAAATTATGCTTTGGGAACTGTTCTCAAGATTATGTGTAACAGTGAGCTGTAAGTCCTCTAAAATACTAAAGTGTAATATTAGGGATTTGGTAATTCGAGCCATTTCTATAGGCAGTGGTAGTGAATTAAACATACTCTCTAGATGCTTTTATGTATTTCTAGCATAGAAAGAAGCTTGCATGGATGTCACAATGGTATATGGTCCCATGGTTGTCACCATAGTATTTGGGACCATATCATATTATATAAGAAGGCATCATATCATATATGAAATTTGTTAAAAAGCATCATCTTCATTTGTTGGTATAATGTTGAAGAGGTGTTCTGTACGTCCAATAGGGTATATAGAGATTAACAAATATTATGTGCCAACAAGGAATCAATGGCATGGTCAAAAAATCTAAATTAGCTTTGATTAATATGATTATTCTCCAATGGAAGAGATGTTGGAGTATGGTAATTACATGTCAAAGCAATTGCAATTGCTTATAGGAAATGATGTTAGGTCCAATAATTTATGGTTCATGGGGATGAATAGGTATTTGCATATTGATGAGGTTCATTAATTATAGTTTGATAGTTTACTATTGATTAAAAATATATAAATAATCATAGTAATTGCACAACAATATATGCAATAAGAGGCTAAGAAAAGGCCTCACTAACACAGATTCCTTGGTCGAGCACACCCCATGCCAATAGGACCTCCAATGGAGGAGTGTCAAATAATTGCATGTCCCTTAGAAGTGTGTCACAACGCAAGGAAATAGTGTGTCCATCTATCTATGTGTTGATATCTCTGTATGTATATTCATATATACCCCCCTTAATCCCTCATTTCATCCTCCAAAGTTTTCATTTGTATGTCATTCATGAGCATTTATTATGAATTCATGAACCCTTGAGTTTTATAATGGGGCCATCATCCTTGATATTTGCATTAGATTTATTAACATCAAGAGATATCAATGTAGAAACCTATTTTCTTTTGCAAGAAGAGGCATTGATGAGCTGAATATTAATAACATTTATAGTGTATTTGTTGTAGCAACCCATGAATTTTCAAGGGTGCAATAATTTTCATCAAAGAAGTGGTCTTCATATTCTTGGTGGTAATTGTGGCTAAAAACTCCCATTGTAATTTTGCCTCTCATTAATTGCACAAGATGAGCTAGCAACATATTATGGATTTGTATTTAATTTGATATAATATCTTATATAAATTATAGTTGAAATAAACGGCTTAGACTCTATATCAACTATGGCCATTAAAAAAATATACAACTTCAACATTGTCGCATGTGCATTTAGGATAGAACATAAGCCCTTGCATTCATTGCAAGTTTGATCAAAACATAAGCATTTTCTGCAAATTGAATACAACCCTGCCTTAAGATGCTAATAAATTGAGAAGCTCAATTTACAAAACCTATTGACACTACGCTTCATTTATTATGGAGTTGATGATGTGTGTTTAGGGTGAATTAGTGCAATATAGAAAAGTTTTGGTTGGGTATATTTTGCATTAATTTCTCTCTAAATTTGTAGTTGAAATGAATTATTTGCCTCATTACCTAATGGGCAAAATATATAATGTATAGTAGAAATGAATTATTTGCCTCATTACCTAATGGGAAAAATATATAATGTATTTGATATTTCAACCATAATTAATATGTTTGGCAATGTCATTTTTATTCGATTTTATTTAACCATCTGTATTTATCATCATTTGAGAGATTGTTGCATGTTGCCTTTGGTGCAAAATGAGTTAGATTATGAGCATGCATTGATCATAATGGGCACCATGTTGGTCTTGTTATTCTGTACATGTTTTCCTCATATTCTTAGTGCATGTGACTTCAATTACGTTATTTCATTACCCAGAAATATGATATTCTCGTAACCCAAAATGGAACTACTGCTACAGCTATGGATGTAACCAAAATAGTAAGCTAAGAATAACCTAAAGAAGATCCAAAGGCAATGAAAATGATGGGTTACCTACGCACCAAAGGTTGGATTGCACACGCAAAACCAAATAATGTAAATGACTTATCCAAATAAACATTCACCTAAGCATAAGTTAAAACACCCAACTTTAAGCGTAAGTCACTAATAAAAGAGGCAATATCGTTATTGCACAAAAGTAATTGCATAAGGCAGTGTTGTGGTTAGGTACACAACATAACATCATTTTCCAATTTCGTCTAAGTGAGGAGCCATTCCATCATGCATAATTGTGCTTATCATGGTGGCTTGAAAGCATTGAAGATATGCATGTGCTTGTGGCTATATAGTGGGGCTGCAAACATGTAAAGCTACTTACCTATGTTATAGGGTACCAATGACGATATGGTGCTCCAAAGGGTCTTCAGGAAAAAAATAAATAAATAAATAAACTACTTCTAAAAATTATTAATGATGGTATATTGCCCCTAACGTAATGGCCTCGAATTTCAATAATTACCTTCTTAGAATGTTTACTTGTCCCTTAATTTTGATGTCCTACCTTTCAATCAAACGACATGCGTATCCCTAACCATAACTTAAAGTTTCAGCAAGGTTTTGCTTATCATCGTGGTTTGATGATCCAAGTCTAGAATGTCTTATACAGAAAGGTCATGTGGGAAAATCAAGGAAAACAATCACACTCAACCAGCGAGCAGCAATAACTGCAAAGGGGTTAATTCCATATTTTGAAGGCCTTGATTGCAAACCTGCACATCTTTTCACTTCATTAATTTCAAGTTTAAAAATAGTATAACTACTTAGCTTAAGTTTAAAGAAGTTGCATGAGATAAGATTTTAGTTGGCGATTAGTTATGAATAAACGTAGTTATGAATAAACGTATGCACTAACTGAACACAAGGTTCTTCAATTCAACAAACATAGCTTTATGTGCCTATGTGATTAATATTTACTTTTTATCATACTTTTTTTGTATTCAACAAATGCGTTACCTATGTAATAACAACTGGTTTAGACGCTTTCTTTCAAAGGCACACGCTTTTCATTCATTCAATATTCATTGATATCATCAAGTTACATTTCATGGCCTATGTCTGAAATATTCTTTGCAGAGATGTGGTTCATGCTAAACTTACTAGTTGGCTGAGAATGTAGGATTGAGGTTCATCTCGCCATATTCATCCCAAATGACAAAATCCATGATAAAGGGCATGGAACTTTTTTTTAAAGGATGCATCTTATATTAAAATAAAATGTGGGAATGTCCGTCACGGCCCTAATATCGAGAGAATGTATATTGTTACATGCCCATTTTGGTTGTCCTTTTGCAGTTAGATCAAATTCAAATTTAGTCAGCTTTCAAAGGAAAAGACCAGTAGAATCATCAATGGTGGGCACTTCAGCTCTAAGGAGGCAATCATTATTAATTGGACAGTAATCAATATATTCCTAGCAAGCTAAGTGGGTTTGATTGTGGGTAAAAACTCCACAGTTAAGCGTGTTTGAGCCAGAGGAAGTCCTGGTTACCAAGTGCAAGCCCCGGAAGTGATGATTGAAGCTATGTGATTCATTTCACTAGTTTCAATCCCACTTCTTCACCCCTGTGAGCATCACCCGATGCAATGAGTGCTAAGTGGACTATTCAAAAATCATGAGATATTAGTCAGTTACGACTACCTCTCATGGAAATGGTCATAAATAAATGACTTAACACAATTGAATCCCAAAAATAATATCCAATATATTCTTGTCATATTATTTGACTAACCGTGATTCCTAAGATTGCTTATTTCCAATTAAGAGGGCCAGCAGAAAGATTCGCCTATTTTGACAAGAGCCATCCCCCCATAAAGCTCAAGGGAACTCTACAACCCCATAAAACATGTTTGGTTATTTACTCTTTTTGGCATACTATGCAAATCCCATTGCTTGCCATAGATTTATGAAATCTGGCTTTGATGGCTAAGCTTTGTGATTACCATCCAACCTAGATTTGAGGACTTGAAGACGATTCTTATTTTCCACATGGCTTGGCACAATTTGATTTATCAAATCTTTCTATCCAAAATCTCCCAGATTTGGTCAAGTGTTTATGCTACTGGGAAGTAAGATATAACTCTTAGGTATATCTTTTTAACTCATAACAATAATGAGGCTTATCACAACTCCATCTCCAGTCATTCCAAATAGATCATTGCACTTCCAACTGTAGTATAAAATATCAAACCTGGGATAAATTTGAAAATTCAGAAAAGTAAGTTTTGTATATAACTGCTAATCATTAAGGGCAGTTTACAATCTCTAGTGTAATCATGTACCTCTGTTTTTATTCCATAGATACAATCCTCTTCTAGAGAATATTTCTTCATAAAGTCCTTTCTCTGTCCACTAGGTAAAAGTAAATCCTAAAGTAAAGCCTAGATAAATCTTTCGGCAAAGTCTTAATCACTCCTTGGCCTCTCAAAGGTCCCAATTTAACACCCTAGAGACAATTTGCCAAGCTTTTCAAATATAACAAAAATTGTTGCGCCTGACAACTTAAAAAATTGGGTCCCCGAACCACATCACTAATCTGTAAGGGATCTCCGATACCTGGTGTATAAGTGACTGCACCATGTCACTGTCAAAGTAATACCTTCTATGGAGCTTCTCCAATAATCTCTTACCACCGTTTTCGCTGACAAAACTGCTACTTGTCTGTAGATATTTATTAGGCCATGGTCTCCTTTCTGCCTCTTGGAAAACTAGAGGTAAAGCTTTCTTTCCACTCTATTTCCCCCATAACTCTGAACTTTTGTCTAGTAATGGAGAGGGGGTAGGGAAGGAAAATATATTAATGCGCATGTCCAAGTACTAAGATTCTACGCATAATCACGGGTTTCCTTGCTAGAGGAATGCAAGGATGGAACCATTTTTGTAGATTTTCTTCAAATCTACCCATTACCATCTTCATCGATCACTGTACTTGATAATCCATCTTAGTTGGATAACCTTCCATCCAGTCAGGATCAAATACAAATTATCATCTTGTCAATTAATACTAACCTCAATTTTTAATTTGTTAACTACTGCTCCTATTTGCATGTCCTACTCAGCAAAATCAGCAAACATCACAATAACATGGGAATGAGCAGTCCAAACAAGATAAGATAATTTTATTAATGTCCAACAAATGAACACAAAATATGTCAATGGGACTGCCATGTATAATAATACCAGCGTAGATCCATCTTAAGTACGGATCTATAAGCACCAAGACGGATCAAATTTCTCGAGATGCAAACCTCTTTTTTTTAATGCAAAACTTGAAGAAATATTTGCACCTCAAAATATTTGATCTCTCTCGAAGCTTGATACATCTCGAGTTAAGATGGATCTAATAATTATAATTAATATTTTTATTTTATTTTGTTTTGTTTTGTTTTTTTATTGAATTTTTATTTTTATGTAATTTCGCGAAGTCAAAATATTTAATTTATAATTTTATTTTATTTTTATTTTTATGTAATTTGATCAAGTGAAAATGTTTAGATAACATAATATAATAGAACATTACAACATTTCTTCCATAAGTTGGAGGGTGTCTAGGCACAAAAATGTATTAAAATTAAATTTAAAAATATAAATTTATAAAATATTTTGATTGTGAAATGAGAGATGGTTTTTAGGCATGTGGTATTGGTGAGGCCCATGGTATTGTAACAAAGCATAATTACAAGTTAATAATATCCATAGTAAAGTGGAGGTGAATTTTCATAGTTAAAAATATTATTATATTGTATGTATTAAGTTTTTATGTGCTTATTAATAAATTTAAAAATGGTTACAAAATTATTATTTTAATTTATATAATAAATGGATCTTAATTTATAGTTACTATTTATATCTTATATATTTTAATGTAATAAAGGGTTTAGATATATCTTAAAAGTGATTATAATCTTTTTGCTTTTAGATTTAATTTATTTATAAAAAAAAAAAAAAAAAACTAAACTTATAAAATTATATTCAAATCATTTTTTTATAAAATATTTTGATTATGAAATGAGAGATGATTTTTGGGTATGTGGTATTGATGCCCCATGGTATTGGCCCATGATATTGTAACAAAGTCTATTTACAAGTTAATAATATCTATGATAAAGTGGGCATGAGTATCCATGGTTAAAAATATTGTTATATTGTAAGTGTATTGTAAGTATTAAAGTTTGTATGTGCTTATTAATTTAACCTAAATATAGTTACAGAATTATTAAATTGAACTTGTAAGGTAAACTGGATCTTAGGTTATAGCTACTACTTATATGTTATATATTTAATGTGATATGTATATTATGATTTTCTTTTATCTAAAAAGTTATTCATAATTTTATTAATAAAAACCTCATCCCTATATTGAGCTCTATATTACTTTTAACCTTTTATTAACATTTAATTGAGTCAACATGTAAATGTTTACGATCATTTACGTCTTATGAATTGAACATAAGAATGCAAATTCAACATATTGAGCCAACACGTAAAAATGTTAAAATACTTTCTTACATTATATCTACACATCTCCCCTAAACTGGGTTGTTGAGCACCTTTTGGTGCAATCAATATGTTGTGGAGTCACAAAGGCCACGCCTATATAAACTAAAAGTAGACCTAATCGATTTAACCCCCAATAGCTAGAAAAGAAAGTGATGTAGGAAAATATCTAGAATGCAACATGCAATATTAGGGGAAAAAACCAAATGTCAAGCAATGCCTTGAAAGAGGGTACAAGAAGAAGAGAAGAACGGTTGGTGCCCTATTACCCCGCATGTCAACAAGGGTACATAAAAACTTTTGCAACATCTTTCATCACCATTGTAAGCCCAAGTTCACAAATCAAAAGCAATGTAAAAACCATGTGAGGCCCTGTCTAGACACGTGTCTTTGATAGAGTCTATTTTTTGTTGTCTTGGTCCCGACCATGGCTATTTCCTTGAAGTTCCACTTTAGGTTACTTTCGTCCTAACAAGAATCGAAGGGCCTTAGGTGAACCCTCTTGTGGACTTGTGGTTTTATGGGAGCCTGCATTTGTAGGGGCGATCACCAGTGTATGGGCCAATGCAACAGGCGGCAAGGTGCACCTATGTCATTCCACATGGTTAGGGTCTATTGAGTCTATAGGTGGTTTTGGATTTGGTGCAATATTCTTCATGACGGCTCTTAGAGCATGGCAATCTCATTTGATAGCATTTAACATTCTTGAGGTAATTCACGATTTCTAATGCAAAATGGTCTCGAGAGCCAAACAGGTCAACTTGGTCACAGAATGTGCAGTTTGATGAGATGATTTCGTGACACATGGAATTTTCCAAATTCAACATATAGTGGCTAGTTACAACTTGGTCAAACTTGGTAAACGAGTCAAAGTAGGTTTCTAAGAGGTAGAATAGGCGAAGCGGTTGGCAGAATCAGACATGCATTATGTCAAAAACGATCAACACGAAGAGACGAACGATACCCATGTGCCATATTTTACAGGTCAACTAGGGTGTTAGAGAACCAACACATGCAGATAACGACGTGGTACAGAATATGATGATGTAGAAACACCCTATAGGATATGGAAAAACTAAGAGATACCCAGTACGAATCTGGACTAGCGAAAGAATACCCAGGTTCCATAATTGCCATAAAGGCAAGGGAATTGAAGATCCAACAAAAGGGTGGCTAAGTCGAATTACTCAAAGGATAAAATCAAGTTGAACTAATCATTGAAAGTCAAATTAGTTGTTGGGTTGAGTCAACTAGTCATTAGAACAATGATGGATTGAGAAGTTGAGTATTCGACAAGGAAAGTAGTTGTTGCAAAATAATAAATTTCACTAAATGACCAATTTGAATTCCTTCAACAAGTCACACTCCTCCAAGGACCAAGTCGAATTCATCATGGACCAAACAAGTAGAACAGTAAGCCTATGAAGCCTACTTTTTTTTACTATTGACCATCGTGGACCATGAGCAAAGGGAATCTTGAGCTAAGTTGTGGAAATTTTTCCAAGTTGACACCCGAGTGGGTGAATTAAAAAAAAAAATTGTAATATTTCATAAATTATTTATTCTCTCCGACGTGTGGATGACTAGTAAAATATTTTCTTAAAGGAGAATCAAAACTAACCACTAGTTAGTTGTTTTCTAGACGTTACAAATTTTTATATAAAGACTAGCCTCCCCTCATTGTCTCATTGTTGATGTCATTTGCGATCGGTGCCATCATAATAAAAAGAGTTCAATCTTTGAAAACCTTTGTCTATTCTATATATTGTGAGGCAATTTTTATTTTCACTTTTTTCCTTGATATGTGCTATTAGGTTTTAATCCAATTATTTTGGTAATAAGTGAAACTACGCTAAGGTTAACAAATCTTGCCATTGAGGGGTTACATGGTCACGTGGAAGGGGCAAACTTGGGGCAAGTCCACTGTCAATTTGTTTTGTAGGTGACTTGATGTAAGCAATTGGACCAATCCAAAGTAGAGCTTCGATTTGTGGAGGCTATAGTTTTCATCACATGTAGTATCTGAAGACTATTGATGACACTTTGAGAGAGGTCATTCCTAAGCATGCCCTAAAATTACCAAGGAAATTAAGTCAATAGAGGGGGCAATTTATGTTCAAGACCAAGCTCTCTCCCTTGAGTTGTCATGCTAAATTGACCTGAAAATGTGTCAATTTCACGCTCTGACAAGGGTGAGGTAATTAAGCCAGGGGTATAACCCAGAAACCACCTATTCTTTAAAAGATTCTAAAACTTTCTATTTTTTGTAGATAGTTTAGAATAAATTAGCTTGTTGGTTTTCAATTATTTACTAGCAAGAATTTCCTTAGGGAAAATTGGTAAACTATTAGATCTAACCAAGAATAGGTACAAGTATGGTTTCTCGCATATTTTACACTTGTATCTAGTTGATTTGTCTTGCATATCTAGAAAAAAATTTATTGTTATACATGCAATCTGCAACAAAAGAGAGGTTTCAACCATCCAAGTGAGTTATTCTATCACCAAACCTCTTCCATTTAATCTATTGCACTTAAATTTCAGCCATTTCTATTGTTCAGAGTAAATTTTATATAATTTATTGCAACATTTAAAAGGCATAAATCTAAATCTAGAAATTCTTGGGTGAATTTACCCATGACGGTTTCACCTAGAATTTTCAAAAGTGATTTCCACCTTGCTAGAAGATAGTTTTTTTAGCCATTTTAGGTTGAGGGGAGGCCCCAAAAGCCCAAAATTGGCCCTCATACCTCTCCACCCCTAGAATTACAATCTAGAAAGGTGGTTATTGTGGGCCAAATAGGTTGTTGTCCTTGCATTTTAATGTAGACTTTACAGTCGCACATCCAGGACAGCAAGTTGTTTTGACTTATAACTCTTTAACGAGTAGCCCAAATCAAAAACTAATTGCATATTTGGTTAGATCATTTTTTGGAGATCCACTACTCACACACCATATCTTTTATGTTTCGATACTACTAAAATCCATCATTTAGTTTTTTGTGGTACAATAACATCTTTTACAGCTAAGCAATTATGAAATATTAACACCTCCAATACAAGTGACCCCATATAAGGCATTAATCTTGTTTGGAATCATTTGGGGTTACCTTAGGGACTCCTTTGTGGCCATTTAGGAGGTCGTTGGGCCTAAATAGTGGGGGCTTGGGCCAAGGTGACAGTGGGCCACTACACTATGTATGCCCATTTAACAAGTTGCCAAGACCTTAGAATCATTGTTGATTGGATCAATAACAATGCCCCTTCACCCTGTTGCCTAAAGAAGAGGAAACATTGATTTGCGGATCATCCCCCTTAGTAAGTGTTTCTCCTAGCATCTAAGGCCCGTGAGAGAAAAAAACTTATGATTGAAAATCATCTATAAGGGTTGATTCATAGTGTGTTTCGTTGTCTCAATGGTGGGGCAAGAAGCCCCTCGAGTCCAGGAATTTAGATCCCATTGTAATGGGGTTATTGTTTGCAAGGTCGATAGTGCCCCTATCCATTGGTAGCAACAAATAAAAGGATGTAATCATTTGAGTAGTGTCTAGCTAGGGGGTGGCCTAAGTATGAAAGGTCAAAGACCTAGTGCCTCCCTTGTAAATAAGGCAAAGCACTACTAGTCTGAGTAACAAAGAAAAAATGGGGAGAGAGCTTTGAGACTCCCTCAATAGGCAATGGAACTACCCCTATATTTCATAATATATAGGGAAATAAAAAATTAAAGTGCTCCTCCACATCTACCTCATGCATATGGTGTAGCCACCAAATCTTGTCCTCCCATGGAATCTTACGCTCAACCTCGACACAAAGCCTACATGAATTTACTTGAAACTAGCCCAAAGGAATCCTAAGTGCATGCAACAAGTGTCATAATGTGTAAGGGAGTCAAACAATGAGGTTGTCTCTCATCTCCATGAAGTGCTCTACATAGAAGGCTATCTTGGGCCTCAACCCCATTGGTAGGTTGAACCAATATTTCGTCTCTAATAATATTGTTAGGTTGAGCCTATATTTCATCTCTAATAATATTGTTCAGCTCCTGCGTATTCAACAAGAGATGTCAAAGGGCATCCAAAATGTACTTGAAAGGAGGAAGGCAATCCATTAAAATAATCTCTAAAAGCCAACAATCATGAAACCATCCAATAGGTATGTTTGAGGCAATGGCATCAATACGCAAGAGATGGATAACAGTCCCGACTAATTGTCACATCAATAAACCTCCAAATATGATACAAAAACAACACCAATCACAAAATAGTCTCAAGCCAAAATGGGTGGGCCACAAACTCAACTTGAAAAATCACATTGACAACTCTCCTCTTGCTCCTAATCATATAACAAAGCATAAGGCTTTGTATTCCAGAGAAAATATCAATTAATCAAAATCAAGAGCACCTAGAGGCAACTATTCATTTTTTGTAATTGCCTCAACTGTGAAGATTACCAATTCGATTATCTTTAAAAAGTAATGACAAAGAAGATAAGAGGTTCCAACAAGCCCCCATTCAAAACAGCTCACTATGAATTAGTTTTCATTGGTCTTCTCTTTCTTATCTCATCTCTCTTGGTTCTCTAGTTGTTCATTAAAGCCAATTTCTAGAAGTATCCCATTAAGTCATTGCTTGCAATAACCTGAGCTCCATTTTTTCTTCCTACGAATCATTTAAGTTTAACCATCAAGAATGGAGCACAATCTATCCATCCTCAATGACACATCTCTCCCACTAGGTATTTGAAAGATATTTGGGATAACATGTTTACATTATAATAACAAGCAATTGTGAACTCCCTCTACTTTCTTCTAAGATTTTATTTTGAGACTGCTCTTGACTCACATTTTGTAAAGAGAAAATATTTATCGTGTAGTTCATATATGGTTTGCTTCTTCTCATTATAGAACCTATTACAGTTCATTGCGTGAAACAAGTGACCCTGGATTCTTCCCTCCTTCAAATCTTATGGGCAGTTTCAAAATTGCAGCAACAAGTTATTGTCAGCTTACATGTATTTTCATAGCAATGTGCTTGATGGTTAATTGGTGTATGTCCAAATCAAACCAGCTTATTATTGTATTTGCCACAAATCATCTATTTGGAGTTTTGGCATTTTGGTTCAAAACCTCATTAGAGTTCAAGGACACCAGCACACATTTTTTCTATGCTGTTCCATTTCTGCAATCCATCTTGAATGTTAATAAAATCTCTTCCTTTCCAATCCTTGTGGTGTTTTCGAACTTGATATTCATATGAATGTGAACATATCTCTCTCATTGATCATTGGGACAAATTTGCATGTATGAATAGAAGACTTTTATGATGATAGATGATGGTTATATGTCATTAAACTTTGAAGTAATGTTCTAGTCCATTTTACAAAATAATAGATGTGTCTAACAAACATCTTGTTTAAAGTGCAACATTTAATTGTTGCTTGGGTAGTTTTGCAAATTTGGACGAGTAAAAACAGCGTTTAAGTGTTTGAATTCACATTTTCATAGGTATATGTATGAAAATATTTGCATATTCTTTTAAAGACTTTCATACAAGAGGCTATGAGATCATAGCAAGTATCACCCAAACAACCAAAGGAGGGGTTCCCATATGCCATTTGGCATATTTCATTGTTTCCCTTAATCAGTAAAACAACATTAACAAGCATGTGTACCATGCATTAACCACTATCCTATCAGAGCTTTATTAAGACGTTTGTCACACAACATCCATTGCACTAAACATCTCACTCAAGTGAAAATTGTGTAAAATTAATTCATATGTTGCATGCTTCCTCTAACGAACCAAGGGCCTTTTTTATTGCAGGGAAGAATCGCTTCAATGCCTCTCTATCCTAGGAAGGGAAGACTCTTATTTGTTTTGTTTACTAACGTACCATTTTGGATTCAAGGCAAAAGATGCCATATATAATGAGGTGTGCTAAATTTGTTCTATGGACAATGTATAAATTATTTTCATTGTGACAAAAGTTTCAATATTTTGTCTTATGACGTTTTGTCTCTCTCACACAGAGTCAATGTCTTCATATATTTTAGCTAAACATGGGCTATCTTGTCAACATAAAGGTTCATATCACATATTGGCTCAACAAAGTTAACAACAAATTTAACATCATCTAAAAAATTAACGTCGAGAATGTTAAGTGTGACCTCCATGGTTGCCTAATGAATATTGCCTCCATGATGTCCACAAGTCACTAACAAGTTACAACCTAAGTCACATGACATGAGGACAAGGGACACAAAGGACAAGTGTTTGACATAGGACACAAACATACAAGTGTCTGACATAGGACATGTCAAACCTATAGAAACAGGAAGGGATTCCAACGTTTTGTAAATGTTCTATTTTCTAAAAAAATTGGATTCTTATGTCTATATTTCTTTTTTGTACTTGTATTTGCAATTTTTTTAATATATGTGTGTGTGTGTATTTTGAGATATTCTTTATATATATATAGTTTGTAATTTTATGTGTGTGTATTAAAAGAATTTACAAATACATAAAAATAAATATAGACACAAGGATCCATTGTTTTTAGAAAACGGAACATTTACAAAGCACTCAGATCCCTTCAAATCTCGATTTTACTCTTCAACTGCACAATGAGAGACCATAAGAGCTCTTTCTGAACAATTGAAAATGGAAAAATAGCAATCAAATGTGTTTTCTTGTGTCAAATCAGTAGGACATGTTTAGGGCAAGTGCCTAACACATGTTTTGCATGTGCCCTATTTTAGGACATGTACCAAGCATGTGTCTTAGCGTGTCAAATGTCTGACATACAAGATACAAACACAGAATCTAGGGGGGTCATGTCTTAATACTTAGGCTACAACAATAGCACATAAAACCCATTTAACTTCCCATGATCATTGAAGAAGAATGCAATATGTAGCACATACGGTATTAACTAGTTTAAGCAACTCCACCTTAGAAAACTTCCAATACATACCCTGTGACTAGTGAAGGTTACATATAAACATCTAAATTTTTCATCCATATTCAATTAGATTTCCAATAAAATCCAATCCATCAGATGTTCTTATGTGCATTATTTTATATATGCACACCATGGTATTGAAGAAAAATGTCTATATTGTTTTTGAACCATCAACTCTAGAACTTTTAAATGGCATCACGACTAGTCATTTTAGAAAATTATGTTCTTCTCTTTGACCTTAAACATCAATTGATGTCAAAACATAAGGATCAAACATCAAAGACACAATAATCTTTATAAGTGGGCAATTTCTAACATTTGTCCAACCATCCATCAATACAGAACATCCATCCATACTCTATGAGAGTTTCAATGGGGTCGTCATGTTCCCAAAACAAGTTTTCTCCTTGTAAATTGACATTATGTGAAGCCTCAAACCCTATAGAACTATCATTAACACTACTTGACATCAAACATATCAATATAGCCTACCTATCCCAACATCCTCCTAAGAGATGAGGGCCCTAAAATATTAAACTTTTAAGGCATTATGAAGGACCATGGTAAAATCTTCATTAAAAATACCATTGGTGGCAAATGCATTAGAATTTGAGTCTCCAAATAACAATTCATGGGATAAAATAGTGATGGGTGGTAATAACCATCAATCATTTATTGCCCCCTCGCTATTGTTGACCATCGACCTTTCTACGAATGTAAAGTATTGCTTCTTTATGGGAAATGTGCATAAAATGGACAAGAACCCTTATATAACCATTGTTCCAACAAGACGAGGGGGTTAGCCTCAACCATGTGTCCCCAATGTTGTTGGGCATTTTCTTAGTTCCATGTTTGCAAGCACCTGATTCAAATCCCCCTGGGTGACGCACAAAAGTCAACACCAATGGGTGTACTAAGGATGCCATCCATGAATGTGCGAAGCATCCCTTGGGTTTCCCCACAAGGTTTTCCTTGGAAAAGAACTACCACTCCAAGGAAATCTACCCATATTTTGTTGTTTCCTCTACACCCTTGTCACCCTTCACTCATAACAATTCCATAACGAATTTCTTAGATTTCCAATGGCTATGATCTACTTCCATGATGCAAATTGAAGGACAACTTAAATGGATGGGACTAATTAAGTTATGGGTGGAAAAGCATGAACATAAATGAAGCAAATAATGAATACACAAAACAATTTTGAATGTAATAGTGTTTGTATCATTGTGAATGTTCTTTACATATTATCAAAAAATGCAGGGGAGAGAAGAGTGTCTATTTTGCTGACTTGCTCTATCATGCATCCTATACATAGGACTACATTTCAATGACAAGAATATATGTTCAAATGCTAGATCGATTTAGTAGCATAATTGTCAATCGATGTTCATCTTTGGGTCTGCCACATGTTAATGTTGGCCCACATGTTTAACATTCCTAGCATTCTTGGTGCATGTGCACATCGTTGATTATGTACAAATGCTATCAACATGTGCATGCAACGGCCATTGACATGCACGCCCACAAGTTGTCAAGGGGCGTGTGAGCATGTCATAGAGGTGGCATGTGTAAATTGGAACTTGGTGCACCAAATCTTGTAGAGGTATCACATGTGTGGGACACTACCCCTCAGCATCGCCCATTTTTTGGAATTTCAAGCCATAAGTGACTAATGTCCTTGTGATCTCAATCAAAACAAGTAGATTGTTGAATGTAATTGACACTGAAATTAAATTTCAAACCATGACATCAATGACACATTACTAGAAATTAAACAGTAGAAGCATAGAATTTAATTTCTCACACATATAGGTAATTACTCCTTTAAATCAGCTTTCATTCCTTCAAACAACTTACAAGGAAACCACCACACACTAGCCAAGAAAAATAGCAAGCATGAATACCAAACATGTCCTAAACTGAGCTTATACAACCTACTAAAAAACCCACAAATAGTAGAAAATTGTTGTAATACTTGCAAGACAACTTGTATGATATGGTCGTATGATTGTACAAACATGCACGTACGACCATACAAAAATATATGAACGGTTGTCTCATACTATGTGCTGCCCAACAATGCCTCTTCCCTAGCTACCTACTCTCTCCCTCATGCCCAACTACTCAAATGTGTGTATGAGCCTCTCCCTTGCCCTATCTTTATAGTTTTAACAAGAACAACTTCAAACGGAGTCTTTATGCAAAAGTTATGCCACCTAAAAGTTGACATTGTTTTGTACACCACCTTGATTCGAGAGGATGCCACATCACTCCCATTACTCGTGGAAAAGGGGCTAGCCACATGAGAACTGTGTGGAAAACTTTAGAAGGGATGAGTTGTATCTCATATTGAAGGTTGAATGGGTCAAATTTAACACCTAGTTAGCTATCAGGTTGTCTTATAAACAAGCCACTAGAAGGAAAGGGGGTTCAATTATATTCTAGTGCATTTTGTTCCATAGTTGAGTAGAGTAGTTGAGAGTGGATAGAAGAGAGGGGAAAATAGAAAGGGTTTGTGTTCTATAGTAACCCACGAGCCATAAGTCTCACTCCTTTGTATTTGCACCATTTCCATTCTCGAGAAAAAGACAGCATAGCAAACTCGCATTCTAATTGGGTTTTCTTCCGAAAATATTTCTCAAGTCATATCTTTTGTTATCGTGGTTTTGGGAGTGATTGTTCTATCTATTCTCCATTTTTCAAGGAAATTTAAACCTCATGATATAGATTTTTGAATTTCAATAATTCTTTATCAAATCTGTTATGACGAGCTATCTGGTAGAATATCCACGACAGGTTATGGATCACGCCTATTCACACTTAACAAATGTGAAAGTTCCTATCCAAGCTATAATTCACAACACCCTTCCTTAGTGAGGAAGGAATTGTGCACCAATCCAAGTTTGTCTCTAAAAACCTCGAACTTCCCTTTTGCCAACGACTTGGTCAAAATATCACCATGGGAATATGTTTGAGATTCACTGCTTCTGTATGAATCTTGTCTCGTATAAAGTGATATTTGCTCTTTGTTGACATAAGTGCCATGGACGCCTACTCCCTGCTAAACCAAGATACCATCACTAATCCCACGCTAAAGTAGTGCCTTAAGGTGCTCTTTCTAACTATTGCACTACCTAGCACTTCACCATCTCCAAGATCTCTCAAGCCATATTCCTTTGTGTTGATTTTTCCAGTACAATAGATGCAAGTACTCTATTTCTGAACTATGATAAGTACTTCCAATGATATAGATGTTTTTTAGCGAAGCGGTGAGATCATTAAATAACTATACATTAGAAATTCAACACCATAGACAATAGAATAATAGAGATCACAAATGCACAAAGATATCATAAGATTTTACCCTGGGAAAAACCCAGCAAACCTTTTCCTTAGAAATCAACGCAATAAGAGATACATCACAGTCAACTAACCAACAATATGACCATCCACCAAAAGCCAAGACAACCCTCCACAAAATCCAAGACAAGTGTCCACAATTCTATCCACAAAATCTCTGCAACGAGGTCTCCAAGAGAGTCGAAATTCATCCTACAAATCTGCCTCGGACTTCGCACTATGCCATTGCAATACACCACATAAACAAGGTCTCCAAGAGGGCCAAAATTCGTCCTACAACTCTGCCTTAGACTTCACACTATGCCACATAAAATGTACCACTGAAAATCGTCAAGAACTCGACCTCCTTTGATTACTAGAGTGAAGGAAAATGCAACATATCTCTTGATTCTTATTTTGGCTTTGTATTCCTTCTCTTTCTTTGCATAGAACAGAGATAAGTGTGATGATCTGAAGTGTGTTCTTGAAGGGGGACAAATAGGCTACTTATATCCTTCCAATCATGCGAATGGGTGTCTCTCATGGGCATGCCAACATGTCTCTTACAGGGCCAACTTGGTCACTTATGGAGGTAAATACAAATTTCAAATTTTCATTTTTTCTGCTTTGATAAGGTCATGAAGAACATGCCTTATAAAATTTCTTTTGAATACAAAAACAAATAAATATTTTCTTCTCTTGCAAGAATGAAGAACATGCTTCAAAATATTTATTTCTTTGACAAAAACAACTTATATTTTCATCATTACAAATACAAATGATACATTATTGTTAATTTTGGGCAACTAGGTCCAAACTCTAGGTTGCACTGCTCATATGATGATGATTGTATTTTTGTTGGATTCCTCTTTCAGAGAGGTGCAAGATTGATCTAAAGATCATCTTGTTTGGATGAGCAGAACATATATTTTGATTTTATTTTCCACACATGTGCAAGGTCGGCCACATTTGTAATGTAGGCTCACAAGCCTAATAGAAGTGCCACACACCCTCACTGACTGATATAAATTGGAGAGATGATGTCCATTTCATCATCATCTCATCACACACATTCCTCATGATCTGATTGGTTCGCACAGCCCAGAAGAGGCTTCTCTCTCTCCCACCTGTGAATATGGATGCCTGAAATCTGGATGTTGGAAATATGGTGCCGGATATGGATGCCAGAAATATGGATGATGGCGGATATGGATGCCGGAAATATGGATGGTGGCGGATATGGATGCTGAAAATGTGGATGCCGAAAATGGATGTCGGAAATGGATGCCAGAAATATGGATGATGTCGAAAATGGATGTCGGAAATCTGGATGTCGGAAATCTGGATGAGGGATTCTTTTGTTGACTTGTGTTGACTTTTGATGAGCTGTCTTTGAGGGTTGTGTGTGACACTTGGAGGGTTGGCTAATCTGATGTTGAGAAAGACTTTGCTGGTTGATGCATCCCATTGTTGTCATAACGCACACTATCCTATATCTTTGTTGGACAAGAAGAAATGTAAAATATGATCTATATTATTGGCTTGTCTTCTGTTGATCTATTATTGTGTTCTATCAGCATTTTACTTTCATGTCTATTATTGTGTTCTATCGGGCCTAAGAAAGATTGAAGTAAATTTGCATTAAGCATAGAACATACCATGGTTATCTAAAATTAACATGGAATCGGAGTTGCGGTGAAGACAAAGCCCAAGATAGTGTGAAAAGAAATCACCGAAGAAGAAGCCTTGTCAAGGACCAATGGCCTCCTAAACCTACAAGGATTTCAAATCTAATGATAAGTTGACTGACAAGGTTGATTATCATGCATGGAAGATGTCCTTGGATTTGGCATTAGAAGATCAAGATGTCATGGACTATGTGTAGGGGAAGATTTATGAGCCTCCATCATATTTTATGAGGCTCACAGAAATCAGGAATGATCTCCTTGCCTATCGATAGCTTGTCCTCATTGCTCTTGGAGGACTTCCCCGAGACTAGTATGTATTTAATACTATGATTCTTCATAATAATGTGATTGTTGAATTTGATGAATTGTTGACTAGATGCACTCAAGAGGAGACAAGAATGATGGAGACAGATCATCCCTCTAATGGAAATAGAGGTGACCCTACTACCTTCGCCGCTCATGCAAAGAAGAAGAACCATGGTGGCCCGAGAAATCAAAACCATGGTAGAGTGGGGCCCAAAGGAAGGGAAGATGTTACACTTGTAACAAGTTTGGTCACTATGCAAGTGAGTGCCCTAATAGAAGGGACTCTCCCAGGGATGATGACAACAACAACTCTAGGGGGAATGGAAATCAAAGGAACAACAGGTTCAAAGGAAAAAGGAAGGCTCCCTCTAATCGTAGTGGAAATGGGAAACCTTTCAAGAGGTCAAGAAATTCCAAGTACGATGAGTCTAATGTTGTTGATAATAAGAAAAATGAATTTATTCTTGTATCTGCCCTCTCTGTTGCATCTCCTCCCGACACCCTGGATGTCTGGTTGATTGATAGTGGTGCTTCAAGGCACCTCGCTGGTTATAAAGAAGCCCTCTCTAATTTGATTGAGAAGGATACTAATCTATAAATTATCCTTGGAGATAATGCCACCTATCCCGTGAAAGGGGCAGGGACTGTGACCCTTCATTTATCTCGAGGTCAATTCCTCAGTTTATAAGATGTGTTGTACGTACCTGATTTGAAGAAGAAACTTGTGTCTATTTCAGCAATGGAAGACAAAGGATTCAAGGTGGCATTCGTTGATGGAAAGGTACGCATCTGGAAGAAGAACTTCAAGGAAGCTCTTACTATTGGTTTTAGAGTTCATACACTCTACCAAGTTGGAGGAAGTCCATTGGGGGCTATGTCATGGGATACAACTCTTCAAACGGATACAACTCTTCAAACAGATTTATGGCACCAGAGGTTTGCACACCTTCATTACAAACCCTTTCCCGAAGCAAGGAAGGTGGTGACAGGGATGCCCGAATTTAAAGATGATCATGAAGGTATATGTTAGGGTTGTGCCGAAGGGAAGCATACAAGGGGACCATTCCCCTCTAGTGTCACAAAGACAACTAATATCTTGCAGTTGATTCATTGTGATTTATCTAGTATGTTTACTATGACATCCTTGGGAGGATGTTCCTATTACATGACTTTTACAGATGACTTCTCCTGCAAAACCTGGATATATTTCTTGAAGAAGAAGGACACGAAGCATTCAAATGGTTTCATACCTTCAAGGCCTTGGTGGAAAATCAAACCGAGAAGAGAATCAAAGTTTTGAGGACCGACAATGGGTCCGAGTATGAGTCAAATGAATTCAACGACTTTTGCAGTGAAGTTGGCATTAAGAGGGAGACCACAACTATGTATACTCCTGAGCAAAATGGTGTTGCTGAAAGAAAGAACAGGACCATTGTGGAAGTTGCCTGCGCCATGCTATGTGACCAAGGTCTTCCAAAGTTTCTATGGGGAGAAGCTGCAAACACTGTTGTGTGCATTCAATATAAATGCCACATTCCGCTCTAGACTCCAAGACTCCCGAAGAAGTCTTCTCTGGTAAGAAACGTGATGTTTCTCATTTTAGAGTTTTTGGTTGTCCTATTTACTTTCATGTGTCGAAAGAAAGAGAAGCAAGTTGGATGCTTCTAGAAAGAAGGGAATGTTTGTGGGCTACAATGAAACTTCGAAGGCATATAGAATCTATGTGCCTGGTCAAATAGAAGTGGAGATATGCCACAAAGTCACCTTCAATGAAGATGATGCCCTCAAGAAAGTAAGAAATATTCCTAACTCCAAGGATGAACCGATGCCCGATGTTGAAGGACCTATGGATCCTATTGATCCACCTCCTTCAAATAAGAGACGACCCTCATGGCTTAGGGATACTATGGAAGATGCCGAGAGACATATTGCCCCAAGGGGGACATTCCGTGAAAGCAAGAAGTTGAATAAATACCAAGGGTATCTAGCAGCCATGAGTACAATTGTACAATCTGAGCCTGGATCATTTATAGAAGTAGTAAAGCATCAAGTTTGGAAGGATGCTATGCACAAAGAATATGAGCCCATTATTAAAAATGATGTCCGGGAAGTGGTCCCGAGATCGGAGGACAAATCTATTGTCACCTCTAAATGGCTCTATAAGATCAAGCATGGATCTGATGGTAGTGCTGACAAGTACAAGGCAAGATTTGTTGCTCGACGCTTCTCTCAAAAAGAAGGCATAGATTATGATGATATATTTGCACCTGTCACCCGCTATACCACCATCCGATCTATCATTGCCCTTGCTGCAACGCAAGGATAGAGTCTCCATTAGATGGATGTCAAGACTTCCTTTCTGCATGGTTCAATAAAGGAAGAGGTTTATGTGGAGCAACCTCTGGGGTTCGAAGTCCAAGATAGAGACACCTATGTATGAAGGTTGAAGAAAGCCCTCTACGAGTTGAAGCAAGCCCCCAGGGCTTGGTATGAGAGGATAGATAGTTACTTGATGAAGTTGGGCTTCACTCGAAGTAATGTTAATCCAAACCTTTGTTTTAAGGTTGATAGAGAAAGGCCTCTCATTCTAGTTCTCTATGTGGACGATCTCTTCATAACAAGTGTTGACCCTCTCATTCATCAATGTAAGAGGGAGCTAGCTTTCGAGTTTGAGATGAAAGACCTAGGATTGATGCATTACTTCCTAGGCTTGGAGATCTGGCAAAGGCCAGGCGAGATTTTCCTTTCTTAAGGAAAATATGTCGTGAAGCTGCTGGAGAGATTTGGTATGGTGGACTGTAAATCTGTGTCGACACCGATGGAACTCAACTTTAAGAAGTTCTGTGGAAACGTTGTTGGGTCCGAGCTAGGAAATCCCACCAAGTATAGACAACTCGTGGGGACCCTGATGTTCTTAGTGAACTCCCGTTCGAACGTATGTTTTGCAGTGAACACTTTGAGTCAACATATGGTTGAGCCTCATCACATTCACTTGGATTGGTGCCAAGAATCTATTGAGATATCTTCGGGGCACAATCAACCATGGGCTGAGATACATCGTCGGGAGTTTTAGACTAAATGGATATACTAATGTCGATTGGGCTAACAGTGTGGTGGATCGCAAGAGCACATCTGGATGTTGCTTCACCTTGGGTTTTGCTTCGATATCTTGGATGAGCAGGAAGCAGAACTCGATGGTTTTGAGCACCGCTGAGGTCGAATACATTGCAGCGAGGTATGGCCTGTTGTGAAGCTGTTTGGTTGAGAAAGCTCTTCAGTGAGTTGTTCGGGCATGTGCTAGATACCACCGTTATCCTTTGTGATAACCAGAGTGGGATTCATCTTTTTGAGAATCCTGTGTTCCACGATCGATCCAAGCATATTGATAATAAGTACCACTTTATCCAAGACATGGTACAGCGAGGCGCCGTAAGGCTCGATCCCACAGGAACTGATGAGCAAGTCGTAGATATCCTCATGAAGCCCCTGGGGAAGGTCAAGTTCTTGGAATCGTGGAAAAACCCTATTGTGAGGGTCCTACTTGAGTTGGACTATGAGCTCTAGGAGCTTCAGGGAGCTTGGGGATAACTTCTTGGAGCTATAAGCAAACACGGGGCTAGGCTTGTAGAACCTTGTTGTGCTTCTACCCCACCGTTATGATATTGATTTGGTTCACCTCTCTTTGATTTATGCCCCGCATGCATCCTACCCATGGAGTTTCAGACTCATGGGAAGTACCTCTTATTTGGCCAATGAGGTGGGAAATGTGGATAGAGACCAATAGCAAGACCGTTGGACGCATCAGAGATTGTCGTACTCTCTATGTTTAGGATGGCACGTGTCCAACACCTTGATCCGGGATCAAGTCTGATGAGGTTCTTACCTCTAAACTGATATTGGGTCAATAAACTAACTTCGGGTTAGTATGAGACTTTTTTTTAGTCCAAGAGAGGTTTTAACCTCTAAGCTGACTTCGGGTCAGCAAAGCGTGATGTCTTTGTGACTCACCTTTTTGTTCTAATTGCGAAGAAGAGCCAGCAAAGCAAGTTACGGCAGGATGACGCACAATGATATATGATGGTACTGATCTCTGGATGGCACAAGTGGACAGATGGAGTTCTCCCTAGTTGAGAGGGAGTGTTAATTTTAGGCAACTAGGTACAAACTCCAGGTTGCACTACTCATATGATGATGATTATATTTTTGTTGAATTCCTCTTTTGGAGAGGTGCAAGATTGATCTAAAGATCATATTGTTTCGATGAGCAGAACATATATTTTGATTTTATTTTCCACTCATGCGCAAGGTCAACCAGATTTGTAATGTAGGCTCACAAGCCTAATAGATGTGTCACACACCCTCACTGACTGATATAAATTGGAGAGAGATGATGTCCATTTCATCATCATCTCATCACAAACATTCCTCATGATTTGATTGGTTCATACAACCTAGAAGAGGCTTCTCTCTCTCCCATGTGTGAATATGGATGCCGTAAATCTGGATGCCAGAAATATGGATGATGCCGGATATGGATGCTGGAAATATGGATGATGCCGAATATGGATGTCGGAAATATGGATGATGCCGGATATATGGATGATGCCGGAAATGGATGTCAGGAAATATGGATGAGGGATTCTTTTGTTGACTTGCGTTGACTTTTGATGAGTTGTCTTTGAGTGTTGTGTGTGACACTTGGAGGGTTGGCTAGTCTGATGTTGAGAAAGACTTTGCTGGCTGATGCATCCTGTTGACTGCCATAACGCACACTATCCTATATCTTTGTTGGACAAAAAGAATTGTAAAATCTGATCTATATTATTGGCTTGTCTTCTGTTGATCTATTATTGTGTTCTATCAGCATTTTACTTTCATGTTTATGTGATTGCTAAATTGAATCGAGCCTAAGAAAGATTGAAGTAAATTTGCATTAAGCATAGAACATATCATGGTTATCTAAAATTAACAATTATGAAGACTGACCATAGCTACAAAATTCAACACTTTGTGCCCCCTCACTGTCTGAGTGAACCATCGAGGTTTCCTAAAAAAAGAAGGGGTTTATGTCCCCACCTATTCACCTAAAGGCTCTTGTATTGCCCTGAAAATCCCTAGTGACCCCAGCTCAACCTTCAGAACTTGATACTCACTCATACTCTTCCACTAGGTTTAGAATCTCATTAGACCTATCCTTGTTGCTTGTGAAAACAACCTTGGCAAGTTTTCCAAGCGTGCATTCTCTGCATACACCATGCTACTCAATAATGAACTCTAAAAGACCTATGACTATCTCCCTTAGAATAAGTAATGCCCTGCAATGTAGGTGCCCCATCCTCTTGTGCCACAAGTTGTCATTGTTATGTATTAAGGATTGAATAGGTTCGCCCTTCAACCTATACAAATTACCTTCTCTAACCTGTATTACCTGAAATGTATATGTGCTAGAATCCTTCACGTTGATGAAGACTTGTTGGCTCTTGAACTCTACTACAAAGCCCTTATCCTATGTGATCGAAACTCAAAGCAAATGCTTCCTAGGCTTGAAACAAACAAGACATCATCAAAATCTAATGAATTACCTAAATAGAGGTGGAAGAGAATAAAACCAACTCCTGCTACTAGGTGCTCAGCATCATCACCAAGCTCAACCTGTACTCCTAAGTCCTACTTTTTTAGACTAGAAAACAATTGTTGCACTAATGTCATGTGTTAGGAATCGAGATGCTATGCATTCCTTCGAATCATGTTGGTTTAAAGACAATATACCAATGAGAAATTCTTCTCAAACCTGGCAGCAAACCCATTTATATGAGTTTCTACAAAGGTTGCTACCTACTAATGTTTCTCCCCTTTGCCCCTTCTTCTTCTATGGGCATTTTGAGGCATAATGATCACGCTTATGACAAACGAAGCACTTTATTTTGATTAAGTCCTTCCCTGATTGTGAGGTTGACTCCTCACTCTTGCCCTTACCCTTGTTGGGTCCTTTACCTCTGCCGTTACTTAACCAAACAAATAGATTTGTGTTGCCATCATCATCCTCCTTGTCAGCCTTTGACTCCATCTAACTCTCCCCATAGCCTTTCAAAGTCAACAAGGGTTTCCCGAGCATAAATAACTTTGACACGTGGTTCCCATGAAGTTAGGAAACCATTTAGTTCCATGTTCACCAACTCTGCAACTGCACCCTTCTCCCCAACTGCTAAAAGCTAGTCATGAATTTGTGTGCTCTTTCATAAAGTAATCATTGACTATGTCTAATCTAGTCATCTCTATGGATCTAAGTTTGTTTTGCAATATCATCTACCTATTTATGTTCTAACTCTAGAAAAGACTAGCTAGGGCATTCAACATTTGATTCGTTGCAGTCTTCTTGGATACATGAGGGATTGGATGGTCTCTTTTGGCATCCAAGATCATCTCCTTGGCCTCCTTTTTGTTATGAGTTGCTAAGTCCTAAGGATTTGTACGTGAAGTCACAAAATCCTTGACAATGTCCCAAAGTTCATTCTCTTTTGGTAAGAATGTAATCCTCACTTTCCTTTGAGCTTGCCATATCTTGAGCACTTGTTTCAATTTGTTGTTCTCGATTGAACAACAAATTCAAATTAGCCTCTATTTGAAAAGATTCCTCTTGCATTAACAATTAGTTTTGCAAGATTCTTGTGTTCAAAGGCAAGTTATCAAGTCCCTTTGGAGAGTGGGACGTCTTCGGTTGGACCATCCATCTCCAAAGACCTCAAGGTGCTCACAAGTCTCTCAAGATAGCATTCTACAAGGACATCACTAGATAATTGATAAGGAGGTTTCTATGAGCTTTATTTTCCATTGGTTAATTTAAATTGTGCTCAAATTTATATCAAGCATATCAGGCTAGATCATTGGGCTTAGGCCCATTTTTCTCTCATTAAGTCATCTCTTGCGAGTTGATTTGAGTGAGGAAATTTGAAATATAAGTGTACTTTATATTTTCATTTGTTCTCTAACTCCCTTCCATTCCATGCTTGTGTTTTCCTCTTAAATATTTCAGCCCTTTATCTCTCTTGCATGCTCATTTTTCTTGAAGCAACGATACGTTAGCCAGAACAAGGAGTCCATACAACACTTGGATGCCACCTAATAGAGTTCGATCCCACACTTGGCTTGACAGCTTTCTACACTTGTGATTCGATTTCCTTCATTGGGAATGTCATCTTCTCCACGCGTCATTGGATTTATCTATTGGGATCTTCTCCCATTTTTGTATAAATCCACCATGAGAACTCTCATTTTCCCATGGTTGGAAGCTCTATTCTTGTTGTTACTATACTCAAATTTCTATTGTAATAAAATTAGTCTTTTGCAGATACTTCTTGGTCTTGTGATGTTATTTCGTGAGGATGAGGTAAAATGTTCCATTTGATTTTGTTCTTCATGCTATGACTATTTTCCATTGAGTTTATCTTGCTTAAGCTACCTGATTTGCGCATTTCCTAAGGGCATTATTGTCTAGGGAGGGGATATTTGTAACTATTTGCAATCTCCTTTGAGCTTGCCATATCTTGAGCACTTGTTTCAATTTGTTGTTCTCGGTTGAACAACAAATTCAACTTTGCCTCTATATGACAAGATTCCTCTTGCATTAACAATTAGTTTTACAAGTACTTCTTAATGTTTAAAGGCAAGTTACTAAGTCCCTTTGGAGAGTGGGACGTCTTCGATTGGGGACCATACATCTCCAAAGACCTCAAGGAGCTCACAAGTCTCTCAAGTTAGCATTCTCCAAGGACATCATTGGATAATTGATAAGGAGGTTTCTATGAGCCTTATGTTCTTCCTTCCATCAAAATTGAAATTTAATTTATATTGGTTACTTTAAATTGTGCTCAATTTTATATCAAGCATATAAGGCTAGATCATTGGGCTGAGGCCCATTTTTTTCTCATTAAGTCAGCACTTGCAAGTTGACTTGAGTGAGGAAATTTGTAATATAAGTGTAATTTATATTTTCATTTGATCTCTAACTCCTTTCCATTTCATGCTTGTGTTTTCCTCTTACATATTTCAGCCCTTTATCTCTCTTGCATGAGGTGATCTCAATTGGTATAAGAATTAGAGGCAATTCAAGTTTGGGAACAAGATTCAAAGCGCATTGCCTTGGAGACACTTCACCTTTGAACCTTCAATAACCTCTCTTCTATATTCATTATTCCTTCTTCTAGAACCTCACATTCTTGAGGAAATCTAACTTTCTTGTATCTTATTATTCACTCAAGGCTGCCAAACCTTTCCTATTGTAACAATTTCTCAAATAGATTTGTAATTATTAATTTATAACACTTTTGTTAGGAAAGAGCATCCTTGAATATTGTAAGCTCTTCCCAAATCCCTCATTTTTATAAAAGGGTCATCACATCACTAATAAATAATAAAAGAACTAACTTTTCGTTGGGAGCTCATTTCTATGAAAGGGTCATCACATCACTAATAACTAATAAGAGAACTAACTTTTCTTTGGGAGCTTGGGGATTCCCCTTGACATTCCATCCTTCTCTCTTTGAGAGAGGGACATCTTATGTGTTTGTTCTGATCTTTCATCTCATTTCATTTTTTATTTTTTGCATTAATTCAACCTCATTTCCTTTGATTTCATGCTCTAAATTTACTAATGCGCACTTTCTTTTAATCTACTTGATTAATCTCTTGCTTCATCTTATTTAGGTTATCATTGCATGCTACTTCATCATTCACTAGTCTTAAGCTAATTTTTCATTTTATGCTTCATATTATTTAGCATCTACTCATTCACTTGTATATGTTCTCAACATTTTTTCTAATGCAAGTGATATCTAATTGGTTAGTTTAGTTTTTGTTTACCTGTAGCAACAACCTAATTCCATTTCAATGTTAGTGTAGCTTCATGTTCATTTGCGACTTGTCTCACTCAAAAATTTTACTTTGAGCAATCCTTACATTTGGAGCAAATTGCAAGCTTCATCTATATGTTAGTTTAATTTTCATCTCTTTCAACTCTCATCACATGTTAATTTCCATTTTGCTCATTCACATGCATTAGTACTTAATCAACAATCTAATTTGCATAGCTCTCCACAACTTGATCAATTAGCATTGCACTCACAACTTCATTTTTTAGCATTAAAATCAACCTACAACATAAGTTGGTTGTATAGAGACTAGGACCCCTTCCTCAATACTCGTTTCCCAAGTTTGTGAGAAAGGTAAACACGTGACCATGCAATTCAAGTATGACTGAGTCCTACGTTGGAGTGGTGACACGTGGGTAGACTTGAGGGACTAGGTGGATACTCATTAATGAGGTGAAGCTTCTCCACTTGAGGCCCCTTGCTACTATCCCTATCCTTGCAAGGGGTAAAAGTTTAAAGAGGAAGTTTTCACCTTAGAATAGGTAGAATAGGACTAATAAAATAAACCAAGAGCATTTCTACATCACTTTATTTTCCTTGCAACATATTTCATGCTTACGTTATCTTGAGGATCGAGTTTTATTGCAAGTATCATTTACTTTTCAAGTGGAATCTCATATTTTGCAAGTATTGTGGTTTTAACTTTACAAGTATTTACATTTTTTGTACTTGCATATATTCTCATTTAAAGTTCACTTGTGTATCTTGAATAATTGGAGCTTGTTTAATTATCTTGGAGTATCTTTCCTTGGTGTAACTTTTCCTTCAAGTTATCTCATGTGAACACACTTTACATTTCAAGTGAAAATTGTGTCTTTACTTGCTTTTACTTTACAAGCAATTATTTGTTTCCATGAGGATTTATCTTCTTGCAAGTTTACTTATTTGCCACTGGTCTTATTATTTCAATTTTTGCAAAGGATATATCTTGTTGATATCACTGTTTATCTATTGTGCTTTACATGTTCATGGTCATATCATTTACTTGTTAAAGTACTTGCATGTTCAATTTTAAAAGTACTTGCATGTTTAATTTTATGGTTGATGTGTCTCTTGCTTGAATAATTTTTCATCTCCTAGAACTTGTTTAATATCACTAACCAAGCCTTAGATTTCCTTTAGGGTCTACCCCCCTTGGCTTCATCTAAGAGAGAGCCTAGACAGAGGAGTTGGGAATTGGGTGGCAGCCCCAACTCACAACGTGCCCCCATGGCCACACCAAGTGGAGTTAGAGACTTTCTCTTACTAACATTAGGTGTGGAATCAGGCGGCAACACTACATGTTGCTCGAGGATGCTTCTGCCCTAGCTAGTTGCTCTCTTGCATGTGCTCAACTACTCAAGTGTGTGTAAAACCCTCTACCTTGCCCTATCTTTATAGTTTTAGCAACAATTACTCCTAGTCTAAGTACAATATTAGATTCAACTGCTAAAAATAAGACTTTTCACCTTTTTACTAAAGTGAATTACAAAATTTAAAAAAAAAATCCAAAGATAGAATTACTTTTTGAAAATATTTTTGGAAAACTTCTCACATGTTCGCACTAGACATAAGTGGAAGTTCATATCAAAGTTATAACACTATCAAAATCAACAATAGACCACAAAGGGTGATGCCTCTTAGATCCCACAATGGTTGTTGCATGTTGTGAGGTTGGAGGTGCAAGGGTGGGCCTAATAAAGGAGGTTGACACAAAGGATGGGCATTTTCTAGCACACATGAGGTTATGCGCTAGATAACCATCGCTATGCTCAAATTATTCATAATCTCTTGAATAATAATGAACCCCATTACACTAAATTTTCAACCCAACAATGCGAGTAGTTTTTATCGCTGAGGATAAAACAATTAAGCAAAATAATCCCCTGCTTAAGTATCTAATTGTCTATCTTGTTTCTGCTCAAGGATTTAGTACCACCACACTTGGATCCATAGATCAATATAGTGTGGCCACAAGTGGTAACACCCATGTCACTCCAAAAGTTATGGCTAGCAAGGGATGATATCAATGTCTAGTGCATGACAATGACTACATCACACTTTGGACGAACTGAACCTTAGATACGCAATTGTTGATTATCACTCAGCCACTCTAGATTAGAGTTGTGGGTCACGTGTCATAGTAAATCAAATTTGGTATTCAGAGTTCACTTCATCCAATGTCCGTGAAAAAGCCTATCTTCTGCATTTTGCTCCATTTCATATGGGTTAGCATAATGTGCAAATAAGACAAGCATCATTCAAATAATTCAATCACTGAGAGAGATCAAATTAGGACAACAACTACATCACACTTAAGCTAAGATTACATCACTCCCGACGTGTGTACTATGGCAAAAGTTACATTTGCTCCACAATCGTTTAAGTTGTGCTAGGGCTTTTTGTGGTAGTTGAACTTTTTTTCAATGTTTCACTTTTCATCTAGGTTGGTCTTATCTAATGGAACATCATTCTTCCCAAGCTTCTATTGGTTAGATGTTGCACTCTTTGATGGCTTGAAGTCATTTTTCCACTACGCAAGGCCTTTGTCTTTCTTGCACTATGTTTTTTCTTCAAACTACAAAGTAACATTAAGTGTGCAAGAGAGTGTTTAGGTCAAAGAACTTCGTCTCTTGCTAAAGTTAAAGATTAAGACCACTTACATACCCCAAGCCTATGGGCTCCTCCAAATATGCAATGCGCAATTTTTATATGAGTTGATGAGATTAATATGTATACCAACCCAACCACTTCAAGAAACCAGCATTCCTTATCAATTCCCATTTAACTTACAAATCAACAACATGACCCAAGTGTGCTTCATCTTATCATTCATTAGAGGAAATTTCAACTTAAAAGTGGCCTCGTAAGAAAAAATAATAAAATAATAGGTAAATAATAAAATAAGAGCTATGAATTTAGGAGGGAAAAGAAGAAAACTACTTTTTTCGTTGTATTTTTTACTTATCTCCTTATAGGTTTACTTAAATTTCAAGTGTAGACATGCATTGGATGCGAAATTAAATTTCCGCATCCAACGAGTACCCATTATGCATACTACTGAGAATACCCCACACTGATAAAAATTGAAGATACATTAAAAAAATGTGTCAAACATGTTTTTTAATGTATCTTCATTTTTTTATCAATTTGAGTCTTTTCAAAAGTATGCATAATGGGTACGCGTTGGATGTGTAATTTAATTTTGCATCCAACGAGTGTCTACACTTCAAATTTGAGTAAACCTATAAGGAGACGAGGCAAAAATACAATAAAAAATAAGTAGTTTTTTAAATTTTCCCTCCAAAATATTTACATCTACCACTTTTTAAATTTAAAGGATTTTGATTGGTTTACATATTATGTACGTGAAAATTTCATGGGCACTTTTAAGCTGAAATTTCCTCTAATGTCACACAAAATCAATCAAGGTGTACAATAAAGATTAGAAGGAAACTTGATCTAGATCAATAGGGGGATGCATAAGAATCAAGGAGGATCACAGTGGTTAGAGAACACGTACCTGAAAGGAATAGCAACTAGAGTAATCAAATTAGTTAGGTCAAAATTGGCAAAAAGGGAAAATCGGTAGGATTCATACAGGAAAAGGAAAATGCATAAAAGGAGAGGGCAGATAGAGGAAAAGGGAATCTTCAATTTTTGTAGATCAAGGAGAGCAAAGGGGCCACCATATTCACTGCGTTCATGTTCGTGTTCGAGTTCGACAACTTTGAAATTCGAATAAAGTTCAACACTTAAAATTTTAGCGATAAAGTTCGGCATTAAATTTGACATACTAGAAATTTGATATATATATATATATATATATATATATATATATATATGTAATAAAAATTTTAAGTTTTAAACACATAGTAGGTTGATAAACACATACAATGCAACCTGTAAGTTTAGTTACTTGACTCTAATTACAAACGAGTCAAGTCACTAAATTTACAGTGACTTGACTTTAATTACATCACATTTCCTGGCAATCTGATAGTCAAATAGTAATCATGCTTTCAGTGACAGGCTAGCAGGGGTTTCATTCTTGTACAAACATGCTTATCATAATTCCATTAATTCATGGCATTTCCTTTGAGAAAAAGCGTGCATAATTCTCAATAATTTGGCTCAAATGGTAACTCGCAGTTAATTTATCTAACAAACATCCACGTATTCTTCCAACTTTGTTAAATTTTTGGGTAGGATCTTCAATACTTTTTAGAGATTGTTAGGCAAGGACTATAAAGGGAATAAAAATAAATGGATCAAATGAGTTGCAGTAGAGTCAAGTCACTCCGACGAGGGTGTAGTGGGAGTCTGAGACACATCACACAGGTATCGAGTGTGGTGTCTAGACGCATCATGCAAGGGTCGAGTGTGGAAACAACGACACTGCAATAGGAGTCGAGAGTGGACCCTGGAGAGTGTGCTTAAGGTTCTAAGATTTATTTTTTTCAAATCATAAACAGTGAAAACAACCTAATCCAAAAAAAACGGCAAACAAGCATAACCCAAACCCGAATTTATTAGAACGAAGGGAAAATTTTTAAATTTTGTTAACTTCGTGATCCTGTTCAGGTTCAAATTCCAGTCCACCTTTATGTTCGGCGAACAAATTTGAATTGCTTTTAAGTTCGGCGAACTTTGAATAAAAAGGATTATATTCGCCGAACACGGTGACTAAGGGGGCCACATCACATACAAGGAAGAAAGTTGCCACCCACAATAGTGAGGACGAAGGACTTACCGCTCTCACATACACATTCATTCTTCTATAGTTATATAACTATTTTATTCTATTATTCACCTTCTTGTTCTTTCTTGTTGGGTCAAAATCTAGCAGACCTTGTGAGAGGGAGGCAAACCAAGATGCAACAATGAGGTGCTTGCCACTATCACCCTAACACTCCACCTCCCGCTCTTTAGTGTAATTTCACCACACAGGAGGCTTCCCAATTTAACACCTAAAGGATGTTCTAAGTCACTTGGATCAAGGTGATGAATGTGAAACGTTAAGCAAGGTACTTCTTCTATCAATTAGGGCACAATTCTCTAATACAAAGAAACAACATACCATAAGAAAATCCTAGAACAGAGTGCTCGATACCTAGGGTTTCAAGAAGTAGCTTAGCAAAGGTACATCTAGGCATGCAAACACAAGGAAAAGGTTGACTTGAAGATATTATCAACAATAGGAGATGGTAAACCTTCAAACAAGCCCTATGATGAAGCATTCTATAGCGTTAGGGTTAATTAGGGCACAAATCGCCTAGGGTTGATGATGTCATCCCTAATAAGGCAATTTTCACCATGGAAAAGGCTATATTTTGAGTGTGAGGTCATTCAAGGTGAAAACTAGCCAAATCATGTCCATTGTTTTGATTCCTCAAAGCATGGTTGAATTTGGCCCTTGCCCTAGCCCTAGGGGCTTGCCTTAAAGGGCCAAAATGGTTAGGAAGGAGAAAAAGATAAAAGTTTTCAACGATTTTTTACCATCATAAGGATCCTAGTGCCTTTCCCTACTTGGATGATGGAGTCTTAGGGGCTAATCTTTAGAGTTATCAAATTCATGCATTGAGTAAAGGGAAAAACCCTTGTTTTCACTTCCAAACCCTAGCTACCTTTTAATGAGGGGGAAATTAACTAGAAGAATAGCTCTCTAGGAGATCTTCCAGGGATTTCAAGGAAAATAGGCTTAACATACAATAAACAAAAATTTGCATTTAGACAAGGAATAATAGAAAACCGTAGCAATATTTCATTACATGTAAAACCATAAAAGGTATGCAATAAATACTCATAAATTTTCCAAGAAAGTGCTTTCTTTCAATCCCAAAAAAATGCCTCCAATAGTATAGCTCCACAAAAGATTGCATCTCCACAAGTAGCGAAAATTGAAATACAAAAGCTAATTCAAGCTCTCTCTAAAGAGGTTGAAATCCACAAAGATGATGATGAACAAATGCATGGAGTGATCCTCCTTTTATAGGAGGTCTATCACTTTGATTAATAAAAGCCTCTAAACAAGTTTAATTTTGAGTAGACACAAAGTAAATGGGTTACAAGCCAACCCAATAACTCAATGAAATAAAATATGCCAACATTTGCCCACACATGTGAGTCGTAAGGCCTCTCTAAGCATGACATCATGCCCTTTTAGGGATCAAAATGCTCTGAAAGTGCAATGCAAGGGTTGGATGTGTCTCCAAGCATCATGATCAACCTCAATTTGAGGAGAGGTTCTCAAATCAAGCCTCAAAACATCTCCATATGCCCAAACGTTAGCTTATGGGTGCCATCTAGACAACGTAGTGTACTATCTCTCTAACATTGGGGCTCCATTAGGTAATACAAGCCCTTCCTAATCTTCCTAGGGATGATTATCATCATCTGGGCTATGGATCAAGGCATGCCCATCAAGTAGCGTCAAGGCTAGCCTAGCGGCATGTTGGGTCTGTCGGGTATATCATCAAGAATCGCCAATACTATGCAAGATGACCTCAACGTTTCGACATCTGAGGGTGCTCTGGGGTGTCCATCAACTATCGAGATCATCAAAGTGCCCAATGCTCTGTTGTAGAAGGGCAACGTTGCATCTGCAAGATCATCATTCTCTTCGAAAGTGTAGTATGGCCTGGGCATCATGTGGAGTAGGAGTGGAATAATTTGCCATAAAGGCCTCGGCTGCTCTATGCAAAACCATCTGTAAAGATCATCTCAAACTCAAGTGAAAGCAACCATTCATTAGAGACAATAACCATAGATGCATCTAAGTGACCATACTTAACTGTTAAGGGCTTAATAATACTTCAAACCGGGATCAATTTCAAATATCTAACTGAACAAAGTCTCGTAAAAGTGTTTCCTACCTTTGTAGAGGTGGTTAGGCAAGCGACCTTATTAGGTGCTTCCAACCCCTAAGGGAGGTGGCATTTCCAAGGTCAACCCTTTAATTCATAGGTGTTAGTGAAAATAAGTGGCAAAAGAGGGGAATGATTTCATGGCTAAGTGCCATGGTCAGAGGACCAGCTGATGGAGGTCCACATCCTGAGTGTATAAATGTAATGGAGGGAGCAATTGTGGAGGCATCAGTTACCCCTTTCCTCGGCCTATTTTTCCCACCCCTCTGGTTCACCTTTTACTTCTTTTTTATAATGCATTTATATGGTGCATAGCTCAAGAATAAAAGCTTGCCTTTTATGATATAACATTTATTTTACGCCTTAAGAAGAGTCAATTTCTTACTCCAAAGTTGGGACATGCAAGGGTTGTTTGTAATGAGATGGAGCATCAAGTGCTCAGGAATCAGGTGATGGCTAATGAGGGGATAGAGCTCATGCTAGGCTTTTTCCCACATGCTAATTATGTTTCGACCATCTTTTGCATTTTAAACTTTTCTTTTCCTTTTGTTGTCATCATCTTATTCTTTTTCATTCTTGTAGATGCATCAACCTCCATGGCAAAAAATTTCGGCCTTACTCAAGGATGTGAATGTATGAGTGCCAAATCCCAATGAACCAATGACAATTAACCCGAAGGATGAATGTGGTATCAAGGGAATGATGAAAGATGTTATGTTTGGAATGGTAATGCATACACTACTTCAATCCAAGTTTTCTAAGTAGTACCCCTCCTATAACCCTAAGGCCTTAAAGGAGGTTCCACTAGACTAACCTCCTTGATAAGGTGAGAGAACAAGTTTACAGTCAAGATCAGAAAATCATCCAAATCGCCCTTTTATCCATGTTAGAATGCCCAAAACACTAAGTAAAAGTACTTGATTGCAAAATAATTAAAGTATTTGTCGAGTGGTAGCCCCCCTTCATTCAAGAGGAATGTTGGATGGTGAGAGGTGAATGACTCGTGCAAATGGCGAAAGAATGTGGCATATCAACATCCCTGAGCAATGTATAGGGCTACTAGCTGGTTGGCTATCTAAGATAGGAGAGAAAATTTTCTCCTATGGGATTACCCATTTTGGTGGGTAATATTTCCCACATTTTTTAGTTGTAAAAAAACATTGAAATGCCTAAGGGAAACCAACAACATTGTATAGTAGACACCTCTTTCTTGTTCCTTGTGGTTGTCTGTTTGGCAAATGGTTTAATAGGATCTTGTTAGATATGAAGATCATGATTAGAACTTACTTCATGATTAGGACTTAAGCTTAATAAAGTGATATAATAATTTGTTACTTAATGTAGGGGTCAATTGGTTAAGTATTTGGGACTTGTGTAACATACTCTGCATCTCCTACCATGTAATGAGACATTGCATCGCCCAACAATGTATGTATCCACTCTTTCCAATTCTCTCATGTATTCATGTCCATGCTTGTGTATCTAAAATTCACATTGCAACATTCTTCAAAGACACAGTGGGGACAAGCCAACGAAAGTGAAGGATTTGACGAATTATTGTGATTATAGAACACCAAAGGATTGTAATGACACACACATTTGGACAAAAGCAAGACATCTCGACTACAAAGATAAGTAATCTTTTTATTGTGTATTTTGCAATGTTATTTTATCAAAGTGGTGGTTTCTGGGAATTTAAAAAAGGCGTGAATACCTGTGATAGAAGAGGAGAAATCTATGAGACGAGATACCTCATCCACCACAAAGTTTTCCAATGTGTTGTGGCAAACCCAAAAAGGGTTATACTTGCCCATATGAGTTGTCCAACATGAATTAGGACGCTATCAAAGAGTGAAGAGAGATCATGCATCATATCAAGGGAGTCACAAATTAAATATTATGGTGTGAGACGGGTCGCAAATGTGAACAAACCTCGCTAGAGCCTCCAGAAGATTAACATAAGAACAAATGGCCAACCTATAACATGTAATATACATAAAGGAGTTGACATGAAGAAAGAGAATCACAATCTAATCGTTGACAAGTCTAACATAAAAGTGTTTGTCAAAGGAAGCCACAACCAAAGGAACCTACCTCTATAGGAGCACTGTAAGAGAAGCCATTTATGTGACCCACTGAAATAGAGTTTTTTGTTTGGATAGGAGATAACTCGACATTGACAATTGGGTCTAGCACAAGTGTGTAGCAACAGAACTTGTAGATTTGGTTTCTGTAGCAGCAAGACTTGTAGATTTGTTGGCTTAATAGCAAAAATAGCTTTAATTATAAAAATACATAAGAGATATTTATAATAATTATTTATTAATAAAATGATATGATATAATAAGATGATTGAGAGTTACAATGAGGCCCTGCTTATATACCCATACAGGTGCCTTTTCACGAATGGGCATGTCTTTTAGACATGCCCTTTCATTAACCTAATGACTATTTTACATAATCCATGTTTATCTATTAATGACTATATTTATTACATTAGTTATGAATTAGATTCATAACATTGCTTTCTTCTCGAAAATCTTTGTCCTCAAAGCTTAACTTTTCGACAATTTCCTTTACTTGGGATTATCTGCTAGACATGTCATTCATCACTGGTACCTTGGCATGTATAATTCTTCAATAATGCTTGTCTTGAACTGAGTTCTCTATTGCCCCTTTTTTTTCGTTTCCTCCTCTCTTTTTTTATATATATATTATTATTATTATTAATTAATTTAATTAATTAAATAGTAATTTTAATTAATTAAATTAATATTTTTTTTTATTAATTTCGAAATTAACTTTATAAAAGTTAATTATAATTTAACTTTATAAATTAACAAGTTAAACTATAATCCTTTTTATAAAGAACTTATAATAATTATATTTTTATTTTATTAGATGCCTGGACACTCGTGTCTATCCTTGTGGACAATCGTGTCTATCTAAGGACAGCGTGGATTTTACTGTGTACGCATTGTAGTTTTCCCTTACTTTAGGCACTAGTTCCAAGAAATTTCGAAAATTGATATTGTCTATAACTTTAGTCTTAAGTTCTGATCTATCAAAGGACGCAAGTGCACAAAGTTCTCCACAAGTTGCAACATCCTGCAGAGCAATAACTTCTGTATAGTTGTTCCCTAGGTCAAAGTTTGTCTCAACAAACTTGTGAGCAGCAAGCTTGTATTCCTTGCTTTCGAGGTGAGCTAGCCCTACAGCACATTTCAACTTAGCAACCACAACAAGTTGATCCTGGACATCAGGGGTTTGTTCAGCCTTAGTCACATAACTGGAAACGTGCATGAATTGACCCATCTCAATGCTGACTAGAATCACATTCAAACACATTTGGATAATGTGCTTCGAAGTGGTGCAGTAGTCACGCGTTCGAACACAATTCTTGAAGGCATCTGCAAGCAACCCATGTGCATAGTAGAAGTCCCCGAGATCGTTGTATCTCATTCAAATGCTTTCCTTTATTAGGTTTGTCTTGTAGCCATTGAGCTCATTTTCGATTTTGTCTTTGCGTTGTTCAGCCCGGCGTTCGACTAAGTCAATCCAGTCTTGGTCGAGGGAGTAATC
The DNA here is from genome assembly GCA_034641835.2 of Pinus albicaulis. Taxonomy (NCBI): domain Eukaryota; kingdom Viridiplantae; phylum Streptophyta; class Pinopsida; order Pinales; family Pinaceae; genus Pinus; species Pinus albicaulis. The sequence continues at coordinate 1,391,227,434 of CM076582.1, forward strand.
AAAACCCAACTTCCCACCGATCTTGTGGGCGACCTCTTTGAAGAGTTGGGTGTTGTCGCCCTTCTTGATCTCATCGTAGGCCATCCACAGGGCTTCCATCCTCATACTCTCATTGCCGCAGTAGTCAGCGATGAAGATTAAACGCATTAGCTTTGTCCTCCCATTGTACAGAGAGCCATAAGCCTCCACATCATACCACTGTAGCAGCGAAACTGTAGAGCGACCACGAGAGTCTCATGAGCGACCACGAGACTCTCGTGAGCGACTATGAGAGTCTTGGGAGCGACTGCAATTTTCTGGAGATTTACTACGGAAATCAGCAGAGTGAGTACAGGCTTTTGGTGACTGCCTTGCAACACTAGGTGACCTTCCAGGTAAAGGACTTTCTGAATGATTGCGAGGTAATGGAGAAGAACCTCGAGCTGTCATTTGTGGATTTTCAGAGGAACGACTCCTGGATTTTCGTCGTCTATAATCTCTATCTCTGTAATCATCACTTCTTCTGTGTTCTCTGTCCCGATAATCATCCTCAAACTTCGCATTGTCAGTTGATCCATCAAGCAAACTGTATAACGCACTCATGAATTTTGCATAAAAATTAGGAGGTGTTGTATCCTTCACATTCTTCCAATTCCGCTCTGCCGTTAATGCATTCTTCTTTGCAGAGAGTATCCGTTCATATAATTTCTGATGCAGCCTAAAATGCACATAAAAAGTATCATTGCCATAAAAAATAGATCTATTCTCTGATATGTTGCTTGAAGTAGTAGAATAAACATGCTCTGACAGAGGCTTGGAAAGGGACAGTAAGCGATCCGATAATGCAAATGAATCACCTTCTTCAGCATCAAGTGCATCAGCCATTTCTCCAACCTCACCTTCACTCTCTGCTTTCCCCTCGTTGTCTTCATGATCAACATCCTCTTCATTATCATCATGTGAACATCCATCACCATTGCCAGACTCACTTCCTGAGATATCTTCCATCTTGTCATTCCCTTGCAGGATAGCATTCTTACAAGAGGCGAGGTCACCGGCACTATAACAACTTAAAGTGTTTTGATTTGCTGAAAACTTGCGTGAAATCTCAGCAGCAAAAACAACTGAGACTCCTTGTACATTCTCCATGGAAACTGACATGGAAGGTAGATCGAACCCATTTGATCTATCACATGTTGAACTCACGGTATTTAGAAGCGACTTGATATTATAATTTTACTTTTCTCTCAAGATAGATGCTTCCTGTGAAGTAAAATAAGAATGAAAAGATTTCAAGCCTTTACAAACTGCAGATGCAAGTATAGCTTGTAAATATCCAATATTGAGATTATCTGCAAAAATATCATCAGTATCGCCCTTTGGCCTTTTCTTAGATGCAAAATCTTCAGTTGAGGATTTTCGAATTCTTGGTACAAGTGTGGATAAACTTTCTTTTACCAACATCATTGCAGACTCAAGACTATTCTGAATTGATTCAGATACCGACAGGGCAGCAGTAATCACTACAGGGACCATTTCAGCGGCACTGCTGCTTTGAATTGGGTCATGATAGACAAAAATATTCTTATCCTGACAATCACGTGGTTGTTCCATAGTCTCATGTTTGGCATCATTTTCAGCCTTCTCTTCTGGTGTTGATATTTTATTAGCATGATGATATGCAGGCCCTATAGGGTTATGGTTAAAATCTGTGGTATCTGATTTCTTGAAAACCATCTTACCCTTTTCCATTTTTACTTTACTGTCAGGCTCCTGAGAGAAGTTGGAACCTGGGCCTGGCATCATCTTTCCGGAGTCATCCTCCATATTAGTCTGACATTCACCACTGTTGGGACACAAAACTAGATCGGATCCAGCAAATGGAGGAACACATGGTCCATTCAGATCCTTTTTTGTTTGACTAACACGATGTCCAGAATGACAAACATCACTAATGGCAATCTCATTTCTTGTATAAAAGGCACATTTATGTCCTGCGAAATATTTGTCTCTACACTTCCAACATTTCTCTTCCTTTTTTCCTTCAATATTAGTTGGTTGTTTTCCTTTATTACGCATTGGTGGGGGAATGTATTTGCCTGAATTTCCCATGGATCTTCTACTTGATTTTCCCTTGGCATAACTAACTCCCTTCTCATTATTACAGCGTTTTTCATCTTTTTGTTTCTGATAATTTTCTTCTTTTTCTTTTTCCACATTTTTATGAAATTGTTCATCTTCTCTATTATGGATTACTGCAGAAATTTTTTTACAACGTGCAGAAATTTTTTTATAACCGTTTATGATTTCTACACATGAATTCTCTAATTGCTGAAGCTTTTCTAGAATTTTATTAATTTTTTCACTTTCTTCAGGTTTTTCACGTAATGGCACATCGTATGGTAAACAATGCTCCCGGGCTTGTATACTACGTTCATAAGCTTGTAAGACAATGTTGTGCGACATGGCTTCAACTTGGCTTCGATATGGCTCTGTTAGCTTCGATATGGCTCTGATACCACTGTAGCAACGGAACTTGTAGATTTGGTTTCTGTAGCAGCAAGACTTGTAGATTTGTTGGCTTAATAGCAAAAATAGCTTTAATTATAAAAATACACAAGAGGTATTTATAATAATTACTTATTAATAAAATGATATGATATAATAAGATGATTGAAAGTTACAATGAGGCCCTGCTTATATACCCATGCAAGTGCCTTTTCACGAATGGGCATGTCTTTTAGACATGCCCTTTCATTAACCTAATGACTATTTTACATAATCCCTGTTTATCTATTAATGACTATATTTATTACATTAGTTATGAATTAGATTCATAACAAAGTGGTTATGGGATGGAGCATTATCCTCTGTACCAAGGTTTTATTCCTATGACATGTTAAGCTCATAATGAGCATATTCTTGCAATGACTTTGACCCCTATAGTTAACTTGGCCTTGTGCCCTAAAGAATCTAGGGTTTACCCTAAGTACCATCCTTGGAATGAGGGTAAGTGCCCAAGGGTTTTCCATGGAATAAGTTACCTAGAATAACCCAAAAAAAGATAACCTAACGCTATTCATGAAGAGCTTTATTAAGTTGCCTACTCCCTTTGTAACATATTACAAAGAGAGATTTGAGAGTGGAAAATATAAATAGAGATTTGGAATCAATTAGGGTTACCTCAGGTGATTGGGTATAATGGTTATTATCTCTCCCACCTAGCTTCAATTCCTTGCGAGTGACGATAGTGAGAAATATTGTTGTAATGGCTACATGCCTATGAATGTTGTTGTATTGAACCTCTCTCTCAGCCAGTAAATAGAGGTTTGACAATCGAAAAGTTACCCAAATAGGAGCCTACTTAACATGTTCTTGAGAGGAATCAAGCTAGCATAAAATATAGTGCAATCCAATGTGGACAGTGAGGAATAAAGAGCCATCAAAGAAGTCAAAAAGTGGGGCTAGTTGATTTGTGTCAAAGAAGATATTAGTCCCAATCAAATATAATCCATTAAAAAGTGAAGTTATCCTAATTTTCGTCATGTAGATTAGATATATAGGTGATCAAGAGATTATACTCAATCACCATTCCAATTGATTAGTAGTGGATTTTCCTGATAAGGAGATTATGGAAGCTGAGGCTAATAGGACAACAACTCGAAGCCTGTCAAAACTATAATTAAAATATTTTCTTAATTCTAAAGAAATATTTGTTAAAAAGACGACAAAATTTTGAAGAGAATTTGAGCAAAACAATTTAAATTACATTGCTAGTTTGCATATGCATTTTTTATTTTTGAAGTGATGGTACTAAGGAGTGAATTTATGAGCATAGAATAAAGATATTTGTTTTTTTATACCTGATTAGTAATAAGTTCAAAACTCTCATTTAGAGTGTGTTGTCGTTTTTGGAATTAGAGTGGTGGTAAGGATTGTGAATTGTTGAGTTGTAGCTATGGATTCAAAACTATTTGGTGATTTAAACCTTCAGAAAAGGCTAGTTTGTCCCTTATGATGTTGGAAGGAAACCAAAAGTTCAATGGATAGAGCTTTTGTTCATGGAAACAAAACTTGCTTGCATTCTTTGAATACAAGTGTTTGGACAAACTTGTATTGGGAAAAGTGTGGAGTTAGACCAATGTGATTTCCCAAGTAGAGTATGATCCAAAGAATCGAGAGGACTATGATGCTAATCAACCTCTAGGTCATGAATGAGATGCTCCACAAAATTCAAGACAATAATGATGCATTTATAATGAATTTATGAGATATGCACGAAATTGTTAAGAAATCCATAGGGCTATAGTTAGGATGATTTCTCTTAAACTTGATAATTGCTTGTGATGTCTTTTTACTTTTTCTTACTTATTAGCTTCTTCTCTTATTATTATGTTATTCTTATCATCAAACAGCTACCAAAATAAGAAGATCAACAGTACACGGCAACACAAGATATAAATTGCAAGGCAGGGCCAAAACCTCTCCACTTGAGAGGAAAACCCACAAGTCTCTTCTCTACTTATAGATTCTTCAAATGACGAATTGAAAGACCTCTAGACCAAAGACAATACCCTTACGAGACCAGTTCCAACCTTCTTGATGATGTGCTTCCCTTGTCCAAGTCAAACCTAGTCAAATCTCTTCCAACAGCACAACATCAACCCCAAGATACAAAATTTCAGCCTCTATTGTAGGTCTGAAATTTTCGGCCCCTGCAACAATTGTTGCCTCCACACGTGTGAGCAAATATAGGGCTTCCAAGGCTTCCTTTGACCTTCACTTGAGTTTCTCCTTTGTAAGATTCCAAACAATAAAAATTTTGATAGATCTAAAACATCTTAGTGTTCTCATTTAATACAATCTTTCATCAAGAACCAGAACACAAGAAATGCAGCCATTTTATTTATATTATTCACTAAAAGTAAAATACATGCCCAAACCATAAAATCCTACAAATGGCATGCACAGTTGCTTGACAATGACAAATATAAGAAACTGAAGCCCACTTGTGAATCCTGGATGGATCCAGCACATAAACATCATCGTGGGGTTTTCGTCCCGGGATCAATGCTAGAACTAACCAGGCCAAGTTCTCAACCCAAACATAATAAGATAGATAATACCAGAATGATCTAAATGCCTAGCTTCTCTCCCCTTTTATAGGCTTGATGGACTTTCTAGAGACCTTATTTTATTATTTTTCTCGGAAACCAACAAGAAATACCATGGATCAATACCATGGGAAAATACCACGGTAAGTACCATGGATCGATTCTATCCACTTTGACTGGATCAAGAAAGGGAATATTACAAATCCTCTCGCCCAAAGATTGCTTGTCCTCAAGCGATCCACTTCTATCCACAACAGAAGCATTTGTACATTGATACCAGGATCCCATACAACCTGATGTATTGTTCCATCCAATGTGGAAAAAGTCGGAGTCGGGATTAAATCGGCAGGGCTTCAAGTCGAGATTAAATCGGCAAAGTCGGGATTTTTTCAAAAAAATCGGCAAAACTAAAAAAATACAAAAATATTCATATTTTGAAAAAATCCAGACTTTTTCAAAAAAATCCCGATTTTGTCAAAAATAAAAATAAAAATTATTAAAAAAATTACCTCCCTCACGATCTTTTGGAAAAAGTCGGCAAAAAGTCGGGATTATAACGATTAAATCCCGACTTTTTCAACTTTCAAAAAATCGGGAAAAAATCGGGGGATTTTATCGACGCCTGCAAAAAATAGGGATTTTTTTAAAAAGTCGGGATAAAATCGGGATTTTTTCCACACTGGTTCCATCCCTCCATGTTGAATGGTCTTGAATGGATCCTTCAATACCTGGATCCTAAACAATCCTCTGACCAATCCCTCCCTCAATAGATTTACCTAGATCCCAAACAATCCTTTGGCCAATCCTAACCCCAATGGATTCTCCTAGATCCCAATGCCACCTAAATCCTGGAACCTATGGGTTATGGTACCATTTCAACTCTCCATCGCTGCCCGCACCAAATGGTCCAAGCTGTAATTTTCCCTTAGCTATGTGTATCCTCCAAATAATCAACCCATCAATAGAATACCAACTCATAATCTCTCGCCAATCCATACTTGGGCAAGAATGAATATCTGCAAATATACTATGTTGATGTTGTTCGATGCTCGATTCATGCTGCTCTACTTGGTTACCCAACATGATGTATTTGGAGAACTCTGCCCTACTCTTCTCAATGTATAAAGGTGGGTTGTTGGTGTTGCAAGCCTTATCTATGTATTCCTGTAGAGCGCTACTATGGGACTCCCAATTGTACTCCTCATGCGGCCTTGTGAGGGACTTGAGTTGTTCCTCAATACTAGACAACTTGGTCGATGATTTGGCACATTTCCCTATGAGTTCCTCAATTTTTCTGTTCACCTATAAGACAGTGTCTCGGACTGTCCAGACTCTTTGCTTCAACAACATAAGATCTGTCTTGAAATGCATGATCCTCTCTTGAAAATGCATGATCCTCACCTCATTTGATTCTCCTTGGGTGTATTCATCCTGGACCTCTTCAAATGTGAGGATTAGTTGTCCATCCTCTCTGGTTGTCAAACATGGATGTACTAGTGGAATGTTGTCTATACCCGATTGCCCATACTCTTTATGGATGTCCTTCGTTGTATTTATAGATTCAACTACCACATCATTAGGAGGAATTGCATCTTTCCATTCGTCATGTACTTTGTCAAGCTAACTGCTCAGCTTGTCCTGCAAGTTTCTCTGAAGAGCATGGTGTTGTTGCTCACCATTTGTACTTGACTGCTCATATCCTTCATAGGTCCTCTCTTGAAAACCAACGAACCCATCTATGGATTAATCCCCATGATCTAAAGAAGTCTCTAATTTTTCTATCCTTGTCACCTCCTTATTATCTGAACATGAATGGTCAAGTGCCCAAACTCCCTTGCATACAAAGCATAAGCCTTTCCTCCTTAGTTCATTCTTGTTGTCTCCACAAATCTTTGTTAGTTCCTCCTTGGTTAACTTCTTTCTAAGTAGTTTGATGCTCTGTTTGATCAACCCCTCAACTAGTTCATAAGCAGCAGGTGATGCAATTAGCTCCTTCCTCCAAATGGCCAACAATTTGGATCTCAATTGTTCGTAGATGGCCCTATCTTCTCCTAAGATCAGAGACATGATCTTTTGCATGTCTGTTTTGATGAAGTTTGGATGAGACGTTGTAATTCCATTGCAGATTTATTGGAGCATCTGAAGGATTAAATCATCACACTCTAGATCCAGCATAAGCATACCAAATCTGAATTTCTCCATGCTTTCCAAAATTGTGCGCTTCTGGAAAAAAGTAAGAACGGTGGTGTTGTCCAACCCTCAGAGTGCTTCTACCATTACCCGAAAAGTCCTCCTCATGATGTCATCATTGTAGGGCAATAGTGGTGTTGTTAAGGCTATGATTTTACTGAGACAAGAGGCGACCGTGAGTCTAACCTTTTCACAAGAATGCTCTAAGAACCTAGGTTGTATCAAAGCAAGCATGGATGGCTTCAAGGCCCAACTTGACCCTTCCCATTTTGATTTATCTATCAAGCTCAAAGCCGTATTTAATGTGTCTAGCTGTAGGAGAACATCTTTTGACTTTGTACCCTACAATTTGGATCCAAGATCAAAGAGACACTTACTTTTTATATCTTCCTTCCGGGTATCTTTTGACTGCTGAAGGATAACATGGACCTTTCGAGAGAAGGGTCTGTTGTTCTGCTCTTGCTTCTGATTTGTATGTTGTTGCCATATTTGATCCACAAAAGTATTGTAGCCCAGAGAACCGACTGATATATCATTATGTTGATTTTTGTGGCATTTCCAAAAATAAAATGACAACATTGGCATCAATGGCATCAATGGATCTCAATACTTAGCTAATGAGAAACCTGGGAATGATTCCTGTCTAGCAATAACTTTCCAACCTTTCAACAATGAGCATATTTGCAAGAAAGATATGAATCTTCCATACACATGAATAATATCATGGGTACAATTATAATATTCCATACACATGAATAAATATCATGGGTACATTTATTCATAAGAGGCTATATACAAGCTATAAACAATTTTGTCAATCATGCCTTCAAATATTTTCACAAATTTAACCCACGGACCTATAAATGATTTTCCCTTCACTTATGGCTCCCAATAAAATAATTTACTGAAAAATAAAAATCCAACTAGGGTGATAAATATCACCGAAGTGAGAAACGCTGGCTAGGGTGAAAAATAAATTTCACCGAAGTTCCTTGCATAAAACTCTCAGGCTGGCAGGATGCATAGCTCTGATACCACTGTAAGATTCCAAACAATAAAAAATTTGATAGATCTAAAACATCTTAGTGTTCTCATTTAATACAATCTTTCATCAAGAACCAAAACACAAGAAATGCACCCATTTTATTTAAATTATTCACTAAAAGTAAAATACATGCCCAGACCATAAAATCCTGCAAATGGCATGCACAGCTACTTGACAATGACAAATATAAGAAACTGAAGCCCACTTGTGAATCCTGGATGGATCCACCACATAAACATCACCGCGAGGTTTTCATCCTGGGATCAATGCTAGAACTGGCCATGCCAGGTTCTCAACCCAAACATAATAAGATAGATAATACCAGAATGATCTAAATGCCTAGATTCTCTCCCCTTTTATAGGCTTGATGGACTTTCTAGAGACCTTATTTTATTATTTTTCTCGAAAACCAACAAGAAATACCATGGGTCAATACCATGGGAAAATACCACGGTAAGTACCATGTATCGATTCTATCCACTTTGACTGGATCAAGAAAGGGAATATTACATCCTTCTTCTAGGGCTTGAGGATAACCTAGTAGACCTTCCTTCGACCTTCTTTCTACAAATTCTTCAAGTTCCATCTTGCAACAACAAAACCCTAGCCTCCTTCCTTCGCACATGTGAAAAGAGAGAAAATAACCCAAACACTTGTTCTTTGCCTTCTTCCTTCTTCAGTATCCTTCTTCTTCTTCTCCTTCGCTTGAATGATGAGAGATTGATTGATTTCCATAGGAGGTCGAGTTCCCTCCTATATATAGGCTTCCAAGGAGGACGAAATGCCCTATTTGAGGCCGACTTCTTAACTGCCAAGTCGACTTGGCCTTGGAGAGTATTTTGACACTTTTAAATACAAAAATAATTCTTTTAACAAGTTACAATGTGCACGATGGGTCTTCTTCATATGACAATGACTCTTTTGACTTCTTGACCATAGGACAAACCCTAAAAGAACTCAATGGGTGCTTGACCTCTAAAATAAAAGACCTTGAGCATGAAACCCATGCTACAAAACTAACAATAATAATTTTTCTTTCATTTTACAATATACAATAATCAAAAGCACATTTCATATTTATGAAGACCGGACCTAGTTACACATTTTTCAACGCTCCCTCTTAACTAGGGAGGTATTCATAAATGGTACATGGACATTCTCAAACTGAAGAGATCTCATAAGAAGAGTCGGATTGGTAAGCCATCTCTTTGCATCATACCAGCCAGCATTGTCACATGGCAAGGCCTTGACTAACAACTCTATCTCTCCACAAGATCATAGCACAATGTTGGTGCGACCAATGACTGATAGACACCGTCATCATTGAATTTCAAGGCACATACCCCACTTGGGTGTTTACAGGGTATGTCCTTCCAAGACAATTCCTATCTTGGAATAACACATCCTCAAGGAATTTTCTCTACGACTACTCTTATCTTAGATGTCATACCTCATCCTCAAAGAGAATCAGATGCCAGATGCTTACCACATCCTCCATTCTTTCTTCATAGAGTGAAGACAAGAATGATGTGTCTATCTCTCCCTCTCAAACAAGGAGGATATATTAATCAATCCAAGCTTGTCTCTCAAATACACTATTAATTTAGGTTGTCATTCATGTCAATATGACTTTGACTGAGATGAAAGCTGCACTATGACATATCACTGCATTAGTATATGATGACATTGTTGATACATGATGCTACATGGCATTAATAACAATGAAGAAACCAAAGAATGTAGAAGCCCCGCTGCCCCAAACATTCCTCATCCTGTCCCAATCTTTTTATGCATAAAATTTAAGGACAGTCACAAAGAAAAATATGTTTCACGATCTTAGAAGCAGAATTTCTTTGTGAGACCTTCACCATCCTTTAGAGCATAATTTTCCCTTTCTAATGAGCCCTTGCATGCCCCAAAAATCCAAGCGGTTTGGGAGATATGAATTTTTCAAGTTAAGGAAATTATTCTGGTCTTAGCGCCGACCTGTCCTAGCCATCCCTTGTCGGACTGCGTGTGGAGACATGTCTTTTCAATTCTCATCGAAATAAGACTATATATACAAGGTTTTCGATCTTCATTTTGAACACATAAATTCGGTGATAATCACAGAATTAATACCACTATTCACAACTCGTAAACATTGAAGAAAGGAGAGATATATCTGATTTGGGTTTGAGGTTAATAAGACAACGGATTCTTCTTGAACAGCTTTAGACTTTCGGACTTGTAGTGAGGTTGTTGCAAAGGGCTATACTTGGACCTGTGGCAGCTCCTTTTTAGAAGCTCGGACAGCAGCACCTTGAAGGCATACTTGTGGAGCCCAAACCTATAGCAGCAAAATTTTAACTAATTAAGAGCAGTCACCATTAAGAACAGTTTGGAGAGCAGATTATTGTAGCAATGATTTGAAGATACCTATGTCATCCTTGACAGTCACAACAGCTCGGTGCAGTGGATGGACTAGTACCTCAGACTTGTGACCTTGAGGGACTCAAAACAGTGATCACATACTTGATATTAGAGGTATGAACTATTTGAAGACTTGAGCAGTGATCAAGACAAGGGGACAGTGAAGTCAGTGAAGAATTTTTTTTGGAAGAAATAATATAGTGATGAAGACAAGTGGAGAGTGAAGTCAGTGAAGAATTTTGGAAGAAATAATACAGTAATGATTATGTCAAGAACATTCAAGTAAGCAATATTCACATTCTCTATTAAACCAAGTAAAAGAAGGATTGGTGTCCTTGGAGTAGGAGCTCCTAAACACAAGGTTGGTGCCTTGAGAAGATAGGGTCAAAGCCCTAGAGGTTGGAGCCTCATCAAAGTCCAAGTTGGTGCTTGGCAACAGGTTGGTGCTTGTTTCATTAAAAAGGTTGGTGCCCTCACTCATCTATTGTATACTATTATTAGAAAGGGGATTGAAATTCTTATTAATCCTTAATATTATCATTATACACCTCTCTGTCTTTAATTGTGAAGAATCTAACTGGCAATAATTAACAATTGAAAAGAAACATTGATTCACCCCCCTCTCAGTATTTCCAACAATTGGTATCAAAGTCAGCTTCTTCATTATCAGCCTAACAGCTGGATGAAGGATTCTTAGGCACAATGAAGAACATGGAAGTAACAGGGAAACTTACTATATTTGATGGAACAAATTTTAGCTTTTGGAAAAAGAGGATGTCCTACTATCTAATGTCTCTTGGCCCTGAAGTATGGCACTCTGTTTTGGATGATACAAAGCTCCCGTCGGTCTTCCAACTGATCAAGATGAAAGAAAAGCCTACATTGCTAATGCCAAAGCTTTAAATTCCATCACTAGTGGAATCACCAATTCCGAATTTACGAAAGTCATGAACTGTGACTCAGCCAAAGAAGTATGGGATAAATTGGTTTCTCTATATGATGGGGACTCCAAAGTTAAGAAGGCAAATCTTCAAACCTATAGAAGACAATTCGAGAGTCTGAAAATGGATGATGAAGAAGATATTGCATCATACTTCCTCAGAGTAGCTAAAGTGGTTAACTCTCTTAAAGGACTAGGTGAAAATAATGAAGAAAGCACCATTGTTCAAAAAATTCTAAGATCACTTCCTGACATATTTGACTCCAAAGTAAGTGCCATAGAAGAATGAAGGACCTAGATACTCTCAATATGGATGAACTTCATGGAATTCTTATTGCCTATGAGATGAGGAAAGGGATCCCAAATTTCAAAGAAGCAGCTTTCAAAGCCTCAAGATCTACAAAAGAAGGAAAATGATGGAATTGCAACAGCGATGAATCTGATACTGAAAACGAATTAGCTCAATTTGTACGAAGACTAAAAAGGGGATCTAAGCTAAAAGGTAAGTACCCTCTTATTTGTTTCAATTGTGGAAGAATAGGTCAATATGCTGCAAAATGTCCTCATAAACATGTTAGTGATGATGAAAAGGACTCTAAAAGAATGATGTACAAAAAGAAAGGGTTTAATAAGAAGAACTTCTTCTCCAAACAAGATGAGTCTGATGAAGATGAATTTGTAGTCATAAAAAGGAAATCAACTAGAAATGTGCGTCATTACAAAGAAAGCGATGATGAATCAGATGAGGAAAGTAATTATGTTGGAAGCAAAGAAACGTTATTCATGGCATTTACAAATGATGATGACTCAGAACTAGAAGATGAAAGAAACATAAATAGTTTGCTAATGAGTGTCATTGAAGAAAATGAGAATCTACAAAAGAAGATAATTTCTCTCAAAATAGAAAGAGAGGAAGCAAAAAGAAGGGAAGACTTCTTGAACATCAAGTTAAAAGAGAAAAGGATGATATCTGTGAAAAACGTAAAGCTGAAATAGTGTCCCTAAGAAAGGAATTGGAGCAAATCAAAAGGAGTTGGCAAAGCTCTCTAGCTCTTGACAACATTCTTAATACTCAAAGACCTCAACATGACAAGTCTGGAATTGGTTTCAAAGGAGAATCATCAAGTACAAAGAATAATGCCAGAAGTTATGCTGATGTACTCTCTTGCCATCCAAAAGAAGAAAAGTCATCTCGTCAGGAACAAAGTCCCATCTCAAAACCAAGAATTGAAGAAAGAGCAACTCCAAGGAAGAATGTTGGCTCAAGCTATGGATACTACAACATGTATCAAACTATTTTTCTTGGGCATTGTTACAATTGTAAACACTTTGGACATCAAGCTAAACATTGAAAGGCTCATAAGAATGAAGCACCAAGATTGAAAATTCAAACAAACCAACTACATGATCCTAAAGAGCAAGGACAAATCAAAACTTACAATTCCTTTGATCCCTTGGCTAAGTTTGATCCGTCTTGCTCATTATGTGATAATTATGATCATAATGAACAAAATTGTCCTCTCAAAAGGGAGAAAGCTAAAAACATAAATCTCAAAACTAATAAATGTGACCTAGTTCTATGTGCTCATAGTGAAGAAAATCATTGGTTTGTGGATAGTGGATGCTCAAGACATATGACAGGTGACCAAAAGAAGTTTATCTCAATGAACAAGAAAAATGGAAATGTATCTTTTGGAAGTAGATCCGCTAAAATCACTGGAAAAGGAACTACTACCCTTGTCAATGGACTAGGAAAGGCTCAAAATACCTTACTGGTAGAAGGGCTCAAACACAATCTTTTAAGTGTTAGTCAGATTTGTGACCAAGGACATAATGTTGTCTTTAGTACAAAAAACTGTGAAATAAGAGACTCATCCTCGGGAGAACTTGTGGCGAAAGGAGTAAGAACACCAAATAATGTTTACATACTCAGTAGAATCCAAGAAGATAAATATTACTTAAGTCAAACAGATGAAAGTTGGTTATGGCACAAGCGATTGGGGCATACAAGTTTTGATAACCTAGTCAACATCAGCAAAATTAATGCAGTAAGGGATATTCCAAAAATGTGCAAACCAAATCAAGTTGTATGTGGCCCATGCCAACATGGAAAGCAAACCAGAACTAGCCACAAAACTAAGGAGTTCTCAACATCAAAACCTTTGGAAATCATTCATGCAGATTTGTGTGGGCCAACTAGAACTCCAACTCTTCAAGGTGAAAGGTACTTTGCTCTATTTGTTGATGACTAACTAGAATGATGTGGATATAGTTCATAAAATATAAATCCAAAGCATTTGAATGTTTTAAGAATCTTAAGGCTCTCATTGAGAATGAAAAAGATTCTAAAATTAAATGTCTTAGAACGGATAGAGGAGGAGAATTCACCTCAAAAGAATTTGATGAATTCTGTAAAGAGCATGGAATCGAAAGAGAACTTTCTACTGCTAGGACACCCTAGCAAAATGGAGTAGTTGAAAGAAGGAACCAAACCATTCAAGAAATGCCAAGGACAATGCTACTGGCAGCTAATTTGCAACCAAAATTTTGGAGAGAAGCAGTTAGGACCGCAGTTTATACCTTAAATCGAACTCAACTAAGACCAAATAATGAAAAGACTCCTTATGAATTATGGAAAGGAAGACCTGCTTCAGTAAAATATTTCAGGGTTTTTGGAAGCAAATGCTTCATAAAAATAAATGATGACTCACCAGAAAAATTTGATTCTAGAGTTGACGAAGGAATATTTCTTGGATACTCCACTCGGAGCAAAGCTTACAAATGTTACAACAATCATCTACGAAGAATAGTGGAAAGCATTGATGTGAAGATTGATGAAGGCCTTCCGGAAAAGAGATTGAAGATCCTGAAGTTGAGCCTTTCTTTGAACAAAGTGAACAAGAAGAACCTGAAAAAGAAGAGGAGAATGAAGAACCTAAAAGTGAAGCTCAAAGTGAATCTTCACAAACTCCCTCCAAGATCAAGTTTGTTCAAAGATATCATCCGAAAGAACAAGTCATCGGAAATATAGATGAAGGAATTCGAACTCGAAGAAGGATGATAAGCACCCCAAGAAAAGATGATGTGGCTCTATTATCTTTAATAGAACCTGAAAATTTTTCTCAAGCAAGCAAAGATCCTTATTGGATAAAGGCCATGGAAGAAGAAATGTCTCAAATCGAAAAAAATGACACCTGGGAACTGGTACCTCGCCCAAAAGATAAAAATATGATTGGAACAAAATGGGTATTCAAAAACAAGATGAAAGAAGATGGACGAATCATCAAAAATAAAGCCAGACTTGTCTACAAAGGATACTCGCAAATCGAAGGAATTGACTTCGAAGAAACCTTTGCACCAGTAGCTCGTATGGAACCCATAAGAATGTTTTTAGCATTTACTTGCTCAAAAGGATTCAAGGTTTATCAAATGGATGTAAAATCAACATTCCTGAATGGAGATCTCAAGGAAGAAGTTTACATGGAGCAACCATAAGGATTTAATCTTGCTGAAGGAAAAAACTTTGTATGCAAACTAAAAAAGGCCTTGTATGGATTAAAACAAGCCCCTAGAGCATGGCATGCAAAGTTGGATCACTATCTGCAACAAAAGGGTTTCAAAAAGGGAGTGGCAGGTAGTAATCTCTACATGAAGATGGACAAGGAAAAACTTATGATCACTCTTGTTTACGTTGATGATCTAATCTTTGCTAGCAATAATGAAGAAATGAGCCATGAATTTTCTCTAAATATGTCCAAAAAATTCAAGATGTCAATGATTGGTGAGTTGTCTTACTTTCTTGGGCTACAAATATCTCAAACCTCTACAGGCATGTTTATATCTCAAGCAAAATATCTTAAAGACATGCTCAAAAGATATGGGATGGAAGATTGTGCACCTATGAGCACACCGATGACCACAAATTGTAAATTAAGCAAAGATGATGATTACCCTCTCATAGATACAACTCTTTACAGGTCAATAATTGGAGCTCTCCTATACTTAACTGCTACAAGACCAGATATTATGCAAGCAGTAGGAATGGTAGCAAGATTTCAGTCAAGCCTAAACAATCCATCTAGCAGCTGTGAAGAGAATTCTCAGATATTTGAAAGGAACGATTGATTTCGGTCTTTGGTATCCTAAGAGTTCAACTCTTATTGTGACAGTTTACTCCGATGCTGATTGGGTCGGAAGCGTGGATGATCGAAAAAGTACCAGTGGAAATGCATTCTTTATGGGAGACTGTCTTGTATCTTGGCTCAGCAAAAAGCAATCATCTACATCCCTTTCTACAGCTGAAGCCGAATATATAGCTACTACTGATTATTGTACACAAATTCTATGGATGAAGGAACCCTTGAAGGATGTCAACATAGAAACTAAGCAACCAATTACTATTTTTTGTGACAATACTAGCGCCATCAGTCTTTCAAAGAATCTGGTGATGCACTCAAGGACCAAACATATTCCAATCAAATACCACTTTCTCCGTGAACAAGTTGTTGAACACAATATTAGGTTGGAATACGTCAATACAAAATAGCAAATTGTTGATATCTTTACAAAACCTATTCCACGAGAAGCATTTGAGTATCTTCGCCAAAAGATGGGAGTCGTTGCTCTTGCATCACATTAAATCACGCAGCATGTCAAGAGTACAGTATGTTAGGGGGAGTAGCTTGACCGGGGGAGTACTTGGGCACCCCATTTGCCATTGATGACAAAGGGGGAGAGAATGTTGGAAGGGCAAGAATATTGCCATCAATGACAAAGGGGGAGATTGTCAATTTAGATTGTCATTGATGTCAATATGACTTTGACTGAGATGAAGGTTGCACTATGACATATCACTGCATTAGTATATGATGACATTGTTGATAAATGATGCTACATGGCATTAATAACAATGAAGAAACCAAAGAATGTAGAAGCCACGCTGCCCCAAACATTCCTCATGCTATCCCAATCTTTTTATGCATAAAATTTAACGACAGTCACAAAGAAAAATATGTTTCACGATCTTAGAAGCAGAATTTCTTTGTGAGACCTTCACCATCCTTTAGAGCATAATTTTCCCTTTCTAATGAGCCCTTACACGCCCCAAAACTCCAAGCGGTTTGGGAGATATGAATTTTTCAAGTTAAGGAAATTATTCTGGTCTTGGAGCCGACCTGTCCTAGCCATCCCTTGTCGGCCTGCGTGTGGAGACATGTCTTTTCATTTAGCATGGAAATAAGACTATATATACAATTTTTTTGGTCTTCATTTTGAACATAGAAATTCAGTGATAATCACAGAATTAATACCATTGTTCACAACTCATGAACATTGAAGAAGGGAGAGATATATCTGATTTGGGTTTGAGGTTAATAAGACAGCGGATTCTTCTTGAACAGCTTCAGACTTTCGGACCTATAGTGAGGCTATTGCAGAGGGCTATACTCGGACCAGTGGCAGCTCCTTTTTAGAAGCTCGGACAGCAGCACCTTAAAGGCATACTTGTGGAGCCCAAGACCTATAGCAGCAAAATTTTAACTAATTAAGAGCAGTCACCATTAAGAACAGTTTGGGGAGCAGATTATTGTAGCAATGATTTGAAGATACCTGTGGCATCCTTGACAGTCACAATAGCTCGGTGCAGTGGATGGACTAGTACCTCAGACCTATGACCCTGAGGGACTCGAAACAGTGATTACATACTTGATATTAAAGGTATGAACTATTTGAAGACTTTAATAGTGATGAAGACAAGGGGACAGTGAAGTCAGTGAAGAATTTTTTTTGGAAGAAATAATACAGTGATGAAGACAAGTGGACACTGAAGTCAGTGAAGAATTTTGGAAGAAATAATACAGTAATGAATATGTCAAGAACATTCAAGTAAGCATTATTCACATTCTCTATTAAACCAAGCAAAGAAGGATTGGTGTCCTTGGAGTAGGAGCTCCTAAACACAAGGTTGGTGCTTTGAGAAGATAGGGTCAAAGCCCTAGAGGTTGGAGCCTCATCAAAGTCCAAGTTGGTGCTTGGCAACATGTTGGTGTCTGTTTCATTAAAAGGGTTGGTGCCCTCACTCATCTATTGTATACTATTATTAGAAAGGGGATTGAAATTCTTATTAATCCTTAATATTATCATTATACACCTCTTTGTCTTTAATTGTGAATAATCTAACAGGCAATAATTAACAATTGAAAAGAAATATTGATTCACCCCCCTCTCAGTATTTCCAACATACACAAGCTTCTTATTAGGAAGAGATTTTGTCAAGATGTCAGCTACTTGTTCATCAGTGGAGATATACCGTAGCTGCAACACTCCATCCTGCACCAACTTTCGAATGCAGTGATACTTGTTATTTATGTGCTTTGTCTTTCCATGACACACTGGGTCTTCAGATAACCTTATACAATTGGTGTTGTCACAATGTATCACCATAGGGTCCATCGGTCCTTTAAACAAGTCGAATAGCAACTTCCTCAACCAGACAGCTTCTCTACTTACTTCACAGACTGTAATATATTCAGCCTCAGCACTACTCAAAGCAATCGATTCTTGCTTTCTACTCATCCAACAAATCATGGAGGATCCCAAACTAGAACATCCTCCAATAGTGCTTCTCCCATCCATCTCACTACCTCCCCAGTCAAAATCTTATATACAATCAAGTGGACATCATTCCTCTTATCATACTTCAAGCAATAATGGATTGTTCCTTGCAAATATCTCAATATATGCTTGGCTGTTATCCAGTGATCATGCTTGGGGTCTACCTAGAACTGACTGAGAACATTCACTGTAAAACAAATGTCTGGTCAAGTATTTACCAAGTACATCAATGAGCCAATCAATTGTCTATACCTTGTTGGATCCACCGAGGTTGATTCAAAACTTCTTAACCACTTCAAGTTTGTGATCACAGGGGTTGTCATAGGTTTGCAATCCATCATGTCAAACCTTTTCACTATTCAGCATCTCGATCACATAATTTCCTTGACTAGATAAATCTCATCATGTCCTTGCCAAACTTCCAACCCCAAATAATAGTGCGTCAACCCTAGATCCTTCATATCAAATCCAGTTGCCAATTACTTCTTACACTCTTGAATACAACCTTCCACACCTATCATGAGAAGATCGTCCACATATAGAAGAATGATTACAAACTCATCCTTCACAACCTTGATGTAGAGATTTGGATCAGCATAACTCTTCAAGAAGCCCAATCCTTGTAGGTATGCATCCATCCTTACATACCATGCCATTGGTGCTTGCTTAATGCCATACAATGCCTTCTTCAACTTGCAGACATAAGTCTCTTTATCTTTTACTTCAAATATCAAGGGTTGTTCTATATAAACTTCTTTGTCGATAGTGCCATTCAGGAATGTTGTGTCGACATCCATTAGATGGATGTTCCATCCCATCGATGCTGCCAAAGAGACCAATGAACGTATAGTTGTATATCTTGTTGTAGGTACAAATGTCTCTTCATAATCGATGCCTTTCTATTGAGAGAAGTCCCAAGCCACAAATCTTGCCTTATATTTGTCAATACTTCCATCTTCTGCATGTTTAATCTTATAGAACCACTTGGAAGTTACCACTGATTTGTCTTTAGACCTAGGTACGATCTCCCCAACTCCATTTTTCATTATTCATTGATACTCTTCATTCGTGACATCTTTCCATTCTTGATGTTTGAAAACCTCTTCAAAGGTGGATGGTTTTGCTTCTATTAGCTTTGTCATATAGGCCGCATACCCTGAATATCTTTGGGCTTCTTACTTTCCCTAAATGTGCCTTTAGTTGCTCCATGTCCTTCTGCATCTAAAAGAGTAGACTTTAACCAATTAGGTCCCTTTCTGCTTTCGGGGATGATCACAGGTTGCACAGGTTCACTGGGACCTTCATCTTCATGATTTGAGTTCTCTTCCTCCATGGTGCATTCTTCTTCAAATATTAGAAGTTCTTCATCATCAAAGTCCATCAAGAAGTCCTTTGATTTCTTGAACGCAATACTTTCATCAAAGATCACATCTAGGCTTACTTATATTCAGTGTCCTTCTTTTATGCAGATCCTATATGCCTTTGAAGTATTACTATAGACAACAAATATTCCCTTCATGCTTATAGAATCCAACTTCTTTCTTTTATCCTTCGGAATGTGAATATAGACAAGACATCCAAATGTTTGGAGATGGTCCATGCTTGAATTCTTCTTAGTGAATGCTTCTTTAGGAGTCAAGTTGTCTAGTGATCTGTGAGGACTTCAATTTTGAATATATACAGCAGTCTTTGTTACTTCGCCCCACAAAAATTTTGGCCTTGATCATGTAACATGGCTCTTACACTTTCTTCAATAGATTGATTCTTTCGTTCAGCAACTCCATTTTGTTTGGCATTATATGGGACTATCAGCTCCCTCTTAATCCCAGCCTCCTTACAAAAAACTATGAGTCCCTTTGAAGTGTATTTTCCTCCATTGTCGAATCTTAGAATCTTTATTCTCCTTTCTGTAAGGTTCTCTACTTCAGCTTTGAATTCTTGAAATTTGTTGAATACTTCATCCTTGGACTTCAGCAAATAGATCCAAGTTTTCCTTGAATGGTCATCAATGAACGTTACATATATAGATGACCTCCAAGAGACTTTGTAGAGATAGGACCACAGACCTCAGAATGAATGAGATCGAGAATTTATTTCGACCTTGAAGCACTGCTTCCAAATGGTCTCTTGACATTTTTACCTAATGCACATCCCTTGCATACTCCTTCATGATCATCCTTGAGTTCAGGGATGCCATTCACCATTGAATTCAAAGTTGGTAAGATTTTGTAGTGAAGGCGACCAAACCTTCTATGCCAAAGTTCGCATGGACATACTTCAATGTGAACCAAAGCTCTAGAGGGAGGAATCAACAATCTATAGAGTCTTCCTTCACGAATCCCAATGATCTTTGCATTTTTTATGCTAGATTTTTTATCCCATACTACAACCTTTCCATCTATAAAAGTGACTCTATCTCCCTTGTCTTCTAAACATGAAATAGAAAGTAGATTCTTTTGCAAACCTGGAGCAAATAGGATGTTGTCAAGATGAATATTTCCTCCATTCTCTAGCTCCAACGAAGTTGATCCAATTCCTCTTACAAGATAGCTCTTCTTGTCACCAAGCTCAACGGAGTAAGAAGATTTTCCTCTTGATAAGGTTTTTAGTTGCTTGTGCTCACCTGTCATATGTCTTGATGTTCCACTGTCGATTACCCAAATATTCTCATCTTCATCTTCAAATGTGCCTGTAAGTGTTGATAATAACCCTTCGTCCTTTATAGAAGTCTTGGTCATACTGTTCTTGATGGATAATTGGAGATTCCACAATGCCTTCATACCTTTCTTGAGATGACTTGCTACCATAGAACACTTCTTTAAAGACTTCTTCAAGGATGTAGTGATCTTCATCATTCCCTTAGCCAACCTTAGCTCTGATACCGTGTTGAGAAATCTATAGGGCTATAGTTAGGATGATTTCTCTTAAACTTGATAACTGCTTGTGATGTCTCTTTACTTTTTCTTACTTATTAGCTTCTTCTCTTATTATTGTGTTATTATTATCATCAAATAACTACCCAAACAAGAAGATCAACAATACACAAAAACACAGGATAAAGGTTGCAAACTAGTAGGGCCAAAACCTCTCCACTTCTGAGGAAAACCCACAAATCTCTTCTCTTCTTATAGATTCTTCAAATGACGAATTCTTAGACCAAGTTCGACCTTCTTGATGATGTGCTTTCCTTGTTCAAGTCAAACCCAGTCAAATATCTTCCAACAACACAACTTCGACACCCAACTACAAAATTTCAGCCTCTACTACGGGTTTGAAATTTTTGTCCCTTGCAACAGTTGTTGCCTCCACACGTGTGAGAAAATCTAGGGCTTCCAATGCTTCCTTTGACCTTCGCTTGAGTTTCTCATTCTTCTAGGGCTTGAGGATGACCTAGTAGACCTTCCATCGACCTTCTTTCTGCAATTTCTCCAAGTTCGATCTTGCAGCAACAAAACCCTAGCCTCCTTCCTTCGCACATGTGACAAGAGAGATAGAAATAACCCAAACACATGTTCTTCATCCTTCTTCCTTCTTCGATGGCCTTCTTCTTCTCCTTTGCTTGAATGATGAGAGAATGTTTGATGTCAATAGATGGTCGAGTTCCCTCCTATATATTGGCTTCCAAGGTGGACGAAATGCACTAGTTGAGGCCGACTTCTTAGCTGCCAGACCAACTTGGTCTTGGACGGTATTTTGACACTTTTAAATACAAAAATAATTCTTTTTACAAGTTACAATGTGCCTGATGGGGTCTTCTTCATATGACAATGACTCTTTTGACTTCTTGACCCCAAGACAAACCCTAGAAACACTCAATGGGTGCTTGACCTCTAAAATTAAAGACCTTGAGCATGAAACCCATGCTACAAAAATAAACATTTGACAACTGAAATAGTTTGGGAATAGAAATGGAAATGAGGCTTCTGACATGGCACTTACAACAAAGTTTAAGAGCAAGGGCAGCAAACAAAAAGAAGAGAATAATGGAAGTAACTATTTCAAGTCAAAGAAATATAGAAAAATTATTAAATGCTTTTACTTGGCGAGTTAGGCCATACAAGCAAAGCTTTAAAAAATGCTTGTGGGATGAAAAGCACAACCAAAAGCATTCTTCTTATAATCAATCTAAAAAGAAACATGCTAATATAGCTTGACACAAGGAGAAGGAAGAGTTTTATGTGTCCATGGTCAAAAATAAGGATTCAAAAAGTGGTAACTATGATTGTTACATTGATTCAAGGGCATCTAGACATTTTACTAACAATGTTGATTGCAATGTTGATTTTGTAGAGGATGAATTACAATTTGATTCAATTGGGAAAAGTGGTAGAGAAAAATAAATGATTAGAGGAAAAGATAATAAGATAAGATAAGATAATTATATTAATGTCCAACGAATGACCACAAAAGTATGCCAATGGGACTACTAAGTACAATGATATTTATACAATTACCAAAACGTCTCCTATATTAAGAGCAAGAGATAAAGTAAAAACATTATGTTTGTATGCTAAAACATGGAAAACATTTGACCTCAAATGCAAGCGGCCACAAAAATGGGCCAATGACTAGGTCATGAGTCATGATCCACTAGATCTATATTTCTTAACATTAAAAGTCGAAAAAAAGAAAATTGAAGATAGAATGGTGCCCTCACAGATTGTTGAGGAAAGATCTAGGCCCATTATTGCATTGTTGTTGGGAAGAAGTAACATGTTGGTGTCTTGGGGACCTCCACTACCTGTAGTAAGAGATCTAGTATGGTGATATCTATGAGGTATCTGGGAAAGGGGAATGGTCCCTTGGGTCCACACTAATCTAGATGTAAATTTTCGTAGATGTTCTATGCTTGATTCAACTTTACTTTTATACCCAATATCAAACATCAATCACATAAACAAGAAAGTAAATTGCTAATAGAACATACCAATAGATCGACAGAAGACAAGACAAAAATACATTTACTTGATCAGCAAAATATATGTGTTGTGGTGCGTTACGTCGATCAACGAGATGCTTCAACCAGCAAAGTCTCTACACGGTCAACCAACTAGAATGTGTCACACAACCCTCTTGGACAGCTCTACAACAGTCAACCCAAAGTCAGCAAAAATCAACGTTGTCTAGTCAACAGTCAATGCAAAACATCAACAGTAAAAAGTCAACGCAACCAAGTCAAAGTCAACATCTAGCCTCGATTTTTGTGCCAAAAAATGCGGACTGCAGAAATCGGAATTTATGGAGAGTTTAAGGCCAAGTTGACCATGCGTTGACCAAAGTCAATGCTGGTCAAAACAATAATGAAACCCTAGGTCAAAACAGAAAATTCCTTGCTGTGTTTTCCCACGTGGGAGAGAAGAAGAGCCTCCAAGATGATGATCGAACCAATCAAATGATGAGAGAGAATGTGTGATGAGTGATGGTGAAAATGACCTCCAACGTTGACCTATATATATCCATCAATGAGGGTGTGTGACACATCTATTAGGGCTTCAAGCCTACATTACAATTCTGGCCAACCTTGCACATAAGTGGAATTAATTCAAAATAAATGTTCTGCGCATCGAATCAAGATGATCTTTAGATCGATCTTGCACCTCTCCGAAAGAGGAACCCAACAAAAATATTGGCATCTTCACCTGAGCATCACAGCATGGAGTTTGGACCTAGTGTCATCTAAACATCCATCCACCTATGCCATCCAAACATCGTGCGTCATCCCGTTGTAACTTGCTTTGCTGGCTTCTTTATTTCAGAACAAAAAGGTGAGTCACAAAGACATCACTCCCGCTTGACAAAATCAGCTCACAGGTCTGAAACCTCTATAGGACTCAAAGGAGTCACATACCAACCAGAAGTTGGTTTAACTAACTTGAAGTCAATTGGAGGTCTGAAAGCTCACTAGACTTGATCCCAAATCAAGTGATTGGACACGTGCCATCCTAGACATAGAGAGTATAACAATCTTCGATGTGTCCATCGGTCTTTGCTACTGGTCTCTAGCTTTTCCCACCTCATTGGCGAAATGAGAGGTACTTCCCATGAGTTCGAGACTCCATTGGTAGGATGCATACGGGGCACGGATCAAAGAGAGGTGAACCAACTCAATATCATAACAATGGGGTAGAAGCACACCAACAAGGTTCGGCAAGCCTAGCCCTGTGGTTGCTTATAGCTCCAAGAAGCTATCCCCAAAGCCCCCTGGAGCTCCTAGAGCTCATCATCCAACAGGACCCTCAGAATAGGGTCGTTCCACAATACCAAGATTCTCACGGAAGGTTAGGAAATTGACCTTCCTCAAGGGCTTTGTGAGAATATTTGCAACCCACTCATTAGTTCTTGTATGATCGAGCCTTACTGTGCCTCGCTATACCATATCCCGCATAAAGTAGTACCTAATATCAATATGCTTGGATCGATCGTGGAACACGAGATTCTCTGACAAATGAATCCCACTATGGTTATCACAAAGGATAACGATGGTATCTAGCACATGCCCGAATAGCTCACTGAAGAGCTTTCGCAACCAAACTACTTCACAACAGGCCATACTCACTGCAATGTATTCGGCCTCAGCAGTGCTCAAAGCCACCGACTTCTGCTTCCTGCTCATCCAAGATATCGAAGCAGACCCAGGTATGAAGCAGCATCTAGATGTGCTCTTGTGATCCACCACACTGCCAGCCCAATCAGCATTAGTATATCCATGGAGTGTCATGCTCCCGACAGTCTATCTCAACCCATGGTTTATCGTGCCCTGAAGATATCTCAACAGATTCTTGGCACCAACCCAGTGAATGTGATGAGGATCAACCATGTGTTGCCTCAAAGTGTTCACTGCAAAACATGCGTCCAAACGGGTGTTCACTAAGAACATCAAGGCCTCCTACGAGTTGACGATACTCAATAAGATTTGCTAGCACGGGCCCAGCAGCACTGCTACTCAACTTCTTAAAGTTGAGCTCCATCGGTGTCGACATGGACTTACAGTCCACCATTCCAAATCTTTCCAGCAGCTTCACAATATATTTTCCTTGAGAAAGGAAAATCTCGCCAGATCTCTGCCAGACCTCCAGGCCTTGGAAGTAATGCATCAGTCCTAGGTCCTTCATCTCGAACTCAGAAGCGAGCTCCCTCTTACACTAATGAATGAGAGGGTCAGCACTAGTCAGGAAGATATCATCCACATATAGCACCAGAATGAGAAGCTTTTCTCTATCAACCTTAAAGTAAAGGTTTGGATCAGCATTACTACGAGTGAAGCCCAGCTTCATCAAGTAGCTATCTATCCTCTCGTACCAAGCCCTGGGGCTTGCTTCAACCCATAGAGGGCTTTCCTCAACCTGCAAACATGGGTGTCCCTATACACCTCTTCCTTTATCGCACCATGCAGAAAGGCGGTTTTCACATCCATTTGATGAAGATTCCATCCTTGCATAGTAGCAAGGGCTAAGATAGATTAGATGATGGTATATCGGGCCATAGGTGCAAATATGTCATCATAGTCTACGCCTTCCTTTTGAGAGAAACCACAGGCAACGAACCTTGCCTTAAACTTTTCAGCACTACCATCAAATCCATGCTTGATCTTATAGAGCCATTTCAAGGTGACAATTGCTTTGTCTTCCGGTCTCACAACCACATCCTTGACATCATTCTTCATAATGGACTCATACTCTTCGTGCGTAGCATCCTTCCAGACTTGATGATTTACGGCTTCTTCAAAACATCCAGGCTCAGATTGTACCATCGTACTCATGGCTGCTAGATACCCTTGGTATCTATTTGGCTTCTTACTTTCACGAAATGTCCCCCTTGGGGCCATATGTTTCTCGGCATCCTCGAGAGTATCCCTAAGCCATGAGGGTCTTCTCTTCATTGAAGGAGGTGGATCAATAGGTTCCATCGGTCCTTCAACATCGGGCATCGTCTCATCATTCGGTTCTTCCTGATTTCCAGACCTTTACGTGCATTCCTTCCCCCCTTCTAGGAAAGGTCAGTTCCTTATCATTTATATAGATGCAGCCTTTTGCCCTAGCTCTTCATTCATGTCCAAATAAGACTCTTGCCACTTAGTTTTCGGCCGACCTCCTGCACCTAACTTGAGGGTCTCTCAAGCATATGTGCTAGAGAATCGAGAGGTTACCTTACTTGAGGGGCATCTCAGACTTGAACGCTGACCTGACTTGAGGGGCACCTTTGGGACACCAGACCGAATCCCGATCATGGATCTTTGTATATCCAGAAAGGTTATATTGTCTTCAAATTTGAATTTACCCTAAAGTGGGATACCTTTGACGTTGTACTTTTTTACTTCATGATCTTCCTCAGAGCTCGGAATATTGATTACTTTCCTGAGGGAAGAATCTTCATCAAAGGTAACATCGTGGCATATCTCCACTTCTCTTTAACCAGGCACATAGACTCTATAAGCCTTCGAAGTTTCACTGTAGCCCACAAACATTCCCTTCTTCCCAGAAGCATCCAGCTTGCTCCTTTTCTCTTTTGGCACATGAAAATAAACGGGATAACCAAAAACTCTAAAATGTGAGATGTCAGGTTTCTTACCAAAGAAAACCTCTCGGGAGTGTTGGAGTCCAGAGCGGAATGCGAGCATCGATTTTGTATGTACACAGCAGAGTTCACAGCTTCTCCCCACAGAAACTTCGAAAGACCTTGGTGACATAGCATGGCACGGGCAGCTTCCATAATGGTCCTTTTCTTTCTTTCAGCAACGCCATTTTTCTCAGGAGTATATACGGTTGTGGTCTCCCTCTTGATGCCAACTTCTCTACAAAAGTTATTGAACTCGTTTGTCTCATATTCAGTGCCATTATCGGTCCTCAAAATCTTGATCTTCTTCCCTGTTTGATTTTCCACCAAGGCTTTGAAAGTACGAAACCACATGAAAGCCTCATCCTTCTTCTTCAAGAAGTATATCCAGGTTTTGAGAGAGAAGTCATCTATGAACGTCATATAATAAGAGCATCCTCCCAAGGATGTCACGGGTAGCGTACCAAAAAAATCAGAATGTATCAATTGCAAGACATGAGATGTCTTTATGACACTTCAGGGGAAAGGTCCCCTTGTATACTTTCCTTCTTCACAACCGTGACATACACCTTCATGATCATTTTTTAATTCGGGCTTCCTTGTCACCACCGTCCTAGCTTCGAGAAGGGCTTTGTAGTGAAGGTGTCCAAACCTTCGGTGCCATAATTCAATTTGACGGATAGTATCATAAATCATAGCTCCCAGGAGACTTCCTCCAACCTGGTAGAGTGTATCAACTCTAAACCCAATCGTGATAGTTTCCTTGAAGCTCTTCTTCCAGATGCGTACCTTCCCATCAACGAATGCCACATTGAAACCTTTGTCTTCCATGGCCGAAATAGACACGAGGTTCTTCTTCAAATCAGGTACATATAGTACATCTTGCAAACGGAGAACTTGACCTTGAGATAATTGGAGGGTCACAGTCCCTGTCCCTTTCACGGGATATATGGCATTATCTCCAAGGATAATTTTCAGATTAACATCCTTCTCAACCAAATCAGAAAGTGCTTCGTTAAACCCAGTGAGGTGCCTTGAGGCACCACTATCAATCAACCAGACATCCATAGTGTCGGGTGGAGATGCAGCAAAGAGGGCAGATACAAGAATGAATCCATTTCTTTTATCATCAACAAAATTAGATTCCTCATACCTAGAATTTCTCGACCTTATGAAAGGTTGCCCATTTCCATTGCGACCAGAGGGAGCCTTCCTCCTTCCTTTGAATCTGTTGTTCCTTTGATTGCCATTCCTCTACTTGTTGTTGTTATCATCATCCCCGGGAGAATCCTTCTTACTAAGGCATTCTCTAGCATAGCGGTCAGTCTTGTTACATGTGTAACATCTTTTCTTTCCTTGGGCCCCTGCTCTTCCATGGTTCCTTGGACCACCATTGCTCCTCTTCTTAGCACGAGCAGTGAAGGCAGCATTACCTTCATTTTCATATTCCTTCATTCTTGTTTCCTCTTGAGTGCACCTCGACAATACTTCGTCAAAATCAGGAATCACATTGTTATTGAGAATGGTAGTATTGAATACATGTCATTCAAAGGAGAGACCTCCAAGTGCGATGAGAAACATTTCTCGATCAGCTATTGTCTCCCCAGGCCAGAAGATTATTTCTAATTTCGGTCAACTTCAGAAAATAAGGTTGGACAGATTCATCCCTGCCTTTCTTCAGATTCTTCAGTTGGTTATTAAAGAAAAAGACTTGATTTGCATTGTTGGCCCTGAACATGTTGACCAACTTATCATACATCTCCTTGGATGTGCGTAACTCAGAGATGTAGGCAACCAGACTCTTATGAATTGAATCCCAGATGATCAGCTTTGCTTTGATTTCCCCCTTCATATACTTTGACTTCGTGGCAGCAGGTGCAGATGACGGAGGCTCTTGGATTTTATCCTGCACATAGTCCATGACATCTTGGTCTTCCAACATTAAATCCAAAGACATCTTCGGGGCATGGAAGTCTTCCTTCCCAGTCAACTTGTCATCAGCTTTGAAGCCATTATAGTTTGAGGTACCCATGGGTCCTTGACAAATGCTCCTTCTTCGGTGATTGCTCTCAATACAACTTGGGCTTTCTCTCTACCTCAACTCCAATACCATGTAAATTTTCGTAGATGTTGTATGCTTGATGCAACTTTACTTTTATACCCAATATCAAACAGCAATCACATAAACAAGAAAGTAAAATGTTGATAGAACATACCAATAGATCGAAGGAAGACAAGCCAAAAATACACTTAACTTAATCAACAAAATATATGTGTTGTGGTGCGTTACAGCGGTCGATAAGATGCTTCAACCAGCAAAGTCTCTACACAGTCAACCAACCAGAATGTGTCACACAGCCCTCTCGGACAGCTCTACAACAGTCAACCCAAAGTTAACAAAAATCAATGTTGTCCAGTCAACGCAAAACAGCAGCAGTAAAAAGTCAACGCAACCAAGTCAGAGTCAACGTTCAGCCTCGATTTCTGTGCCAAAAAATGCGAACTACAGGAATCGAAATTTATGGAGAGTTTGAGGTCAAGTTGACCATGCGTTGACCAAAGTCAACGCTGGTCAAATCTGCATTGAAACCCTAGGTCAAAACAGAAAATTCCTTGCTGCGTTTTCCCACGTGTGAGAGAAGAAGAGCCTCCAAGATGATGATCGAACCAATCAGATGATGAGAGAGAATGTGTGATGAGTGATGGTGAAAATGACCTCCAAAGTTGACCTATATATATCCATTAGTGAGGGTGTGTAACACATCTATTGGGGCTTCAAGCCTGCATTACAATTCTGGCTGACCTTGCACATAAGTGGAATTAATTCAAAATAAATATTCTGCTCATTGAATCAAGATGATCTTTAGATCGATCTTGCACCTCTCCGAAAGAGGAATCCAATAAAAAATATCAGCATCTTCACCTGAGCATCCCAGCATGGAGTTTGGACCTAGTTGTCCAAAATTAACATTGGAGCTCAAGGGAATGATGCTACCAGCCTATCTCTTGGTGCCCCTAACTGGTGGGAGCACTGTAAAGAAGGATGTAATCTGGGAAACAACATCTGCTCTAGTTAAAGGCTGGAGAATGTGGACATGAAGTATGAGGGGCTCTTGTATGTAAATGGTTGGACATATCTTCTCTGAATATCTGAAGAAACTAGATAGGGTTTGGACCCCCCTAAACAAGCAATAAAATCTACCACATATGTCATAATAAATGGGGTAACGAAAGATGAAATGTTCCTCAATCTCAATCTCTTGGAGATGACATAACTGGAAAATTATATTTGATCAAAATATCTGGTGGTCAATCTCCATCCACAGTCTATGACATCCCACTCTAAATTGTCAAAATGGGATTTGAATGGCATGCATCCAATGGCAAAGCGTTTAATGGGGCGAAACAATGAGACCATCCCTAGTCACCACGGAGTAATCAACATAGAAAGCCATCTTCATACTTAACCCACCCTGAGGGTTTATCCAAGTGACCTATACACATTTCCTATAAATATCCTCTAGAGTGATTTTATTCATCTCTTGGTTGGTTAGTAAGAGGTGATCTAGCAAACACATGGAGCATCTAAATGGAGGAAGCCAAAAGATCATAATACCAAACAAAGCAAAGAAATAAGAGATTCTGATGCATCAACACCAAGATAGAGTAGAAGGACTAGTTGTTGCAATGGAATCAAATGAACGATAGGCCAAGTACAGATATTGGTCACATCCCTTCATTATATCAATAAAGCTTCGAACATGGTGTAGAAGAGAGACAAGACCAAACACTGTCTAAAGTCGATAGGGGCGAGCTCCAACCTCTGTGAGAATGATGGGTTGAGGACTTATCTTCTTGCATCGAATGATGCAACAAAGGAGGATGGTTTGTACTCTCTTTGTTGAATTCCAACCAGACTTTAGTAAACCAGATCCCCAAACCTTGGAACAAGATAGAACTATGGGCCAGACAAGAGTGTCTATGAGTGACATCTTGGACGATATGTCATGAAAGCTAAGAAACCGGATTCGTTGCCCACACCTCTTGTGTCCCGAATCGAGCGAATCGGACACGATTCGATCGGATCGGGACACGATCGTGTCCGATCGGGACACGATCGTGTCCCGATTTTGGGACACGAATCCCAACAAAGGGACTTTCGCGCAACATTAAAAGGTCGATTTGGCAATTCTATTTGCACAATAATCTTTTCTCTTGGTTGTGGGTTTGTCGTGGGTGTGTGAGAGCAAAGAGCACAGGGTGTGGGAGCATTTTCAAGGAGATTGAAGCAACAGGTAAGTGCATTTTCTCTCATTTTTTTTGCATTTTTATTACAGCAGTTTGCATGTGCATTTCTTTTACAAATTTGTGCATTTTTTGTTTATTTTTTTACAACATTCATGGCTCAATCAAGGGCAGCAGGGAAGGGGCAAAGGAAGGGGAAGAATGTCCCCATTGGAGATGCCCCTCCTATTCCAATTTCACCAGGGTATGCAAGTGTTCCCTCTATTGAAAGTGTGGTTGCAACAGCAGCTTCAAATGTTGAGGGAAGACAATAACCTCGAGATAACAAATATTCGTTGGGAAATATGTCACAAGAGAGCATGCAACAAGATGAAGGGAGGAGACAATGTTGCTTGGAAATACAGCTATTGCAATAATCATTTCACGAGCACATATTATCGTGTGAAAGCTCGATTGTTGGCTTTACCAAGTTGTGGGATTGCAGCTTGTACACAGGTGTCTTTAACAAAGAGGAAAGAAATGGAAAGAGAGGCCAATGTTGGTGTGGAAAATGTGGCTGCAAAATCTTAAAAAAACAAGAATTATGACCGCCTTCCATTCTTGAGGAATAGCAGCAACAAATTTCCATTTGAGAGTTTTAGTGGGGGACAAGCAACAAAAAGAAAGGCAATTGCACTGGGTCCAATGGACAATATTTTTCAAAAAGAGAAACGGAAAGAGCTTGATCTCACCATTGCATTTTTTTTCTATCAGAACTTCATATCCTTTAATGTTGCACGCTCACCTCTATTATTGAGATTTGTTGAGCTCTAACTCAACGTGCTCCATCAGGGTATGTGCCTCCTGGGTCAAAGAAGCTTAGAACCACATTGTTGATGACGGCAAAGAAAGAGGTGGACAAAATGCTTGAGCCTATTAAATCAGCATGGCCAACATTTGGGTTAGCGTTGTTTCTGATGCATGGACAGATCTAGCACGACACCCACTCATCAACTTCATGGTGTCTTCCTTGAATGGTCCAGTTTTCTTGAAATCAGTGGGATGCATTTGGACATTAACTCATCCCTTGTTTCATCCCTCTCAAAGGTCACATGTACCTCATTTGTCAAACAAAAAACTCTCTTTCTAGTGAGGTCTGTAAGAAGTGTCATCATTATGTGTACCCCTTAACAAACTTCCTCTAATATGTGCAAAGGCCTAGGAAGATTTTTAGTTATTGTTACATTCTTTGGGGTACGCCACTCCATGATTGCCCTGTTTTCTCCTGGTGTACCTAGACCCCATTTTCATTGATCACGTGCCCCAAATAAAGCATCTTAGTCATACCAAACTCACATTTGGACTCTTTTTCATAGAGTTATTGTTCTTCCAGAATTCCCAACACCTCATCCAAATGCCTGAGATGATCCTCCCAAGTCCTGTTGTCTTGTTGTAAATGGGTATGTCATCGAAGAAGACCAACATATTCTTCTGTAATTGTTTATTGAACACGTGGTTCATGCAAAATTCAAATGTAGCGGGGGCACTGGTTAGCCCAAATGGTGTAACCAAAAACTCATAATGCCCATAATGGCACCGAAAAGTAGTCTTCGAGATATCTTGTTCCCGAACTCTGATTCAATGGTAGCCAGAGGAAAGATCTATCTTCGAGAAGTATTGTGCTCCCTTCAACTTGTCCATTAGTTCATCAATCCTCAGAATCAAATATCGGTTCTTGATTATTTTCTTATTAAGTGCCCGGTAATCAATACACATCCTCGAGATGCCATCTTTCTTCTTGGCCAACACCACTTAAGAAGCAAACGGACTAGAGCTAGAACGAATGTGGCCCAACCGCAACAACTCTTTGATAGTCCTTTTGATCTCATCCTTGTATACCTTGGGATGTTGGCAAGGGATAGTTATAACTGCCTGAACCCCTTCCTCTAACTTTATGACAAGACCAAACCCTCTGTCTGGGGGTCTACCTGGAGGAATGTTGCCAAAAACCTTCTGATGTTTTTGGAGTAATGCCTGAATATCATCTAGATGTTATTGACGTTGATTTGGTGGAATAATGTCAGAAATATAACACTCAAGTGCCCACTTTATGTCTCCATGCTTTGAGATGACACTCTACCTTGGGCAGACATTGATGCATGCCTTGTAGAACTACCTTTTTTCCATCATGGTTTGTGAACTCCATCTCCATCTTCCTCTGATCTACAGTGTACTTCCCAATGGAATACAGCCATTGAACTCTGAGTACCACATTGGTATCTGATACATCCACCAGAAAAACATCATCTATCAATGTGTAATTTCCCATGGTTATTTTTCAGAGTGGGAATCCACCTAGTGCACTCCATCTGATGACCACCCGGTACGACCATTGTGAAGCCCTTAAACTCCTCTATCCGAATCCCCCTCTGATCTACCATAGATGTGTCTATAAAGTTGTGGGATGCTCCAATATCAATCAATATTGTCACCTTATGTCCCAACAAAACCCCCTGACTCTGAATGTGTGGTATCTAGGAAGTCCTGAGATGGATGCAATAGCAGGGCCTTTAGCCCCAATCTGTAATGTCTCCTCACCTGTTACCTATTGTCCCTGTTCCTGTATCGATTCCTCATCCTCCTCATCGCTATCACTATCTAAATAAACATTAATGTAATAGGCTTTGCCAACCTTGTCCTTTCCTGCACATCTGTGCCCTGGTGCCCAAAGATCCTAATAGCTGAAACATAGCTTTTTCTTCCACAATTATTTCTGGGTCTATTCATCCATCTTTGGTTTCTTGGTCCACTCCTTTTGAAAGGATTTAACTTCTTTGTTCTTCTAGAGGAATGATGGTTTAGAGGGGAAATTTCCTTCTAGAAACAACATCTTGCATGTCTCTACCTCTACTGGTTGTGTCACATAGAGTGGTAGGCATATAAGCCTTAACCCAACCACATAGAGGATCAAATAGCTCCTCAACAAACATCACCAACCAAGCATCGGATATATCGGTGACCATCACTGCTAGCCTCTAAAAATCTGAGATATACAACTCTGGACTGCCAATTTGTTTGAGTTGTGCCAGCTCTCTGAAGTGAATCTTTGGGTGAATCTGGAAACTCAAAACTGGAGAAATAAACCTCGAAAATCTCCGTCTTTCCCCCTACTCGACTTTTGAACTGCTACTTGCACTCCCTTCTGGAATGCACAGATCTACTAGTTGCTACTACCAATCTGCAATGAAAAAAAATCGAACTTCCAAAACTCTAAGTTCCCTGACTCTGCTGTGTGTGCTTTTCTCTCTTCCACCCAACGTTGGCTCTGCTCTAGCGAACTGTCGCAAAACCCTCTGCGTCCAGCCTGAAATCTGCCCAATGAATAATATAAGTTGCTCCCTCTGCCTCTGGAATCACTCGATCTGGAAAATCAAATTTTTCTGCTTTTTGAGTTCAAAAAAATCAAACTTCCTCAAGCATCTCGGCCTGCCTGGCAAAAGATTGCGCTGCCCCTGGGAATTTCAGCCTATTGTTCTTACTGAGCAATGAAATTCCTTCTTTCGTTTCTGGGCATTCGACTGATCAACAGCGCTCTGATACCATGTGCAAATTCCAAGACTTAAATCCTATTGCAACAACTGGTATTATTTCTCCTAACTGATAAATTAATTATTCAATTTATTGCTACGGCAATATTGAAATAAGCACACTGCAACCTTCACAAATAAATTTCTGCGAAAAAATAAAATGTTGGAAGCTGAGAAATGCTAGCACACGCACAAAATATAACAAAATTATTTTTGGACGAAAGTCCCTGGAAAAACCCAATGCGTGAAAGTCGGTGCAACAGTGAGGGTTTTTCTTATTATGCAGCAGTGAAATTTTGAGTACAATCTGGATGCCTGAAACTGGCAATCCACAGCAAGAAAATCTGGGCAAAATCATTGAAGGGATTTCCCCTTCCTCTATAACCAATTCTCAGCACAACTTACCTATAGAAAACTCGGCTTCTTGAAGCCTCTACGTCACCCTCTGCGTTGAACTGCACAATCACTATGACGTCAAGCCTCTGACTGGTCTCTGATGAATTCGTTTTGCCTTCTACTGCTACAAAATTTGTCTCTTCAGCCCTCTAGAACCTCTGCCCAGCCTATGGATCTAAGAACGACATTCTCTCCAGCAAATCGAACTGCCCTCTCTGAAGCTACTACGCAGAGCTCTGCGCTGCCTCACTTCGATAACTCGGCCCTCTTGTAGCTACCTCTCCAAATCTGGAAAACTTCCTCTGGAACATTGTCCCTACCCCTCACTCACTGCTTTAATCTCTGGCAACTTACTGCTACTACTCTGGAAATCGATCTGCCAAGAAATCGAACTATTCAAGTGTCATCTCCATCACCACATCAATTTCCTCTTATAATCCATTGTTGGAGCACCAACGACCAAGATTGAAATATAATCGATGGCTAAGATCATCTTTGGATCAATCCGTGTGAGTTTTTAGATGATTTTCACCTTATCTCAATTAATACTAATTAATTAACCATATTCCCTAAGTTTAGACTTAGGAAATATTAAAAAATAGTTAATAATCTAATTGAGACACTTCTAGGTGGAATTTCCATAAACGATTTATGGGTTTTGGAGATCTCATGTATTCTAGCTTCTCCACCAAATTTCGTGGCTACAACACATCTGATGCTATAAAAACTAACACTCCCTCTTAGCGAGGAATGTGTACTAGTGTTGCACACCCTGTCACAACACCCTGCCTCTACATCATCTCCTATCACGCTGGTGATGTCTAGTTGTTGTTGCGCAACTTTGATATACGTTGCATCTGTGTTGCTGCTGACATAGTTGTACTGCTGCCAACTTTGCATTTGCACTGCAACTCCCGCTCATCTGTTGTTGTTGCAACTAAGAGTCATCCAAAGTACTGAATCATCTGTGATCGATATGATGCATCTATCTCCTGAGTCTCTAACTGTTATTAGCCTCTGCATTGTCTCTGAAGAATCTGTGTTGTTGCTGACTCTTCTGTGTGTGTTTTTCTCTCTTCCACCCGAAGTTGGCTCTGCTCTAGCAAACTGCTGCAAAACCCTCTGCATCCAACATGTAATCTGCCCAACAAAAAATCTGAGTTGCTCCCTCTGACTCTAGAATCACCGATTTGGAAAATTGAATTTTGATGTTTTCTTGCTCAGAAAAATCGAACTTCCTCAAGCATCTCAACCTGCCTGGCAAAAGACTGCGTTGCCCCTGGGAATTTCGGCCTGCTACTCTTACTGAGCAGCGAAATTCCTTCTTTCGCTTGTGGGCTTTCGACTAATCAACAACACTCTAATACCATGTGAAAATTCCAAGACTTAAGTCCTATTGCAAAAACTAGTATTATTTCTCCTAACTGATAAATTAATTATTCAGTTTATTGCTACGGCGATCAAAATAAACACATTGCAATCTTCACAAACTAAATTATCCGGAAAATAAAAAGTTGGAAGCTGAGAAATCCTAGCACACACACATAAAATATAACACAATTATTTTTGGACAAAAGTCCCTAGAAAAACCCAATGCAGGAAAATCGGTGCAACAACGAGGGCTTTTATTATTATGCAGCAGTGAAATTCTGAGCACAGTTTGGATGTCTGAAACTGGCAATCCACAGCAAGAAAATCTAGGCAAAATTATTGTAGAGATTTCCCCTTCCTCCACAAGCAATTCCCGACACAACTTGCCTACGAAAAACTCAGCCTCCTAAAGCCTCTATGTCACCCTCTGTGCTAGACTGCACAGTCACTATGACATCAAGCCTCTGACTGGTCTCTGATGAAGTCGTTTTTCCTTCTGTTGTTGAGAAATATGTCTCTCTGGCCCTCTAGAACCTCTGCTCGGCCTTTAGATATGAGAATGACTCTCTCTCCAGCAAATCGAACTCCCCTCTCTGAAGCTACTGCGTTGCCCCACTGGGATAACTTGGCCCTCTTGCTCTTGCCTCTCCGGATCTGGAAAACTTCCTCTAGATCACTGTCCCTACCACTCACTCACTGCTTCGATCTCTGGCTCTCTCCGACAACTGACTGTTGCTACTCTGGAAATCGATCTGCCAAGAAATCAAACTGCTCAAGTGTCTTCCCCATCATCACATCGATCTTCTCTTATAATCAATTGTTGGAGCACCAACGGACAAGATTAAAACATAATCGATTAATTAACCATATTCCCTAAGTTTAGACTTAGGAAATATTAAAAAACAGTTAATAATCTAATTGAGACACTTCTAGGTGGAATTTCCAGAAACGATTTCTGAGTTTTGGTGATCTCATGTATTCTAGCCTCTCCAAATTTAGTGGGTAGAACACATCCGATGCTATAAAAACTAACAGAAGTATGTGTCCAACTTCTAAACCCATGATCTAGTTTAACATTTTGAGGACCCATCAAAATATGAGAGGGTCACTTTCCCAGTGTCTTTTGTAGCTCCTAGTTCTGCATCATAGTCATCTTAGCTCCCTTAGGCCTGTTCCTTATTTTAAGGTTGCAGAAGTCTATGAAAGTCATGGCAGCTTGAAAGTCTTATCCTTGCTTCCTATACTCCTCCAAGTATGCCCCAAAAGGCTCATCCTGACCAACCGGCACCATTTGGCTTGTTATTGCCTCATTTAAAAAATGTGTCAAAATGAGTCTAGATGACTTGTTGTATATGTGTGGGTGGCTTTGCATGGTTGTGCGTGCTTGGCTACTTTCTCCACTATTAGACCCTTCACCATTAATGGGTTCCTTCTTCTGTTTTTCCAAAATTTTGTTATTGCCTAATTTTCTCATCAACTCCATCATCACCTTCTAGCCCTTGGAAAAATCATTTGGAATGCTAACCAAGTTGTTAAATTCTTGGGTTTCCCCATCTCCCATGGTTGCCTCACCTTTTTCAAACGGTACTTTTCCCTCTCCTTTTGCTTCCGGAACATCTTCCTTTTTTTCTACTTCAGGAATTTCTTCTGCCTCCCAAGTAGGAGTGGGTTCCTTGCCCTTGTAGCTCATCTTATAGGTAATAAATCAATGGTCTTCAATACTCATCGAATTATTGTTACAATCAACCCTTCAAACCACACAGTTGTTCAAGACCATGCTTTGATACCACTGTAATGTCTCAAATTTTCCCACTAATATTTTTGAGTTTCACTGAGTTTGTCACTGAGATATTTCGTCAAACAGTTTGTGTATATATGGTTGTAGGTGCACCTTTTGTAATTTATTTCAATAAAAGTAAACACAGTACCACAGATACACCATGGAAATACTTCATGAATAGCTTGTATCTAATTGATATTAAATTTAAAGGACATACATACCATTGATATAGCTTTCCACAACATTATCAAAAGACATATGGCAACAAATGACAGCAAACTTTGCACACTAGTTTCGTTGTAGGTTCACGCTCAGAAGATAAATGTGGAAACCCAGCCATAGAAATAAATTGATATGATAACAAAGAATAAATATGCAGCTTTCCCAGCAGGACTTCAACAAGTAATGAATGATATCTCCATAAATTTAATGGACACCCAGAATAGGAACTCGACCCCTTTAAAAGTTTGCAACTCATTCTCAGGGATAAAGGCACTTAGCGTATAGCAATTACTACCCAAAGACACTGAACTCGTCCTCTATTTGACAGTTGTTTCAACCCTTTAAGATATAGTAGAACAATGTCCCTTTATACCAACTCAACCCCTTGACACAACTCGGGCCCTTTTAGTGATAGAACTCAACCCTCATAAAAGATAGAACTTGGCCCTCTTACAATAGCAGAACTAGGCCCCCACAGAAAAAACAACTCAACCGGCAAAATAGAATGCAACTCAGCTAGCAAAGGAGAAGCCCTTGACCTAATATGAGAAAGAAAAAAACAGGCTCTTCCAGATGTGAACTCAGTCCCAACATGGCACAGTACTGGGTTTGTAAAGAGAATATAGAATACCAAATATGGAGTTATAAAATCAACTGATAACACCTTAAACTTACTCGATCTCTACCATTGTCTTCTTCTTCGTCAATAATGAAACCCAATGTTGAAATTTGAGTGATATGCTCCAATACTAGCAAGGGTATATAGTTTCAACACCAAAACCAACAACCAAAATGAGTGCTTCCAACAACATTAGTCTCTTTCCCAAGAGTTCTCCAAAATTCTAAATTTCAAGTGAACAGATGCAAGAATGAGGAGAGACTCCTCATTTTCCCCTTTTTATAAATCACTTGACTCTTTTGCCACCTTTTTTACCTTTTATTTTAATGAAGTCACTTTAATGGGTTTTCTCACTTTATAATTTGAAAGTGATTTTTCATTAGCCTAGGACCCATGTCTCATTTTGCCTCTTTTAGCTTTAATAAGGTTTTCTCCTAGGTCAATTGTGTTCCCTTGATTAATTTTTCGTCCTAGCCTATGGGAACTTAATTAGGCCCCCTTATGTCTCCTAAGCGGATGGGGACATTAAAAATCTCCTATCATGAAACGTGAGCAAAAAGAGGTTGAACAAGAGACTAAGCAACCTAGGGAACCAACACATGCTGGAGAGCCAAGAATAGAGTTGATTCCGACTAGGAAGCCAACAATGTTAGAGTCAATGGTGGGGAGTCAATGCGAGCTGGGAGCATGAGCAAAGAGTTGTCACCAGGTTGAAAAAAACCATCAATTTTACAACCCAAACTCTACAAAACTGTGAATGCATCCATCAAGGGCATACATTTGGAACATTCCAAGAAAACACAATAAACAATGTTAGTTTGGCTCTCATATTTCAAGTACATTTGGAATTTATGTTGCCTACCAAGGATTAAGGTGGGATGGTTATTATCTACACTCACTCCTAGGCTCAAGCCCTGTGCACAAAATGTATCATCATAATAATTAATGGAAAGGCACTTTGAAAGTCCTCCTCAGAAATAGTATCCTATTCCTAGCATGCTCCTTCTTTGGAGAAGAAACTACTTTTAATTAGAATAATGTGGCATTATGCACACTTAGACATAACAAAAAGATGGTCGTTATAGGTGTGTAAGAAGAAGGATTATTTGGTTGATAAAAGATGAGAATGCATGAATGGTTCAACAAAAAAATGTTTGTAATTTCATTGAAAACTTGACCATGATACCTAGGAGAAAAGGTGTCAAGTAAAATAGAGCTTGAAAAAATGAAGCCCTGGATCATGTCACTATTGAAACAAGTCCAATTGAGCATAGAATAAAAGGCAAACAACAAACATATTATGCATTATTTGTTATAATTCATGACCCTCGAGGAGATTGAAGATAAAGTGGTAAAAAGACATGGTGCGTCCTTAGATAATCAAACACCAAATTTTTAATGTGTGGGACAACCAAGATCTAGAGAAGGAGGTGAGTTCAGTGAACAAGCCACATTTTATGTCAATGGTGGAGGGGCTGACTACTCAACCAACAATGGCTCTCATCTAGTTGGTGAGTCAACGGTTAGACAGAAGGGTGGATATGTAATTTTTAATTGATCAACCTTGTTGGATACAATTCACAGTCAATTGTTGTTTGAAGAGCTTATCTTGGAGCAAGCTACAAAAATCTTGCTTGTCCAAAGCTTTTGTTTTTTGTAGTTGAACAATAATGTAAAGTGACCATATTATTGGAGGGTGTTAGATTTAATAGTCATAATTAGAAATTTTACTTTATAATCAAGACTCTTTATAATTAGGACTTGAACCTAACAAAGGCTTGGTAATAAAATGATGTAATAATGAGTTATTTAATGTAATAGTTCAAGGTATTTGGAAGTTACATAATATACTCATCTTCTCCTACCATGCAATGAGCCATTGTATCACCTAATAATGTATGAATCCACTCTCATTCTTATGAGTAATCATATCCATAATTGTGTGTAAAACTCACAAATCTACTAAAGGCAGCATTTATGTCTTTTCTATGTATTATGTTCATGAAAAGTAGTGGGTTGTTGAAGTTAAACTAGTAGTTTAATAGAGAGTTTCTAGTTATTTTTAGTGCATCAATATTTGCATGTCTCCTTAATGTGGTTGAACTACAAAATTTACTAATAATAAACCCCCTGTATATTTTTGCTTTTAGAGTTACAAATGAATGGGACTTTCCCACTCATAGGAATTCATTGAGATCTATTAATTAATTTTTAGATGAGTGAGGATTCAACGCTACCTTCCTCGTGATTTTATGGGTTTCAATGTGTTGCTCTTCATATTTTGCACTCCCATCTTCAAATATGCATCGCAAAGTAAGGAATAAAGAAACCCAATGGAAAAACACTATGTGATTGTTGTTGAATCTCTATTTTTACAGATATTTTCCTCTCTCAAACATTTGTATTCAAAATCTCCATTACTCATGTGCTTGAAATAAATATCTTAAGAAGGGTGAAGTGTAATTTGCTTTCGAAAAACCTCGAGGATAGATTATTGAAACCCCCCTTATGCTAGAAAAGCATTGACCCTAAAGAAGGTAAAGCTACTACCGAGGTGACAATGGGCAGCAAGCATTGCAAGCTTCAAGGGACCTCCCCTTTTAGCCAAAGGACTCTTCCTACCAAAACTCAAGAGGGAGAGGTCCAAGACCTCCAATGGGTGCCCCTAAAATTTGTTTCACTTCATCGTCAAGGAAACATTCATGGTTACAATGATAAACATGATGGAGTAAAAATGGCACTTGAGTTCAACTTATTATTCAATAGTACGAGTCTACAACCAATCCTCAAATAACCTTTATGGATGCATCCCATGAAGAGAAATTCTTAGAATACAAATTAAAGCCTCAACATTGTCTTACTCTTCACTTAATTCACTAGCATTTAAGCTCTAATATTAAATTAGCTTTTCCAAAACTTTCTACAAATCATTCAACAACTAAGCTCAACAATTCTCAATAAGCTTATTGAGACAAATAATGAGCATCTCTCAAAACCATAATAACAATCCTCCACTCATTTATATGCCATTTTCTTTAATGAAAAGGTGAGGCTCGTTACATGTCAATGACATATGATTCGATTTGTCTAAAGGAAAAAGGATAAAATCAAACAAGACTCAAAAGTAGCCATGCTCGTATGGAGGTTTTGCCAAGATTACTTTCATAAATAGAAATGCTTCATGTTTATTATTATGACTCTATGAAAATGATAGACATTTATAAAAGATTCCAAATTTAAATCAATAAAGATTCGGAACTAGAATTAAGTGGTTTTAAGAGCTAGTCACTTTTGCACATTGGTTAATTTATTTTTTGAAGTATAAGATCCATTTCAAATAATCATATGTATTTGTTTTACATAGATACCAAAATCACCTTGGATAGGACTTAATTGAATTCTTTGACTGAACAAAAGAGTCCCTTTATGAATTAGATAGCTACAAGAATTAAATATTTTTGTGTTATGTTCAATTAAGATTTCAAAATTTGGTTAAAGAAGCAAAATGATATAAATAATAGTTCAAAGAATTAATTGCACATATCTATGTTGAGACTACCAACAAGATTAGTAAAGTTAGATTTGAATCTAACTTGCCATTTTGTTCTTTACCTTCTTTTTGTTACTCGCTTCATTTTTCCTTAATAAGACAAGTTCACCATTTCCCAATCTAAGAGTCTAGCTGGCATGCACCGTTCAAAGGGGAATCTTTTGGATAAGAAGTCAAAATGGTAGGGACTCTATTCTACAAAAGGATGTTGTCTAAGCATTAACTAAAATGCCCCATTTTCATCATAATTCAACAAAATAAAAACCTTTGAAATGTGTTTTTAACATTTTGGGTGGATTTGGAGACCCCAAAAATCTTTAGATTACATCTTTGAATAAATAACATTACAGTTTTGACATCAAATATTGTAACTTCTATAGATCAACTAAAGATAGATTGGAAAAGAACACCTAAAAAGAAGAAAATAAACTAGGAAAAAGGTCGTTTTAGTAAGCACCTTAACCCACGACTGATAAAAGTTTCTGAAGACTTACACCTAGCCCCAACCACAAACACTAGAACAAGCAAAAGCAACCCAAAAGAGTCAAAAATGTGATTGAGGAGACTTGAACCCTAGTGAAGGCATTAATAGGCTCCCTATTTTCACCTACCAAGAAATCCCTCATTGACATCCTTTTACCTTTAACCTTTGAACTTTCTTTATTTTCAAAGCTCAATTGCTCAATATTTCTTTTTCATGCAAAAGATAGACTGGAAAAGAACACCAAAAAAGGAAGAAAATACATTGGAAAAGAGGGTATTTTAGTTAACTTAAATTCCCATGAAGTTTCTTTACATTTAAAGTTTGATTGTTCAATATTGATTTTTCATGCAAAAGTCACCCAAGACTTGCACTTGGCCCCAACTACAAACAAAACCATAAGCAAAAGCAGCTCAAAACGTTCAAGCATGTCAGTGGAGAGACTTGATTCCTGGAGGAGGAATTAACAAGCTACCTACTTTCATCAACTAGGAAAGCCCCAATTGACATCCTTTAATATTTAACCTATGAGCTTTCTTTACATTCAAAGCTTGATTGTTGAATATTGGTTTTTCGTGCAAAGTGATCTAGAGATATAAAGTAGAAGTTGGGGCCAATGAAGTTCAAAGATTTCATCAATGAAGTCTTGCAAATTTACGGCACATTCTAGGATGTCTTTTGCAGTCCCACGTTATGCTTTTCTTTGCTGGACGTACTTTTCAATCCCATTGACCTACTCTTGTGGTCATTTGTTGGGCATTAGTTTGGAGATTAATAAAACTATATTTTCTTCCAATCACTATTTGCTTCTCTCTTGTCTATAAATTAGCATAATAAAGATGTTTTCTAGTTAAGTGAGTAATATAGGATCTCTAATTTTGACAATTAAGGGCCGAACAAGAGCATGTGATCAGATGACAGTGATTGAAAATCTGTCGGAAACATGTCACATGTTCCATTCTCATTTGCTTGAAATTTGTCTGGACGGTAATGGAAACCAGGCTGACAACTGTTAGAGTCTCCTGCCTAGATCCACTAATTTACTCCAACACTGGTTTAAACAATTCATAATTGCAGCAAAGAGTACATGTTATGTGATAAATTGTAACTTCAATGGAATTTGGAAACTAAAACATCACCATTAATTGGTGATAGCTCCTCTGTAAGATGAGCAATCTAATGCAACCAACAACTATCATAACTCCAGTCGAACGACTGAACAAAATCCATAAATCAATTGTGGATTTGTGATGAACTGCTTCAAGAACAGCTTATAAACCTCAACTCTTGTGAATGAACACTTCGCAAGAACATAAAGACGCTTTCTACAATCAAATTACGAGAATCTCCAATTAAAACACAAACAACAATTTATTTGTTTACTAAAAGGTTAATAAAAGAAGGTTTTAAGAATTGACTGTCAACAGACACATTACCACAATGACCATAAGGAGCGTTGCACATGCATGAACCTTATGAAAAGCCTCATAACAAATGCATATACAGCCAATGCAACCCTGAAAAGCATAATAAAACATCCTAGGAATTCCTCCTTCCACCTTTTTGGGCAGAGAGATTAATTATAATTGCAAAATAACGTTTTCAGAAGGAATGCCAACCTGGATCTTGTTGAAAATTTGAAATTTTGTAACTTTGAAAACAGCAGAAGAAATTGTGAGTGGCCTAAAAGTCTAAATAGTCCTCATAAATTATTTTATCGTATAAGTATCTGCCATCAGGTAGCACATGTATTTTGGCCAATCTACAAGGTATGTAAAGTGTGACAGACAGTACAGCTTCCATTTTAAAAGGGATATCCCATATTAAGTGGGATAGACAGTAGAGTGGGTCTTCTGTTGAAGTTTTAAAAGGGAACCCATTGTTTGTGCTATGTAACTTGTAAAGTTTCC
Organism: Pinus albicaulis; assembly: GCA_034641835.2. Classification (NCBI taxonomy): domain Eukaryota; kingdom Viridiplantae; phylum Streptophyta; class Pinopsida; order Pinales; family Pinaceae; genus Pinus; species Pinus albicaulis. The sequence goes on from CM076582.1 coordinate 1,391,272,419, forward strand.
ACACAGAGACCCAGTTTAAAAAGAACTTCTATTATCCCTGACTCGAGAAAAACCAAATTCTACAGCGAAACCCTTCTAATATAACTGCAGAAAGTATTCTCCAAATAGGAAAACGCAAAATTCATTATAACTGATTTTATGCACTAACAAAAGCAGTGGCAGTACAGTAAACAGACAAAACCTAATTGTTTCCAGCAACATCGACTACCTCCAAGTGCATTAATTCACCTTCAAATAGAAATAAAAGTGAACATTTTTCTGTGTTTATTCCAAGAGGGCCACGGTCCATTGGAGGTTCACAAAGCATTGAGTCATCAAAAGGTTGCATTCTTGTTGCGGTCTGCCCTACCCAAATGCCATTTCAAAAAGGGATGAGGCACGATGTAATTCCTGGGAAAATTTGGCAGAATAGATACCCCTAAACCTGGCACCTAAACCAAGAAAGTGTGTTATGTCGTGCAACCCCAAAACTTGGAGGGCGTTTCCATGTTTATACTCTGGTGCAAAAAAGCAATGTTGCAGAGGCCGGGTTATATACCAGTATGGGTTAAATATATAGAAACATGCTAATATTTGCCGCCGGACTATTGTTCCAAATTTTCCCCACAATTTGCTAGATGAAAGGAGGCATTTAGCAAACCTCCTATGAACCATGTAAAAGCATAACAAAATTGGAAAAAATTGGTAAAGTTTTAGTCAAAATTCTATAAAATGTGTTTTGAGTGGACTAACGATCCGGTAAAAAGCCTAACTCACTGAAGCGTATGTCGTTATTTCAAATATCCTGTTAAACTTTGTACGTGCGGAAGAAATGAGATTAGGAATCAATGATGATTATATCGTTCTAAGTTCGATGTTGCCAATTTATGTATCGAGCTACTGAGCCTCCCACTTAAAATTAAGACGCAACTCAAATTACTTCCCGCTTTAATAACAATGGGATCAAAACGACATTGCCCAAAATATTTATTTCAATCTTCTATGGAACAAATTCATCAAATTATGTAAATGAGTGCCTTCTAATTGGATGCCAATTAAACCAAATAAGAACACACAGGCGGGAATACTAAAGATCTGGGCCCGAAGAAAACCCATACTCAAGAACGGGTAAACCAAAAAAACCCTAATACTGCTGAAATCGTTTAAAGGATTTTACCTCGATGATTTTTTATGCTGAAAATGTGCAACACTAGCAGCTAAGAGAGTAGCCTTCCGCTCCTTTCTAAGATCTCTCTGGTAATTCGACTAGGATTTCAGTGGTTTCGAACCTGCGATTTTTGTTTCCGTAATCAAATTATTTTCAGACAGGTACAATTTAAGCGAAGGAAAAGAATAAAAATGTGAGGAACTTATGCGATTTCGGAATATAGTTCAGGGGATGAGAGCTCACGCCATGGTCACATGGCAAGCGGACTTAACGAAAACGGGCTTGTCTCATGCCTCTCGACCTTCAACGACTTCATGCCTCATCAAATATTAAAGTGGTTTTGTCTACATCCTCTCTTCAATGGTTGTTTATATAAGTTTAGCCTTGTGGGTGGATTTGCAAAGCCACCTTCCTTTATCCTTTTGAGAGCTGCACGTCTAAGATTCAAGTCCGCATTGGTAAATGGTTTCAAATGTCTTAGCTAGGGTATCTTTTCTTTTATTTTAGCAAGGTGCTTATATCCCAATGTTATGGGAGGAGGGGGATTCTAGATTCAGTGGTAGAAAATTGGTTATTAATTATCATCTAGAAGATTTAGAGCAAAGCAATTTCGGAGGTCATACCTCTTATTTTATTTTATGTATGTGCATGTGTGTAATGAAGATTGAAGTTGAAATAGAAGATTTGGTGGAAGTTTTTTTTTGTGGAACTTGAAAAATAAGTTTTTGGAGGTCATACCTCTTATTTTATTTTATGTATGTGCATGTGTGTAATGAAGATTGAAGTTGAAATAGAAGATTTGGTGGAAGTTTTTTTTTTGTGGAACTTGAAAAATAAGTTTTTGATTGGTCACTTATTATGATTGACTTTGTTTTTTTTGTAAGAGATTAACTCATTTGGGGCATTGTAACTTAATTATCCTTTTTATGATAGTGTAGAGATGCTCAAACACTTCTTTTAATAAAGTCTCATCCAAGGCTACTTATATTTGGGTGGTTACTTTATGTAATCAATTCATTCTCACGTCTATCACTTATTAGGGGATAAATTTATCTAGGTTGTTGGCTTTCAACTTGTGTCACAATTGATAAGGTTTTCTTTTCGAAGAAAAGGAATGACACTTTATTTTATAGCATTGGGCCTATTAGAAGCTTCATCTAGTATAAGAACTCGTTGATTCATGTGAACCTACACATATAGATTATTGTTCGAGTGCAAAAAGTGGAAATGGATCTGGCATGCCTGAGACAACTCCTTGATTTATGAGGAAGTGCCATTATACCACGAGCAAGGATCCATCTAGTGCTTTTATAACATATTTAATGCGATCTTAGCAACCTCAAAGATCGGGTGAATGCAACTAAGAATAGAGGAAATGCTTGGACAAATACCCTCCTTCACCCTCTTAGTAAAGCAGCAACTTCCACATGGTTGTGTTCACCATCTTTTACATGGAAATACCTCTAAATCATCCCAGTAGTGATGGGTGGGAACCTATAATCACTAATCATGACCCTATTTTCAATGGTCAGGGACCAATCCCCAAGAACTATGATGATCCATCTCCCATTGTTGTGCTCCTTCTGACATTTGTTTGGTTATAATACTTGTGTTTCCCCTGAGTTATGAGCCATTTGTTTTTACTTGTTGTCTTATGTCATAGACTTTTCATGCCACTATTATTATTGGGGGGTTGATTAGTTGGTTAAAATCGGTTTTTGATATGCCATCCACTTGTACTAATACTAATCCTTCCCCAAAAATTTGGTGTCTTTCACCTTGAGAAATAGTGGGGTTGCCATAGCTGTTAGGCTCATCAAGCTTGGCTTCACCTTGCAATATAACATGGCATCCCACTCTATAGATGGTAGATGCTTGACACTTTAGTTAAGAGGAGGCATCTTCAGAATTCATCCTTGTCATGCTACAATAGTATACCTAAGGGGTAAATTATAGTTTAAAGGGAAATTTGATTTGCAAATAGCCTATTTTCAATCTTAGCTAGAATTCTTGGTGGTTGCATTTACAAGATGCTCTTTTATGTAAAATTTTGTATTCGCATGATATTTTATATAAACAGTTAAAGGAAATATTGTGTGTGTGTGTTGATTAAATGCACATTTAGAGGTGGACCATCATTGTGCTCAAGGGTTGGATCCAACCCTCGTGAGCATGTTTAGAGTCCAATATTATGAGGCATTGACCATCATTAATAGGACCAACTTCCTCTATTAGATTCTCAATTGTTGAGATAGTGGGGATGAATGTGGGGAACTTGTCACTTAAGGGCATTAAATGAGGGTTGTGTAGACATTTATGGAAATGCTCCCACCTTTAACAAATAGCTCATCGAACATAATGCCTTAACTCTTCCATCACATCATTAGAACTATATATTTTACATAGACAAAGCAAGAGAGTTGACAAGAAGTTCCCTTATTAGTTTATAAGGAACCTTTCCCCTTGGACACTTCAATGTTTAATATAAGTGTGCCATATTCATTGCCACTTTCTACACTTGAATAATACTATACAAATAAACATTGGCATAAATTAAATAACTATCAACCCATGAGAAAATCTTAGACAAGTTGATCTTTTAGATTAGAAACAAGACTTCAATTTTGGTTTAATGTTTTCATTGCTAGACTTTTTCCTTATGTGTACCAAGTAGTCTTTATCTCTGTAGTGGATAACATTCAAATGTCTGAAAACTTTGGAAATATCATCGTTTTTTCTTGGTTTTATTGATGGGCATAACTTTTCCCTAAAACATTATGTGCATGCTAGAAAATGGCCAATCTCATGCTTACCTCTTTGGTTTGGTCAAATTTGATTGAGAGGGTCCAAAGTTGATTTAGTTCACTTTGATTGTTATTGATGAGTGCAAAGTAATAATAGTTTAGAAAATATTTAGAATATAGACATATTTTTCATGTAAAAACCCTAGAAAGAACTAAGAAACCTATAAAAATCCTTCTTCACATAAGGTTATAGGGATTTGAGATTGGATTTTGGAGGTTGATTTATCTTTTGAAGAGACCTTGAATATTAGATTAATTCTTCTTCTCATACAAAGGAATGTCCAATTTGCACCTTTGTCTCCACATGCATGACTTTCTTATGGAGGAATGAGAGGAAGCCATGGAAGACTATTGGACCAGAGAGAGCCTTGAGAGGAATGAACCCATGGTGTAAGGAGTTGGGGCCATCTCATTTCTATGTAAGATATAATCTTTTTAATGTAATTACTTTAGCTGTAATAGAATGAGTTATCCTTACCATATAAAAAATCACACCAACACTCATGAAGATAGGATTGTAACCATCAATCAATTAACATATTGTCTAACAAATACAAATTTGACACTATATTCAATCATCCCATTCATTGTGGCATAAACAAGGCCCCTTCATCCAATCATTTTGGCTATGATATATTCAAGGATGTTGGGTATGTGTTATATTCTTTCCATGACTAGTCACGCACGGGGGGGCGAAAGTTTCTTTTGTACGTTGCATGAAGTGCAGCAAGGGAGGTGGCAGCCCCCCCTGTCGAGGTCCGGGGCAGTGCCTCGGGAAATTTTTTTTGGACCTTATTTTCCGGTGGGCGGACCCGCCCATGGTTTTGGGGCATGATGGTTTTCGGCCCCTGGTATTTTATAGATCCGGTCAAGGGAACTACGGTTATGTTCTAATCCAGGGTTAATGGATTGGGGTTTATGTATGCTTTGGCATGTATATATGTGTTGTAACACTAAAAGGAATATAATGAAAAATCAAGCTAGTCGTCTCGATTTGGGATTCAGCGGAAAATCTCTGTGTATATATGTTTTATGTTTTATGCTCTCGCTATTGTTTATTTTATGTTTTTAAGATTCGTTTGCAGATAATTTCTGTATATGGTTAAAACCTACATTTGGTATCAAAGTTGTTTTGGCTTCAAGGGGACACCTTTGCTGCTGAGGGATTTTTGCTCGAGCCTGTGGTAGACCATGTTCAGTGGGAGATCTGCGGGATCGATTCTTGTGGTGAAAGAAGATGGCGAGTGGTGGGAAGATAGAGATCGAGAAATTTAATGGTCAGAGTTTTGAGTTTTGGAAGCTCAAGATGGAGGATTTGCTGGTGGATAAAGACCAGTGGATCGCGGTAGATCCAGGTACTAAACCAACGATGATGTCAAATGAAGACTGGAAGAAGTTGGATCGGAAGGCGAAAAGCACAATATGGTTGTGTGTCTCAGATTCGGTATTGTTGAATGTATCTGGGGAAGCTACGACGAAGAATTTGTGGGACAAACATGGGACTTTGTACCAATCTATGTGTCTGGTGAATAAATTGTTCCTGCGGAAAAAGCTGTATAACCTGAGGATGAAGGATGGAGAATCAGTGACAGAGCATCTGAATGCCTTCAATATTGTGGTAAGCCAGCTGTCATTTGTTGATATTAAAATCTTAGATGAAGATAAGTGTATCAATTTGTTGTGTTCTCTACCAGACTCGTGGGACAGTCTGGTTATTGCAATAGGTAGCAATACAACTACCTTGAATTTTGATGACATTGTCTCAGCCTTGCTGTCGGAGGAAATGAGACAGAGAAATATGGAGGGTCAGAATGGAGATGCCTTATCTGTACAAGGAAGGTCCCAGAACAGAAACAAGAATAAGGTTTCGAGTGGGAGATATAAATCTAGAGGGAGATCTAAATCTCCTGGAAAGTTTGTAAAGGTGTGCTGGAAATGCGGAAAGGAAGGGCACTACAAAAAGGACTGCAGATCTAAAGCTCCTGAGAAAGGAAAGGTATCTGATGATGCTCCTTCTGCAGAGGCAAAAACCACCTCGGATGAAGGTGGGGATGTGTATTTGGCTTCTTCTTCAAATACACATGTAGATCACGAGTCATGGTTGATTGACTCGGGTGCATCCTTTCACTTCATTCCTCATATGGAGTGGTTCTGCGAGTATGAGAAATATGATGGTGGTGATGTCTTCTTAGGTGATGATAGGAAGGCCAGAATCGTCGGACGTGGAAAAGTCAAGCTGAAGCTGCAAGGTGGAAGGATTAGAACACTTACTGGTGTTCTACACATTCTTCCATTGGCTATAAATCTGATTTTTGTAAGCAAAATGGATGATACAGGTGTAAAAATAGTGTTCGAGAAAGATGCTTGTAAGATGGTTCGGGGAGCATTGGTATTAATGCGGGGAGTTCATATTGGAACTGTGTACAAGCTTCAAGGAAGCACTATTATTGATGGGTGCAACAGTTTTGTGGTTCCTGAAAGTGGAGCGGAAAGCCTAGCAGTCTCTAGAGAAAAGACCATGCTATGGCATCAAAGGCTTGGACATATTGGAGAGAAGGGTCTTCGGATACTGCATGGAAATGGTATGGTAGAAGGTATGTCTAATAGCTCTTTGGATTTTGATTTATGTGAACATTGTGTATATGGGAAGCAGAATTGGGTGAGTTTTCCTTTTGGTGCTAAGAGGGCAAACAAGATATTAGAGCTTGTGCACAGTGATGTGTTTGGACCTATGTCGGTTCCATCACTGGGTAAGTCTGTGTACTATGTTTCATTCATAGATGACTTCTCAAGGAATAGATGGATATATTTATTGAGGAATAAATATGAAGTCTTTGACAGATTTAAAGTATTTAAGGCTCTGGTGGAAAACCAGACAGAGAAGAAGATAAAGGTGTTGAGGACAGATAATGGTGGGGAGTTCTGCAAGAAGGAATTTGAAGACTTCTGTAAGAAGTGTGGTATAACACGGTAGAAGACTACTCCATACACATCTCAGCAAAATGGAGTTGCAGAAAGAATGAACAGAACGCTGATGGAAAAGGCAAGAAGCATGCTCAGTGGTACCGAGTTAGGACAAGAATTATGGGCAGAGGCAGTGGAGACTGCATGTTACTTGGTTAACAGATCACCTTCATCAGCGTTGGAGGATAAGATTCCACATGAGGTATGGACTAGTAAAAAACCCTCTCTTTCACATATGAGGGTATTTGGATGTGATGCATATGTACATGTTCCAAAGGAGAAAAGGACCAAGTTGGATAATAAATCTGAAAGGTGCATCTTTATTGGGTATAAGGATGGTTTAAAGGGTTACAAGCTTTGGAACCCGGAAACAAGGAAGGTTGTGTACAACCGAGATGTGGTGTTTAGATAGGTGAAAGATGTTGTTAAACATGAGGTCCTACCAAAGGAACCTGAGAAGATAGAGTTTGAGCTAAAGGAGGGTGAATCAGACTCTACAACAGAAGAAGACTCGGAAGAGGAAGAGCCACAAACTCCAGCTGTGAGAAGATCAGTTCGGGAAAGAAGACAACTAGAAAGGTATAGTCCATCCGCTTTCTGTTCAAATTTTTCTTTAACTATAACTGATGATGATCCTAGAACCGTCATGGAGGTAGTAGATTCAGAGGATGGAAAACTCTGGAAGGAGGCCATGGTTGATGAAATGGCATCCTTGCATAAAAATGAGGCATGGGATCTGGTGGAGTTGCAGGCTGGAAGGAAGCACATCGGGAGAAAATGGGTGTTTAAGAAGAATATGAATGTAGAAAGCAAGGTGGATAAATACAAAGCTCGTTTGGTATCAAAAGGTTATTCCCAGGTGTCGAGAATTGATTTTGGTGATATTTTTTCTCTTGTTGCCAAAGTTACTTCTATTAGATTACTTTTAACTGTTGCTGCTGCATTTGATTTTGAGGTAGAACAGATGGATGTGAAGACAACGTTTCTTCACGGGGATCTGGAAGAGGAGATCTACATGAAACACCCTGAAGGATTTATGGTGAAGGGGGAGAAATAACTGGTATGCAAGTTAAAGAAGTCTCTGTATGGGCTAAAACAGTCACTAAGGATGTGGTATCAGAAATTTGATACTTATATACGGGGACTTGGCTTCACTAGAAGCAAGGAGGATCACTGTGTTTATTTTAAATTAATTGGTGACCATGTTATTTATTTGGTCTTATATGTGGATGATATGTTGTAGATTGGAAATGACAAAGAAATTATCCAAGATTTGAAGACCCAACTGTTCTCCAAATTCGACATGAAGGATCTTGGTACTGCAAGCTATATTTTGGGCATGGAAATTGAGAGATATCGGGCAAAGAGGAAGCTCTGGTTAAACTAGAGGAAGTATGTCGAGACTATATTGCAAAGGTTCAATATGCAGGATAGTAAACCGGTGAATGTTCTGATTCTTGTGGGTGTAAAGCTGTCTGTTGAATAGTGTCCCAAGACACAAGAAGAAGAGGAGGATATGTCCCGTGTTCCTTATGCAAGTGTAGTGGGTAGCCTGATGTATGCAATGGTCTGTACTAGACCAGACATTGCACATGCAGTGGGAGTATTGAGTAGGTTTATGTCAAACCCAGGGAAGGAGCATTGGACAACAATGAAGCGGGTTTTCAGATATTTGCGTGGCACTAGTGATTATGGCTTGTGGTACCAGGGAAGACCAGGATTGGAAAGAGTGTTGGACATTCGTGGTTTTGTTGATGCAGACTAGGCTAGAGATCTGGACCAAAGAAGATCTACAAGTGGGTATGTGTTTGGCCTATTTGGAGGTGCAGTCAGTTGGATGAGTAAAATACAGTCCGTAGTGGCTCTTTCAACTACAGAGGCAGAATACATAGCAGCCACTCATGCAAGCAAGGAAGTAGTTTGGTTGTAGAGATTGTGTTCAAGTATGGGGTTGGTGCAGCAAGCTATAAGGATAGATTGTGATAGCAAAAGTGCAATTTTATTGGGTAAGAACCCTGCTTATCATTCAAAGACAAAGCACATTGATGTTCAATATCACTTTGTGAGAGATATGGTTCAGGATAAAAGGGTGTTGTTGGTAAAGGTGGACACCTTGAAGAATGTTGCAGATGCATTGACGAAGTCTGTGAGCACTATGAATTTCTCTTGGTGTAGAGAAACACTGGGTGTTGCAAAGTTGGGCTAATGACTAAGCTCTCTTGTGGCCCCCTGCGGAAAGAAAACAACAAGTGGGAGAATATTGGGTATGTGTTATATTCTTTCCACGACTATCACGCGCAGGGGGTCACAGGGGGGGGGCAGCGCCCCCTATTGGGGTCCGGGGCAGTGCCCCAGGAAAAAAAAAAATTGGACCTTATTTTCCGGTGGGCGGACCCGCCCATGGTTTTTTGCATGGGTTTGCACATGGTTTTGGGGCATGATGGTTTTCGGCCCCTAGTATTTTGTATATTCGGTAAAGGGAACTACGGTTATGTTCTAATCCAGGGTTAATGGATTGGGTTTTATGTATGGTTCGGCATGTGTGTGTGTGTGTGTGTGTGTGTGTGTGTGTGTGTGTGTGTTGTAACACTAAAAGGAATATAATGAAAAATCAAGATGGTCATCCCGATTTGGGATCCAGGGGAAAATCTCTGTGTATATATGTTTTATGTTTTATGCTCTCGCTATTGTTTATTTTCTGTTTTTAAGATTCGTTTGCAGATAATTTATGTACAGGGTTAAAACCTACAAAAGACCCATTATTGCATAAGGTGTTTTCTCAACCCCCACTGCAAGTTTCTTATGTGGCCACCTTACCTATGTATGCAATCTCCACTATCATAAAGGAAACCGCAATCCTTTTTTACCAAGTGACTTTAATGACGGTTAAAAACCTACACTAAAAAAACTATAATCAGAATCGAATGTTGATTACATGGTTTTTATTTTCCATGCATTTGAGGATGAATATGTATGATAGAAAACATCATCTTTTGTCATAATTCAAACCATGTTTAAGCATCTTAACACATGGAGATATTCAATTACTTTACTTCTCCCATCTTGGCTTTAAATCCACCTAGTTCACATGACTTCTCAGACATGATTCTCTCTTTCAACAAAGCATTTCTCAAAGCCACTACTAGCCTAGACATTCCTTGGGAGGACCTTCATTCACAAGTCTTATTTTCTTCCCTTCGTAATACTCACCTAATTGGGTCAATTTGAGATAGTGTCCAAACAATCCACTCCCTTTGCTAATGTTGGTTATTTCCTAGCCTCTTTACCTATTGCATGCACTTTGGCAAAGGACACGAGAGCTCATATTTCTAAGAAAAATGATTTTTCCATTACACATGATGTTGTCAAATAGCTTAATATTGAAAACACTTCGATGAATTTAATAGTTGATAAAGAATCTAATTAGACTTTTCAACTATTATTTTGGATGGAGGACCTTGGACCAAATTTTATGGTGATTTTGGATAATTTTTTTCACTGTGTTTAGATAAATAAGATATATTATTCAGTTGATATATATATTTAGATATTCCCACATGTACCTCTTCACCTTTTCCCATGCTTGATGTTAGGGCATTCCTATGATGGGTTTCCTTGGATCAACACCTTATATCCCACTTGTTCCCATCTCAAGAATTTTTTATTTGAATTTATGAAGGGAACAAAATGAAATACATACTTATAACCAAAAAATAGAGATACAATGTGATCAGGAGTTCATAAATTTTGCTCAAAATTTAAAGTAATAGGATTGGGTTGAAACTAGGATGGCTATGTAGATCTCCTCTTCCTGATTCAGGCGTCACGAACGGTTCGAAAATGATCGAAATCCTAAGCAACTAAATTTTGCGACAGGGTTGACTAGGATGCCCAGTCAGCATGGTGGATGTACAGTCAACAAAAAGGAATATTTCAAAGAATATTCCTTTTCTCCGTGCCTATAAGTGAATGACAAGTGGCACCATCTGATTTGTTGAATTTGGTTGTATGTTGGTTGGAGGACCAATCAGAGGGTGACATGTGGCCAGCCCTGAGGCCGCCACATGTCCCCGAAGTGGCATATTAAAATTTTTTGAGAGGTCCGCAGGGCTCGACCCCGCGACCTCTGGCAGAGCAACTACCTGCCACACCACCCGTGATATGCATTAGTTCTTAAATTTTATGGATCACGAGATGTATTTAAAGTTTATGTAATATAGCATTGGGGGTTGGGGACCTCTGGCGGTCCCAACCCGCTAGCGGTCCCCGCGGACTGTTCACATGGAAAACATTATATTAAATGTAACCTCCGACAGATTTCAACCGCGACCCTTATCACAATTGTTTCAACCTTATCACATGTTAACAAAACTCCGCGCGGTTAATGCTATCTCCGACAACTTTGTTAACCCGCGCGACTTTAACTCTAGTGTTAATCCCTATCCACTGTGGTTACCGTCTGCAGTTCCACCGACTGTTATGGTCAGGGCCAGGGTTGGGGTGTGCATGTGCCCACCTTAACCATAACATTTAAATGCTGTCGTTAGGATTGGCAGGATTTCTGGCAGCACACTAATTTTTGGTGGAATTTGCCAAATTGACTTCAGTTAAGTGGAGTTTTTATAGTTGTTATTGGGAAAATGAGTCGGAGACTCAATTTTCGCCCATTTTGGGTGAATGAAGAGTCATTCTAGACTAATTGGAGCATTATGGAGCCATTGGTGTAGAGAAAATAGTGATTAGAGACCTGTAACTACATGTATTTGCAAAATTTTGAGCATAATGAAAGATGGACATGCCATTGGGAGATGGACCAGTAGATGTAGCCCAAGAGGGGTGAACTGCTTCATCATGCCTACTATGTAAATGTTATGTGGTGACTTATTTCTCTATTTTACACTGTTGTTCAGTGCTATTTATGCTTATTTCATGCTTCTAATTCACTAAAATCATCTACAATTCATGGTTAAAATCCTCAATCCTTAAGCAAACTAATGAAACAAGTATGCACATGTTTATAAACTGAAAAGACACTTAGCACATCAAAACTAATACAGTCCTTTCAGATCATATTGGTATCAGAGCTAGAGTTTATTCTCCTGTGTTGTTTTGTGCAAATAATTGTTTAACTATTTGCAAGTTTTTAGATGCTTACTAGGCTCAAGCTCAAAAGAAGAGAAGGCAAATTGGTGGGAGCAGAAGGGTCTTAAGAAGAGCCAAAGCAAAGGAGAGAAATATTGCCACAATCTCCACCACCTAGTTCACCTCCTAAGGAAGCAGAAGCTGCATTAAGCATGTCCCATAGAGAAGGAGAAATCCATGAAGGAGTTGATCCCAAAGAGGAAGAAAGAGTGTTTAGGAAATCATTCATTGACATGACTGAGATGGTTAAAATCCTTTATCAAAAAAGGAATGAGAGACTAGAAGGAGAAGGATAAAAAAATCACAAGGAAGGACATGGATCTTCAGGAGGTCACAATGATGAAGATAAGTCAAAGAAGGTAAATGGAGGAAATGGAGGCAATGGAGAGTCATCGTCCTCACCCTTATCATCATCGTCCTCTACTTCATCTTCAGTACATCAACCATACAAGTCAAAGAACACTGGTAAAAGTCCTTTTTTAAAACTTGATGTTAAGTTTGAATTGCAAATGTTTAATGGTGAAGTCAATGCATAAAATCTTGATAGTTGGATTAGGCAATTGGAGGTCTATTTGAGAATCCGGAACCTTCAAGATGATGATACCAAAATCCAATTAGCTTCATTGAGAATGGAAGGTGCAACACTTGTTTGGTGGGAAGCCAAGACAAAGGAGGAGATCAAGAAGCATGGTAAGATTATTCTATCATGGAATGATTTCATTACTTCTATAAAACAATAGTTTTATCCATTAGCTCATATGCAGAAAGCCATAATGAACTGGCAAAACTTTAGGCAATTAAAGGGACAGAAATACACCCAAGAATTTAGGAGAAGAGCTCTCTTATTAGGGGTAGATTTGCAGAGCCAAGATACTTTGCTCAAGTACATAGGAGGCTTGCATAGCTACCTAAAACATACTATTCTAATGTTTAACCCCACAAGTCTAGATGAAGTATGTGTTCAGGCCACACATCTAGAAGCTAGAGGGAAGAACATTTCTAAAGAGGGTAGGAAGAAACCTTTTAAGGGTAAAAACAAAGAGAAGACCTCAAAAGGTAAAAGCAACAAAAATGCATCTGTTAAGAAAGAGGGAGAAAATTTGGTTTGTAAACATTGTTCAAAAGAAGGCCATGATGAAACTTATTGTGGGAAATTACATCCTGAAATGAGGCCCAAGAAATAAAACAACAAAGGGAAACAGAAAACTACAACTACAACTCAACATGATTTAGGAGATGATTCAGGCGATGAATCAAAGATTACAACCATGGGATTGAAGAACATGAAGGGGAAAGAAATTGAAACTAAACCCAGTACTAGTACATCAAACTGTCACATACATGCTCCAAATGAAGAAGAAAGAATTGAACTGTTTCATGTCAGAGTCATATCCAAACATACCAAGATTGACACACTGTTTGAAAATGGGTCACAAGCAAACTTAATCTCTAAAGACTTGGACAATAAACTTAACTTTGAGACCATACCACATCCAAAACCATATCCATTAGGTTGGATTTGTAAGGATGCAAATTTACAGGTTTCAAAGAAATGCATATTGCAGTTTGCAATCATTGCACGTTTTGTTGACACAGTTGAATTATATGTGGTTCCGCTTGACATAACAGGTATTGTGTTGGGAAATCCTTACTTGTATGACAGGAAAGCGATCTTCCATTGCCATGAAAACAAATATCATTTATTCAAAGATGGCAAGGAGTACATTGTTAGATCACATCGCAAGAAGACAAACATTGCTATGGTAAATGCTGGACATGTAAAGAGGCTGGTAAATTCAAGTAAGAATTTTGTTCTTCTAATGATTAAGCCTAAAGCTGATGTTAATCATGAATCATTTGAGGGCTGTGATCCTAAGTTGAAATTAGATTTATATGATGTAGTTAATGCACATCATGAGATGTTTCAGGAGCCAAGAGGATTGCCTCCAAAAAGAGAGATTCAACATGAGATTCAGTTGCAGCAAGATTGTCCTCTTCCAAACATCGGTATGTATCGCATGTCGATAATGGAGAATGCTGAAATAAAGAGGAAAATCAAAGATATGTTGGACAAAGGAATCATAAGGCCAAGCACCTCGTCATGTGGTTCACCCATAGCCTTGATTCCAAAGAAAGATGGGACTTGGCCCATGTGTGTAGACTTCGGAGCTTTAAACAAGATTACGGTAAAGAATCGTTACCCACTCCCAAGGATGGATTATTTGCTTGATCGGCTGAAAGAAGCAAAGTTTTTCACTGAGTTAAACTTATGAAGTGGATTCATCTAGTAAGAATTGCAGAAAGTGATATATGGAAAACTGCATTCAAAACCAAACAAGGACTCTTTGAGTGTTTAGTTATGCCATTTGGTTTGTGTAATGCATTGACAACTTTCATGCATGTTATGGATAGTGTTTTGCATCCATTCCTTGATGAATTTGTGATTGTGTACTTAGATGACATATTGATTTTCAGCAAAACAAGAGAAGAACGTGCCTTGCATATGAATAGAGTGCTTGATGTTTTGAAGAAAGAGAAATTGTTTCTTAAGATGTCAAAGTGTGAGTTTGGAAAGACTTCTTTGGTTTATTCGGGACACATTGTAGGAGGAGGAGAGTTGATAATTGATCCTTCTCAAGTGGAAGCCATTGTGAATTGGCCCACACCCAAAACAGTAACCGAGGTAAGAAGTTTCTTAGGTGCAGCTCAGTATTGGAAAAAGTTTATTGCTAACTTTTCTGCCATAGCAACTCCTATGCATACAGTGACAAGTGTGAAGAAAGGCTTCCAATGGGGGGGAAAACAACATCAAGATTTTGAAGCTTTAAAAGTAAAGATCAGTTCAGCTCCAGTCCTTGCATTACCAAATTTGAGATAGCCATTCGAGATACAAATTGATGCTAGTGATTATGCCATGGGCGCAGTTCTTTTGCAACATGGTAAGCCTATCGCTTTTCATTTTGAAACATTCAGTGGTGTTATAACTAATTATCCTACATATGACAAAGAACTATATGCGTTGGTACAAAGCGTAAAGAAGTGGAAACACTACTTGATGGGTAAAGAGACGATTGTGCATACTGATCACCAGTCATTACAGTACTTGCAATCACAAACAAAATTGTAGCAATTAAGACATTTCAGGTGGATGGGATTTCTTCAACAATTTCACTTGATTATAAGGTACAAGAAAGGTATCTTCAATAAAGTTGTTGATATGCTTTCAAGACCAATCATTAGTGCATCTACTTTACTAAAAAATGATCTTATTATACATGAGAGTTACATAGAACAATATGCACACGATGTTGATTTTCAAGATGTGTATGCTAGTTTGAGTGAAGGGAATCTAGTTGAAGAAAAAGATTATCACGTGCATAACAATTTGTTGTTTCATTTGGGTAAGCTGTGTATACCACAAGGATAGAGGCTAAGTGTCATGAGAGAAGCTCATTCATCTCTTATTGCTGGACACTTTGGGGTAAGCAAAACAATAGTGCATCTACAGAGGTATTGCTATTGGGCTCGCATGGTAGATAGTGTGTTGCGTTTTATAAGAGGTTGTTCTATGTGTGCAACAAGCAAGCCTAGTAATAAGAAGCTTGGGTTTTACATGCCACTACTGGTAGCATCAAGGCCATGGGAGAGTGTCTCCATGGACTTTGTTGGAGGTCTACCTATGTCAAGAAAGTAACACGATTATCTTTATGTAGTCGTGGATAGATTCAGTAAAATGTGTATACTTATGCCATGTAAGAAAACCATTACTGTTGAACAAACTGCTAAACTTTATTTTCAACATGTTTGGGTTCATTTTGAATTGCCAACTTCTATTGTTAATGACAGGGATTTCGGGTTCATTGGGAATTTTTGGTCCAATCTATGGAGTATGATGGACACAAAGTTGAAAAAGAGTACTTCTTTTCATCCGCAAATTGATGGACATAACGATGTGGTGAACAGAACCATTGGGCATATATTGAGAGGATATTGCAACAAACATCCTAAGTTATGGGATGAGCAACTTCATTACATTCAGCACGCTACAATTGGGCAAAGCACTCTTTAACTCAAACATCACCTTTTGAAGTATGCTTTGGGTATTTTCCAAAATCGCCATTAGAATTCATCTTTGGAAATAATGTTGCAATTGATGGTCATAGTGATATTGACGAGGCTCGAAAGTTAATTGAGAAAATTCAGATTATACATCAACAAGTTCAAGAACAGCTTGAGAAAAGATAAAAAAAAATACAAAGAGAGGCATGACAAACATAGATTTGATCACAAGTTTCAAGAGGGAGATGAGGTATGGTTGCACATTAGAAAAGAAAGGATGCAAGGGGAAGGTAAAAAGCTCAAACCCATTCGATATGGTCCATTCCAGATCATAAAGCAAGTTGGTCATAATGCATTTCAACTTGACTTGCCTTCATATATGCAAATGTATTCAGTTGTTAATGTTGAAAAATTACGTTTGTATGAGCCACCTTTGATCGATGATCAAGGAAGTGATGTTCAACTGCCTTCTATTGAAGATTTCTCGCCAGGATTTCTGGATGAGCTCAAGGAAGATACAATTCTTAACAGGAGGACAAGAGCATCCAAGAGGGGAAGTGTTGACTACCTTCGATTTGGGCTCAAAGGAAGTAAGACAAGCAAGGAAAAGTGGATGGAGGTTGGAAACGTGAGGGAGATGTACCCTCATCTACTGAACAGGTAATCAAGTATTTTGGGGTCCAAAAGCTTTTCAATGGGGAAGGAGTGATTAGGAGTTCATAAATTTTGCGTAGATATCATCTTCCTGATTCCAGTGCCGTAAATGGTTCGAAAAACCGATGTCATATGAGGGAGATATCGCGTTCTGATTGAAATCCTAAACAGTTAAATTTTGCGACAGGGTTGACTGGGATGCCCAGTCAGCATGGTGGATGTACAATCAACAAAAAGGAATATTCCAAAGAATATTCCTTTTCTATGGGCCTATTAATGAATGACAAGTGGCACCATTTGATTTGTTGAATCTGGTTGTACGTTGGTTGGAGGACCAATCATAGGGTGATACGTGGCCAACCTTGAGGCTGCCACGTGTCCCCGAAGTGGTGTATTAAAATTTTTTGAGAGTTCTGCAGGGCTCGACCCCGCGACCTCCAGCAGAGCAACCACCCACGCTATGCATTAGTTCTTAACTGTTATGGATCACGGGATGTTTTTCAAGTTGATGCAATATAGCATTGGGGGTTGGGGACCGCCAGCGGTCACAACCCGCCATCGGTCCCTGCGGACTGTTCACATGATAAACGTTATATTAAATGTAACCTCCGACAGATGTAAACCACGACCCTTATCACAACTATTTCAACCTTATCACATGTTAACAAAACTTCGCGCGGTTAATGCTTCTCCGACTGATCTAAAAATGACCTGAGTTACCTAGTTCTATTTCAGAGATTGACTGTAGGGGCATTCACTGGATATGTCACCCTTAAAGAAAGGATGAGATATAGAGGCTACTTGGCCCTCTACAGACTCTGTCTATAGAACTTTATAGAGATTAACACTCAGGTTCTTAAAATGCGGAAATTGCCCTAAAATCTTTCCTAGTCCTTATACAAAATGTGAATGGCAGTATTACCGAACAGTTATTATATGCATTAACTGTTTAGACATGAAATAATCTATGTATGTTTAGATTTAATAATTTCACATCAATCACATAAGCAATACCATAAGACAAGAAGTTTGTGATGGAGTTCGTCCCTCCTGGACTACGTCTCTGGGTCCGCCTCAGAATTGTGCGTCCATTGTATTCTTTAAGCCAAGAGAAATATCCTACAATGAATCATCAGTTGCACTACTTATGTTGCAGATATGGACCATCCCTTGAATAGGCTAATTGATACAAACTCTTTTCTTTCAACAATTAAGAAAAGACATGGATGATTTGCACATAAAAAAACTGAGGAATTGAAGCTTTATGGACCTTTGACTTCAAGGTAGCTGAACAGAGTTTGACACAATCAAAGTAGATCTTGTCGACCATCAACGTACTTTGATGCTGAAACTTATGCAAGTATAATGAGCTTTTCCTCCTTCATATAAACCTGCAGGAACCAAAACTCACTACCAAATGATGTGATATACAATGTAAGAGAGTTTACTTCATCTTGAAGTTGAATAAACTCTTTCTCCTTTTCCTTTCACCACTCTCTTCTTTCATATAAAGAACACTCTTCTCTTTATATATTAAGAGTACATACATCAATGGCTTTACAAATCTGCCTCGAACCTTTGTATGCTGTAATTAGCAATCTGTTTGACGAGTTAGAGAGATAAGAGGTTCAAAATCCCTTTTTCACAATCCTAGGGATTAACATTTCCAACCTTAGCGCTGACATTAAATTGGAAAACCCATATTTGAACCATATATTAAAATGTTTATCCGCAGAGTTATCTAACCGGGCGAAGTTTTAATGCTAGGATATGTGAACAGAAATCCTTTCCGGCGGTTACGATGTTATCCGCAGTCTTGACTCTGGCGGTTCGGCTTAACAACTGGCGGTTCTGCATTACTGGTCACATGTCATTAAATTTCTGACACGGTCTCTGCAGTTTACAACATTTCAATTCTCCGCTGATTACACCTGGCAGCCACGGTTTACAAGCCTATCACATGGCTTTTCTTCACAGCTCCGATGCGGTTAGCACTTTAACACTGTGGGAGTTTATTTGGGTTTTATAAAAACATAACCTGAACCATCCAAACCTTGTTTACAAAGGTTTATGACAATGTTTAACCGAACCTTTGAATAAAGGTTTTTACAACATAGTATTAAACCCAACCTTAATACTTTTGCGCTATAAGGTTTTGACTTTGATCCATGGGTTTATTAATTGAAAACCCGAACCTTGGAGCTTATAAGGTTTAACTTATACCTTATGTATTTGCATTTAACACTAATACTTTAGCGCTAGGACTTTATATCATGGGTTTCCTACCCATCATCTGAACCTTAATAAAAAGGTTTATGGTTTAAATATTGCGCTAGGAATTTTAAGTCCATAAGTTTATGAAACTTAGGAATAGGACTTTAAGACCATTGAATTTGTGCTAGCCTTAGGACTTTAATTGACATTTAGTCCTAGGAATAGACTTAGGTCTTTATAAACTAGGTTTTCATTTGACACTAATGTCTTAGCGCTAGTCCTTAGGACTTAAACCTAGGACTTAGGATTTAAACTTAGTCCTTTTCACCTTAGGATCTTTTTTATCCAATAAGGTTTACAAAGTGGACTATAAACATTTTCGACCTTTACAATTAAGACTTAGGACAAGTTTTATTACATAAGTCTTTTGACAAACTTGTTGTTTTTGTCGCAGGTCGACTTGAAGATGTCTTGATTGGCGCTTTTGAAACATATTTGCTGGTGTTGAAACTGAAGTTGATGTCGATTGATGTCGAACATTTGAACTCACAAATTTGATGACCATCTTGATCAATACCTGAATTATTACATAATCGATAATTACCAAATTCCAAATAACCATCTTGGTCGTTTGGGTAATTTTGATACAATTTTAATAATTCTAAAATTGGATCACCGACGGTTTTGTTAACCCACGCGACTTTAACTCTAGTGTTAATCCTTGTCCACCGTGGTTACCACCTGCAGTTCCGCCGACTGTTACGATTAGGGCGGGGGTTTGGGTGCGCATGTGGCCACCCTAACCATAACATTTAAATGTTGCTGTTAGGACTGGAGGGATTCCTGGCAGCGCGCTATTTTTGGGCGAAATTTGCCAAATTGACTCTAGTTAAGTGGAGTCCTCCACATTTAGTGGAGTTTTTCTAGGTGTTATTGGGAAAATGAGTTGGAGACTCAATTTTCACCCATTTTGGGTGAATGAAGAGTCATTCTAGACTAATTGGAGCATTATGGAGCCATTGGTGTAGAGAAAACAGCCATTAGAGGCCTGTAACTACATGTATTTTCAAAATTTTGAGCATAATGAAAGATGGACATGCCATTGGGAGCTAGACCAGCAGATGTAGCCCAGGAGGGGTGAACTAATTCATCATGCCTATTGTGTAAATTTTATGTGGTGACATATTTCTCTATTTTACACTGTTGTTCAGTGTTATTTGTGCTTATTTCATGCTTCTAATTCACTAAAATCATCTACAATTCATGGTTAAAGTCCTCAATCCTTAAGCAAACTAATGAAACAAGTATACACATGTTTATAAAATGAAAATACACTTCGCAGAACAAAACTAACACAGTCCTTTCAGATCACAATGAAACTTTACTTCTATTAATAAAGAGAAAGTGTTGAAACTGTAAAAAAGGAGAATGAAAACAAACTAGCTCGAATGGTGGTAGCTTATCTTTGAGAAGAGATGTGATGGCTACGTGCCTTCACTAAAGTGAGTTACAATGAGGCTAAAAGGCCATTTTTAACATTAGAAGCAATGAAGAAACCCTAAACATCTAAAAACCTAACCCTAGGAGATGAGACACCAAAGGCTTGTGGGCACCACTAGAGTTAGTTGGTACATCAACTTCCTAAGGTCATAACTTTTGCATACAATATTTTTTTAGTGTGCTTGATAGCCTGTTGCAAAGTTATAGCAGAGAATTACACATTTTGACTAATTTAGTTTGTGTCACGTCAGAAAAACATCGTTTAGGGCTTAAAAACGACCCTAGAAGTCTAGGACTTGAAAAAATATAGAAAAACACCCAAATGGAGAATTGTGCTTTGAGATAATGCAGTAGGTGGATGGCCACTAATATCCACCTAGATCAGTTCTCCCCCCTTAAGAAACAATGGTCTCCATTGTGTTGAGTGCCCCTATTAAATGGGGAAACTTCTGCTAAATTTGGCACCTAATGAGCCATTTTCCTTGGTGAAGAAGTTGCTTGACTTTCACAACCCAATAGAGTTAGATGTGTTACTAGTAGGTTTCCTTTGTCTGGATTTCCATGATTTGATCCTCTGTAGCTTGTTTAATGAAATCAAGATTGATCTCTATGGGGGCCAATTGTTCAGATGGTTCCAAGGTGTCCAATAGAGGTGGATAATATGGTCAAAGCAACGCCACATTGAACATTAGGTGCAAGCCAAGGAATGGGGGAAAGCTCAATTCAGAAGTATTCTCACCCATTGCCTTAGTGATTGTGTACAACCCATATCAGAGTGGCTTAAGCTTCCTATTGTGGCTCGTAAGGCGCTCTTTCTCTAAATGTAATTATACCTTATCACCAACTTAAAACTTATGTGGAACCGTATGTTGGTCGTATTGCTGCTTTTACTTAGCATTTGCATTTTGTGGGATATCATGGACCTTTTTTTGGAGGTGTTGGATTCACTCAACAAATTTGGGTACCCTGTCTGCCTCGATCTGAGCATGGGAGGACTCGGTCGATGAATATGAAATGGGCATAACTACATCAATTGGGGCCAATGGTTGGAACTCCAAACACACCTTAAAAATCTATGGCCAATAGAGCTAGGAGGGCTTTATTATAGCTATGTTCAACATATGAAAGGTTCTCATCCTGTGTACACAAATGCTTGGAGTTGTACATGCACAAGATATGCACGATCATCCTATTGACCGCTTCTATTTGTCCATATGATTGGGCATGAAAGGCAATCGATTTGGTCAACTTGGTATCTATGAGACACCATGGGCTAGACCAAAATATGTTGAGGAACATATTATCCCTATCTAAAATAATGGTTCAAGGTAACCCAAAATGAACCCAAACATGTTAAAAAAAAAGTTTAGAAGTGGCTTCAGTTGTGATATTCTTCTTCCACGGTGTGAAAATGACCATATTAGAGAATCAATCAACTACCACAAACAAATAATCATTTTCATGTTTGGTGGATGAAAAACCTAATATGTAATCCATGGAGTGTGTCTCCCAGGGCTTGTCCAAGGTAGGTAGAGGAGTGTACAACCCCTTATTTTTTATAGTTGGTTTAGCAATGGCACAAGCGATGCATGATTTGATATACTGTTAGACATCCTATCAAAGCTTTGCCTAACAAAAATATTATTGAAGTATTGCTACTGTCTTCTATGGACCAAAGTGAACTTACACCTAACTATAATGTTCCTCCCAAATTAGCTTTGTGTGCTCTCTTAAAGGAACAAAAAGGCGACCCAAGTAGCACAACAATTCATCCTATAGGTGAAATTTCGAAACTTTCCTACATCCCATCAACATCTGGTATGTGGTAGTGAATTTTAAGCTAGTGTTGTATAATTGTGGCCATCCAGAGGTCTTGTGCCCACAAGAGTTAAGAACTTGTTGGAAGCCAGGAAATTACTGAGGGAGGGGGTGAATCAATATTTTAAAAAATTCAACAAATATTTTCCCAATTTAAAATACTTAGCAATATAGTAATAAATAGCAGTGCACCAACCACATAAACTCTGCACAAGAGAAGTTTACGTGGAAACCCAAACGGAATAAAACCACAATTTTTTTTATTATGATGTAAGTACAATCTCCAACTTCATATTACATCAAATTATGTAGGCATCAACCTACAAGAGGCTCCAAACCCCCTTTTCTTTGCAAGTACCAGTTTGTTAAAAGAATCACTACTTGTAAGCACCAATCCCTTGTTCTTTATGAGCAACAACCCAGAGGATACTCCAGTCCCCATGATTTGCAAGCACCTACTTGCTCAACCTTTCAGATCCCTCTTTCATCAATTTTCACACTCATACCTAAGGCTTCTCCTTAATAAAAAATTGTTAGATCAATTACTTAACGCTTAGGTTTGTTTCCCCATGCTTAGCAGCCATCACTCTTACTATGATTCTCTAAACTAATTGAGAATCCTCACTATCTTTGCTTCCCACTCTCATGTATCCTTGTTCATATATATCTTCCTTTGGGTGTGTGTTATATTATTTACATGATTAGAAGTAGGACCCTATATTAGGTGGGTGGACCCGCCTATGGTTTTGTGCATGGGTTTGCACATGGTTTTGGGCATGATGGTTTTATGCTCATGGTATTTTGTAGATTTTTAGGTCCTTATAATACTAGTGTATCCCCTTATTGTTGTTATTGTAGCCCCCTTATTGTTATTGTTGTACCCCTATAGCCCCCATATTGTTATTATTGTACCCTTACATTATTATTGTTGGGTCGGATAGGATTATATTGTGACCCCATGGACTCCTATATATAGAAAGGAGGTTTTTTCAGTTGTATCATCCAAGAATTGTTCATTTATGTAATGTAAAGGAGGTTCCCCCCTCGAAGTGGCTTATTTCTAGGGCGTTGATCTCTCTTTTCTTCTATTTTTGGAGCTAGTTTTATAACATTTGGTATCAGAGCTTTGGATTCTAGGGTTTTTTCTGCTCGAAAGAAGTCATCGTGACCTTTTTGCTATAACTTTTTTTCTACGAAGGTTGAGAAGCTGAAATTTTTAACACACGAAGTTGAAATCCCATGGAACGTTGTGTAAAAACTTTAGATCTTGGTTTGCAGTATTTTCGGAGATATGATCTATGGAAGTTAGGGTTTTTTCAGGCTCCTGGATTTCATCTAAAATAGGTGACCGTGGGAAAATCGTCATAACTCTCTCTCTGAGCATCGAATTGGAATTATGTAAAAAGTGGCTAAAATTACATGGAATTTAGTTTCCTGTATATCAATTTTAGAGCCGAAGGAGGAAACAGTGACACGTGGCATGCCATACAAATTCACTCTACTGAACGAGTCCATAATTAGGTCATTGTGGGAGATTGGGCATAACTTTGTCTTGAAGCATCCAAATCAGGTCAGACCTGTGGCATTGGAAAAAAGATTTAGAGGGCTATTACAAGACCGAATTTTAGATATTGAAGATTCGAAATCACAGGGATAATTGAGGTTTAATATCGACCTCCTAAAAAGAAAGAAAAAGGTGTGTATTTGTTTTTTAAAATTGGATAACGTTTGTTTGAAAAAGAAGTTTGAAGTGATTCCAAGGGAATATTGAAGAATTTTTATCAGTATTGGGTTCTATAATGCCTACCAAAAATAATTCCACACCCATTAAGCCCTCTAAAAGCTATACTATTATGCATGAAGAGGAAGAATTGCAGTATGAGATATCAAAATTACAGTACCAAGTGCAACAAATTTCAATCTTACAAAGAGTAATAAAAGATGGCATAGATGGTTTAAAAGCAAAAATGGAGGCTAAGTTGGACGATTTTAAGGATCAAATGAAGCTAATATGGATGATAAAGTAGTGGAAGAACACATCGAGCATCAACAAAAAGTTATCCAACTCTAAAAGGATAACCTAAATTTGTTGCAGAATCAAATGAAACAACAGGAAGATTAACATCGCAGCGAAATAAGTTCTAAAGCAGTCATAGAAACAAGAACTCGACAACTACCAAATCGATCAATTTTAGAGTATCCCAGCAAGTGGAAGAACTTACCCGTTGAAGATTCCACATGGGAGGGTGAGAATTTTATATAGAAGCTGTTATGAAACCAACTCCAAAAATAGAAGAAAAGAGAGATCAACGCCTCCGAATTAAACCACTTCAAGGGGGAAACCTTTTTTTACATTACATAAATGAACAATTCTTGGATGAAACAAATTACAAAACCTCCTTCTATATATAGGAGTCCATGGGGTCACAATATAATCCTAGCCAACTTAACAATAATAATGTAGGGCACAATAATAACAGTATTGGGGTTACAGGGGTACAACAATAATAATAAGGGGGCTACACTAATAACAATAAGGGACTAAACTAGTAGTATAGGGACCTAACATGCCCCTCTACTTCAAAAAAGAGTTGTCCTCAATGCTTGAGTATCTATGGGTGCTTCTGTATAAATTCTCATCCTCCCATGTAGAATCTTTAGTGGGTAATTTCTTCCACTTGATGAGATACTCTGAAATTGATTGATTTCGTAGCTGTCGAGTTCTTGTTTCCGTGATTGCTTCAGGTTCCAATATGATTTTTCCATCCTCATCAAGTTCTGGCAATATTGTTTGAACTCGAAATTTTTCACCTATAACCTTCTTTAAGCATGAAACATGGAAAACTGGATGCACTCGCGAAGAAGCGGGAAGCTCCAATTTGTATGCCATAGTACCAATATTTTGCGACACCTTGTAGGGACCATAGTACTTTGGCGATAATTTATTATCCTTCTTAGCTTACTTGATGGACATTTGTTTGTATGGTTGTAGCCATAAAAATACCCAGTCTCCTACATCAAAACTTCTCTCGCTACGATGTTGATCTGCATGTTGTTTCATTCGATTTTGTGCAAAATTTAGGTTATCCTTTAAGAGTTGGAGAAATTATTGTTGATGTTCGATGTGATCTTCAACTCCTTGAACCTTATAATTTTATCCTAAATATGATGTGATGGACGGTGGATGATATCCATAAAGTGCCATAAATGGGGTCATTTTTGCTATAGTGTGGAAGGAAATGTTATACCACCATTCAACGAGACGTAACCACTTGACCCTTTGTGTTTGTTTATCAGATACAAAACAACGAAGATATCCTTCCATACATTTATTCACTATTTCAGTTTGACCATCGGATTGAGGATGATAAGATGAGCTATGAGCTAGTTGAGTACCCAAACAAGAAAATAACTCCGTCCAAAAATTTCCAATAAAAATGGGATCTTTTTCGTTCACAATAATCTTTGGGTTTCCATGTATCTTTTGAATTGTGTCCATAAATGTAGTAGAAACTGTACTTGCTTCACAAAAGTGTGAATACTTGGTAAGTATATCAACTACCACAATGATGACACTCTTTCCTTCGAACTTAGGTAAACCTGTGATAAAATCCATTAAAATCTCCTCCCAACGTTGACTTGGAATAGATAAAGGTCGTAGAAGACCCTAGGTCTTAATTGTCACAACTTTATTTTGCTGGCAAACCAAACATTCCGCCACAAACTTTTGAATATCAGATTTAAGGCCATATCAAAAAAATTATTTATTCGCCCTGTGGTAAGTTTTTGAAAATCCTGAGTGTCCTAAAGGAGAAGTGTGCAATTCCAAAAGAATATTTTGTTTTATTTGGGAATTCTTAAAAAGTTATAAGCGATCTTTGCACCATAAGGAATAATTTTTCCAACTAAATGTATCAGATGTACTAGGAATTGCTGCAACTTTTGAATGAGTGTCCGCACTTCTTCGTCCTTCTTCCATTCATCCCTTGCTTCGGTTATCCAATCTGGTTGGATAATAGAAATGGCAAAAAGCAATGCTTCTACCTCTTAATTCTTTCTTGAGAGTGCATTTACAACATCATTTAGCTTCCCTTTTTTGTAGATGATTTCAAATTCATAACCCAACATCTTTGTGACCCATTTTTGTTGCTGTTCTGATGATAGTATTTGTTCCAAAAAGTGTTTAAGACTATCATGATCAGTTTTTACCTTGAAGTGTCTTCCCATTAGGTAAGGTCGCCATTTCTTTAGTGTATGTAGTATTGCTAACATTTCCTTCTCATAAATAACTTTCTGTAAATACTTTCCATTTATTGGACAACTTTTAAAAGCAACGGGTCTTCCTTCTTGCATTAAAACAACACCAATTCCATTTCCTGAGGCACCACATTCCACAATAAAGGTTTTTGTGAAGTCTTGCATAGCTAAGACCGGTGCTAGGCATATGTCCTCTTTGAGATGTTCAGAGGCCTTAGTTGCTTTAGGAGTCCATAAAAATGCATCTTTCTTCAATAATGTTGTTAGAGGTAATGCTATTCTCCCATAATTCTTAACAAACTTGCAATAATACCCTATTAACCCAAGAAATCCTAGCAACTGCTTATGGTTGTGGGGAATTTCTATTCTTTAATGGCTTTAATTTTGTTAGGGTCTACCTTAACATCCTCGTGAGATACAATATTACCCAGATAGTCCACCTCTTGTACTCCAAAGAAACATTTGGATGTTTTTTCATATAATTGTTTCTCCTCCAATAGTTTGAACACCCTGTCAACATGTTCAACATGATCCTTCCAAGACCTGGTGTAGATTAGTATATCATCAAAAAATACTAGCACACATTTTATAAGGAAGGGTTTGAAAATGGAATTCATCAACCCTTGAAATTTAGATGGTGCATTGGTAAGGCCAAAAGGCATGACCAAAAATTCATAATGACCCTCATGAGTTAGAAATGCTATTTTCAGGATATCTTCAGTCTTCATTATAATTTGATGATATCCTGAATGAAGATCCAACTTGGTAAAATAAATTGCTTCATGTAATTCATCAATCACAGGAATGGGAAATTTGTCTTTAATAGTGAGCTTATTGAGCTCCCTATAATCCGGACACATGCACCATGATCCATCCTTCTTATGCGCCAATACTACTGGAGCAGAGAAGGAACTTTGACTAGGTTGAATTATACCCACCTCTAACATTTCTGCAATCATACGTTCAATTTTGCTCTTTTTGACATAAGGATATCTATAAGGCCTGATGTTTGGAGGAACACTTCCTGGAATCAAATGAATAGCATGATCATGATCAAGAATAGGTGGGAGTCCTTTGGGAGTTTCAAACACATTGGAATGATTGTCCAAGACTTTTTGGAGATATGGAGAAATAGATGATTTTTATGTTGGAACTTCTGGTGTGCATAATTGTGAAATTACGCCTCGTTGTTCTTTATTCAGAAGATTTTTCATAACATTAGAGCTTATTATCTTTCCTGACTTCCCTGCGATACCCCGTAGTTCGACTTCCTTTCCTTCCTAAAAAAAATTCAAGAAACATTCTTGAAAATTAAAAGCTGTCGTCCCCAAATATTGTAACCATTGTACTCCTAGTACAACATCAACACCTCCAATTGGAATGGAAAACATTGGACTATTAAACAAATATTCCCCCATGGTTAGATTGATAATATGGCATTTTCCAGAACAATTTATATTTCCTCCATTTTCAACCATCATTTGACATTCTGGCGTTGGGTATAGGAAACAATTCAATTCCTTGGCTACCTTACAATGAATAAAATTATGGGTACTACCCAAATCAATCAACACTATTACCTTTTTCTTCTTGATATGTCCTTCTATCTTGAGATTTTGAGGAGTGGTAATTCTTGCCAATGCATTACATGATATGGTCAGACTCATTTCTTATTCTTCTAGGGTTGGTTCCTGGTGTATATCCTCTTCTTTTGAAGATTCTTGTTCATTTTCTTCCTCCTATTCACAATCTATGTAAAATAATTTATTCTCAGCACACTTATGACCTTTAGTGTATTTTCTATCACAACTGTAGCAAAGCCCTTTTGCTCTTTTTTCTTCCAATTGTTGTGGTGTAAACCTTGTAGGTTGTGGAATTCTAGGAGTAGCAACACTTCCATCTTTATAGATGTGAGTGGTAGGCTTGCTTGTCGCCATAATTTTACATTCAAATTTTCTTGCCAGCCTAAATGCCTTCTCCAATGAATTAGGTTCCCAAACACGAACCTCGTGTTGGATGTTATCCTTTAAAGTCCATATGAAGACATCAATCCTGTCTTCCTCTAGAATATCAATTACCCTTATATTCAATTTTTGGAAGTCCTCAATGTGCTCCACCACTAAACCCTTTTGTTTGAGATTTACCAATTGGCTAAAAAAGGTGTTGCTCTTTGTATCCTCATAATGTGCTATCATTTCCTCCGTAAAAATTGACCAACTAACAATTTTTTTATGAGAGCAAAGCCATTGATACCATACAAATGTATTTTTTTCTAAATATAAAGTTGCAATGCGTACCTTTTGTGTGTTTTACACATTATTGAGATCAAAATATTGCTCCATCTGTAGTATCCATGTTACGGGATCCTTGCCGTCAAACTGCCTCATATCGATCTTTGGAATATGGTGGTTCTTACCTCCAACATTAGAGTTTATGAAATCATGATTAACATTTATTTTTTTCTCAGCATGAGTTTCCTCTACTATCTTTTCGCCATTAGGAAAAATTTATTGTATCAACTTTGTCAAACCTTCCATGTTTGCTTTTAGATCATTCTTCATGTTTTCCATGTTGTCTTTCATGTCATCAATCTTAGCTTCCACGTATTTCTTCAAACCATCCATCTTAGCTTCCACACCTTTCTTCAAAACTTCCATTTCTTTTTTTGTTGCTCTTTGCGAGACCAAAATTTGGTGCATTTTCTCTTGTAATTTTGATATGTCATGTTGCACTTCTTCATCTTCATGAGTCATAGTAGAGCCTTCTGAAGGCTTAATGGGTGTTGAATTCTTTTTAGGGGGAATTTAGAACCCAATACCGATATTTATTCTACAATATTCCCTTGGAATCAATTCAAACTGATTCTTCAAACAAGACTTATGCAGTTCAGAAGAAACAAAAATACACACCTTTTTCTTGCTTTTGAGGAGCTTGATATTGAAACTGAATTATCTATGTGATTTACGATCTTCAATATCTGAAATTCGGTCCTGTAGTAGCCCTCTGAATCTTATTTCGAATGCCATAGGTCTGACCTGATTTGGATTCTTCAAGGCAAAGTTATGCCCAATCTCCCACAATGACGTAATTATGGACTAGTTCAGTAGAGCGAACTTGTACGGTGTGCCACGTGTCACTGTTCCCTCCTTCGGCTCTCAAATTTATATAAAGGAAACTACATTCCATGTACTTTTAGCCACTTTTTACAAAATTCCAATCCTATGCTCAGAGAGAGAGAGTTATGATGATTTCCCCACGGTCACCTATTTGAGATGAAATTCGGGAGCTTGAAAAAACCCTAAATTCCACATATCATATCTTCAAAAATGTTACGAACCAAGATTTGAAATTTTTACATGACATTCCTTAGGATTTCGGCTTCACTCTATAAAAATTTCAGCTTCTGAACCTTTGTATAGAAAAATTTATAGCGAAAATTCCACGATGACTTGTTTAAGTGAAATTTGGGAGCCTTAAAAAAACGCTAACTTCCACTGATCATATCTCCGAAAATGTTGCGAACCAAGTTCTAAAATTTTTACACAACGTTCCTCAGAATTTCGGATTTTCTCTGTAAAAATTTCAGCTTCGGAACCTTCATAGAAAAAAATTTATAGCGAAAATTCCGCGATGACCTATTTGGAGCAGTGAAACCCTTGAATCCAAAGCTCTGATACCAAATGTTATGAAACCAGCTCCAAAAATAGAAAAAAAGAGAGATCAACGCAAAACCTCCTTCTATATATAGGAGTCCATGGGGTCACAATATCATCCCAGCCGACCTAACAATAATAATGTAGGGCACAATAATAACAATATTGGGGTTACAAGGGTACAACAATAATAATACGGGGGCTACACTAATAACAATAAGTGCCTAAAGTAGTAATATAGGGACCTAATAGAAGCATCCAGAAATAATCAAGCATTGAGGGCAACACTTGTTTGAAGGGGAGGGGCATGTTAGGTACCTATAATACTAGTGTATCCCCTTATTGTTGTTATTGTAGCCCCCTTGTTGTCATTGTTGTACCCCTGTAGCCCCCATATTGTTATTATTGCGCCCTTACGTTATTATTGTTGGGTTGGCTAGGATTATATTGTGACCCCATGGACTACTATATATAGAAAGGAGGTTTTTTCATGTGTATCATCCGAGAATTGTTCATTTATGTAATGTAAAGGTGGTTGCCCCCTAGAAGTGGATTATTTCTAAGGCGTTGATCTATCTTTTGTTCTATTTTTGGAGCTGGTTTCATGCCAAATTTCGTAGCCCCTTTTCTTCCCGCTCCTAGAGCATATGACTAAGGGTTTGAAATGAGATCCTAAGCCTTAAATAAGTTATCGCCTATCTCCTCCTACTCATCACTCTATCGACCTTTTTCTACAGCTTCTGCTGCTCTGACGGTTGATGCATGATAGGCCCTAGGCGCTTGCTTGCTAGCTCCTTTCTATTTAGGATAGTATGTTGGAACCATAGACTTAGGCCTTCAATTGCTTAATGTTAAATTGTTAACCATAGAAGGCCTCTGTTGGCACTCCAACCAATTAGATTTGATCAATGACTGAAATATCATTTTGGGGCCACCTCTCATTCCAACTATTAATGATCGGGGGGGGAGGCGAGGGGGGGAGGATTTTTCACTTTTATGAATTAAATCCCTCTTAACTTCGCCAAGTGAACCAAATGAAATCCATATGCTATCTGGATAATATGGTAAAGGGTCCCCCACCCCTTTCTTTTCGATGTTTAACAAGAGAGGGGTGGGGGGTGGGAGGCAAAATTTGTTGTATTCGCCCTCATCCAACTTAGTGCCACATACGGTTGATGGGTCCACTAGATTTCCTCCTAGGCTCCACCTATTTCCACACATAACATGCAGACACTTGCAGACCTCAAGCATGAGTCTTGTATCTTGGTCAACTCGCCTTCCATGTCACTGGCACTTTTAGCTAACATCATCTTGCCACATGGCATCCTCTAGGAGGTTCCCAGTGTCAACAAAAAAAAGGCCACTTTGCCGTCCGAAAGGGTCGATTGCACCTGTCACGTGTACTCACCTTAGGATTCCTTGTTTCATCCTAATACATCACTACCACATCATGTCTTTGTCACTACCACCTGGCTTTCCACGTCATGTAAGCTTGCTACTCCACCTTTCACTGCCCATTGTTGCTATTTGTACGTTGAATGGATCAAAAAATCTGATAAGGATTTGATTGCTTAAGTCAAGCCTCTTGTTACCACGAGATATGACTTGGAGTCTTGTTGGTTATCACTCGACACTCGTCACTTGCTGCCCAAATATGTTGTATGCACTTGGAATGGATCGGGCAGTGTGACAAGCATCCAAATCATTTAGCCTAGCATCTTGTGGTCAGGGGCTAGGACCACCGGCCTACCACTCCCTTGCTTGTTTCCTGTTGCTAAGTTTCTAAATAAATATGATATGGAAATTAGGAATCACTGAGCCAACCTGCTAGAACCATGACCTCTGGGAACCTTGCTTGCTTTATCTACCAAAATTTAAACTCAGGTTTCTCTTCATTCCCTTGGAGATAGATCAAGTGTCATATAGCATTAGAAAGGTCTTTGAGAGGAATATCCAAATAGATACTTAGTTTTATCATTGGAGCTAAGAAACTGAAGATAAATTACCTTCAGAGGTGTAACCTTCATCCTTATCCTCAAGCTAAGCAACAATACATTAATTGCTCCAGTTGAACTTGACACTTGACATATCAATGATCGAGACTTGACATCAATGGAAAAAAATGTTAAACATTCTCCCCATTGGAATTTATGGCAACAATACCAAACATTTATGGTTATTAATGGCAACACCATTGCTTGGCCACACACTCCCTCTGTCAGGAAAAATAAATTGTTGATGTTTGCTTACTCTCCCTTGTTGTTTTCAAGAGCCAAAGACTAATCACTTTCCATCTCCACTCATAATCTTCAATAAATCCAATGTTTTCTCAATCTCTCCCTTTGACATCAATGGAAAAGGCTATACAAACTCCCCCTTTGACTGTTCTCCCTTGAAAATAATATAACATGATGAATACAATAGTTTAAAATTTCAGATTTCAGACTTCTGCGAGTTATATTTTGTTGTGGTGTATCTTCCAGATCCATCGCATCAAGTGAATTATTATATCGACGTTTCGAACCATCTACCGAGGTTCATTATCAAGATAGAAATGTTAAAATTTTTAATATTTTTTGTTGATCATTGTTCCAGTTAGACTTGCGTGGGACATCATTTTTAACACTTTATATTAATGCTAAATTTCCATTGCATTGTCCTGGGATTTTCACTTTTATCGCTTTAAAATTGTTCTACTCTTGTGGACCTGAATTCTCCCCCCAAGCTCGGTCTCTCTTCTCTTTCCAACCATACAAATATACTTGGATACATATGGACAACTACCCTATTTTCTTGTGAAGAAAGCTAGTAAAGAGAAGAGTGAGATATCACTCCCAAATTTTGCCTTAGATATTGAAAAGGTTCTCAAGCAAGAGGCTTGGTGAAGATATCAACAACTTGTTCCTTTGATGAGATATACTTCGACACAAATTGATCAACCACCTATGCTCTAAGAAAATGGTACTTTATTGGAATATGCTTGGCTTTTGAATGAAGAACACGATTTTTGGATATATTGGTAGCACTCGTGTTATAATAGATAATTGGAATAACTTCATCACGAGGTACCTTCATGTCATATAATGTTTGCTTCATTCACAAAATTTGAGTGCAACTTGCTATAACTGCTATGCACTCGACTTCAACAATAGAAAGGGAGATAGAAATTTATTTTTGCTTAATTACGCGACTAAATAATTTCCAAGAAATAAAGCACAATCCTTTGTGCTTTTACTATCATCCACGCTTCCATCCCAATCAACATTTGTTTATGTTTTAATGAGATGTTTTGACCCTTTGGATACCATATACCATATTCCATTGTGGCTCTCAAATATCTAAAAATTATCATGGAAGCTAAGAGGTGATTTTGTTTGGGGGCTAATTGATTGTTAGAAAATTATATATTACATAGCAATGGAACACATAAAATATGTGTGGAAACAAAAACACATAAAACATATAAAACAAGAGAGACACAGATATACATAGTTCACCCAATTTGGGCTACTTCCACCCCGAACAACCAGTCCTTCCTTTCTATTATCCAACAAAATGAACAGACACAATCTACAACAAATCCACTGTAATATCCTTTGTTCTCTCTCACAGTCCCCCTTTCTAGTTCTTGCTCATAATACACATACAACACACAATCGCAGTACAATGCCCTCATACAAAATGAAGGGTTGCCTTCTAGGGAAAAAAAAAACCCTAAATTAAACATAGCTTCTACCTCAGATCATATGCCTAATGAATGACCCAGATTGACTAGAAATTACAATAATTTTACAAGGAAATTTTACATTTGTTTGTAGCCACCCCCCTGGACCCCCCACACAGCATTCAATGACGGGCGGCGTTGTCGCCCCGTAAAGAATGGGGGTCCAACACTGTGATACATTTAAATAAAGAAGATAATTAGGCTCCACACCCAATATTAATACCATGCAACTACACCAAAAAATTTCATAATGTTTCGTTGTGAGGCTAATTTCATAATTGCACCAAGGAATACCCTCAAAGACTCTCACTCCTGTTGTTTTGAAGTATATATTTCCTTCTCAAGACAGTAAGATGGTTTCACATAACCCATCTTCTTCTTCCACATCCGTGAGTATCATGATTACGTCCTCACAAGCTATGGTAGCTACAAGATCTAAATATTAGGGATCTAAGGGTCTTGTTGTAGATGGAAACGATGCTAGTTCACCTAGTCAATCTTCGAAATCAATTCCTCCTCCTTCTAAAACATTACAGATTGAAAAAATAAATTATGACATGGTAATTCGACCGCCTCCTAAAGATGTTCTTCGAAAATCAACATTTAGTCCTCATGGTAGAGTTGCTCAGAATTACAACATTGTTGAAGATCTAGCGATGTCTCCTTTCGGAATATCGGCTCTTGAAATGTTGCAGACTTGCCCAACACAAAGGAAATTGTTATTGTCAGAAATTGGAGCAACTGATCCCTAAGATTCTAATATTATTGTCTTTGATATTGTGAGTCATCTACCTAGAATCCCACATCAACTGACATTTCAAATACCAGTTTTTGTCAAAACTAAACGAGTCTTTCGTACGGTAATTGACGAAGGATCTTCTACATGTATCATGTCTATTTCTTGTTGGAAAGCCTTCGGTTCTCCAACCAATAATCAGTCTCCCACACCTTTGAAAGCCTTTGATGGAAGAGGTTTTCATCCATATGGAATTTTAAACGATCTACCCATAGAATTACAAGGTAAGATAGTTGAAATTGAAGTTGAAGTTGTTGATGCTCAACTTGATTATAACCTTTTACTAGGTTTAAGTTTGACCTATGCTATGTCTATAGTGGTCTTGTCATTTTTTCTCATGATAATGTTTCCCCATCAAGGGAAAATCATGAAAGTATACCAATTGTCTTACTACACTTTGAAACCTAATGCTACAGTAGTGTACCTTTTATTGGAAAAACAGTTACTCTGTATGAAGACGTTGCAGTCAGTTTGCTTAAATATTCGTCACTCATGGGAAATTTTGCAGTCCCTTCACCAAATTTTCCTCATAACATTTCCCAGGTTAATATTATCACATCAAGCACAATGGAATCTTCTAATCCTTGGACTGTGCCTTTAGAATATGAATTGACATCGTATGGCAGTGAAATCTTGTTGAGATTCAACAAGAAGATCCTAGTGAAAATTATGTACCTACACTAGGATGGAGCCTCAGGCTATTTTTAGGTGGAAGTATATTTTTAGATGCATGAGAAAATTATATTTATAGATGACGTCTATTTATAAATGATGAGAAAATTCTATTTATAGATTATGGTCTATTTTATAGATGCATGTGCAAGTTCTATTTATAGATCGCATGTCTATTTATAGATGCATGTCGAATATTATTATCCCTTAATAATAGTTGGACAATAAACAATAATCTATTCTCAATGAGCACTTGGAAATAGTTAACTAAAGTGGAAAATCAGTTATCTATAGGAAATTCGAGTTCAAAGGTTGGTTGGTGGGACATGCAAGTGGACTTAGTTGTAACTGAGTGATTCGAAGTTGTAACAAAGTTGGATGTGTAGTTATGTGGGTTGTAAAGTAGTTTAACTCAGTTAAGTGAGTTAAACTCAGTTGTGCTAGTTGTAACTGAAGATACAATAGTGAGATATCAACGAATTAATTATTAATTAATTCACAATCAATGGTCTCACAGGCAACTGAAGATTTACTATTGTTAACTACATGCATGTCATATCCAGTGGAGACCGAGTTGAGATGTAGGTGAAAGGGACAGTTTGACTATTAGTTGTGACATTAGTGGGTGCACTCATGCAATCACACACACATTGGATGTGCCCACGAGGATTGTGCAGTCAAGGCAAGCAGGATTCCATTCATTCAGGGATTGTTATAGGCTGGGATTGCGTAGTGGAAGCAGTAAATTGGCACATGAATTTGCCAATTTTTGTATGATAGTGTTAGACAATTGTATATTGTAATGAGAGATCTTGGATTAGAGTTTTGTATGATATTGTTTCATGACCCATGATATATACATAATATATGATAGTGGGGTTTTTAGATTTATGCTTTCCTGGTAAAAACATCTGTGTTATGTATGATTGATCTTTCTTTTTTATATTGTAATTGGCGATCATGTTTTAAATTCCTCAAGAATTTTTGTAGAAGCGATTATGTGTTTAACAATGGCATATAAATGTTAGATTAGGAGAATCTAGGAAATACATAATTTGTGTTAAAATTTCTACATGGTATCGGAGCACAGAAGATTGCAATTTTAAAGCAGGAGTTGAGTTTGTTGGTGGAAATAATTGAAATTTGCAGATAGATTTTCTTGGTGCTACAGTTGAGTAAACATTGAAATGGCTTTCAATGGCTTGCATCTAGAGTATGCACTCGAAAGAAACTTGAACTACATTGCCTGGAAGGATAGGATGGAGGCGGTGCTTGAAGATAATGGCTTGAAGGAGTTCATTGACAATGATGTTCCTAAACCCACTTCGACAGATGCTGCATTACTTGATGCATGGAAAAAGAAAGTGGCAAAGGCGAGAAGGATTCTGTTGGAAGGTGTACAAGACCACATTGTCTCAAGCCTTCATGGGAAAGCCACACCATATGATATGTGCAAGGCTTTGACAGATCTTTTCCAAAGCAGCAACGACCATAGGGAATTGGCGCTGAAAGATAAACTCAGGAAGATCAAGATGGAAAAGGGCGACAACATTCCAAAGTATCTCACGAAGTTTGTCCAATGTCGAGATGAACTGGGGAGTGTGGGAATCACTGTTGCTGATGATGATTTGGTGAGCTTGGCTCTCTTGGGACTTCCTGAGAGTTGGCACAGTTATGAAGACTCTATCAATGGACAAGAAAAACTGCCAGATTGGGAACGACTGTGGTCCAATCTAGTGTAGGAGGAGTTCATGTGGAACACTAGAGATGGCTCTTCATAAAAGCATGATGATGAGGAGGATTGTGCTTTGGATGCCAAGGCAAGGAAGGGGAAGGGGAAGAAATTCCATTCTAAATCTGAGTCTAAAGAAAAGAAGCTGGATTTTCCAAGGTGAAGTGTTTTCACTATCACGAACATGGGTATATCGCTACTAATTGTCCGCAGAAGAAGAAGAATAAGAAGGTTGCTGGAGCTGAAGCTGGTGAGGCCCTTGCCTCGCAATTTGAACTTGAATTCTCCTTAATCGCATGCATGGTGTCAAGTGCATTGGTATTGGTGTGGTATTTGGATAGTGGTGATTCCTTCCACATGACGGGAGGTAAGGATCTTTTCAGTGACTTGGAGGAGAAAGATCTCCAAATGCATATAGAGATGGGTGACGATGGACGATACAATGCTACTGGCTTTGGTACCATTAAATTTGAGAGGGAGTCAGGTAAACCATTTCAATTGAAAGATGTTATGCATGTTCTAGGTCTGAAGAAAAAACTTGGTCTCGGTAAGAATGTTGGAGGATAGAGGCTATGACATTGTTTTTAGCGATGGAAAAACTTTCCTGCGACATAAAAAAACGGGTCAAGCCAAGAGGATAGGGATTTGAGTTAAGAATCTCTACAGGCTGGAGGGTAGATGGTTGTGCTGCCATGATGGGAAAGGCGGAAAAGGTGGTGAGCCGGGATGAGGGCGAATTATGGCATAGGCGATTAGGCCATCTTCATCATGGAGCCTTGAAAGTCATGCAACAAATATCTACTGGACTTCCAATGGGAACACTTGCTCAGTTAGATCAGTGCGAGGGTTGCACCATGGGGAAGTATGTAAATTCCACCTTTCATGAAAAGGAGAACCATGCTTTGGTGATCCCAAAGAGAGTTCACACAGACGTGTGTGGACCATTCTCGGTTGCTTCAACAAAAAAACATAAGTATTATGTTATTTTTTTTTTTTATGAATTTTCTTGTAAATGCTGGATCTTCTTCATGCAAAAGATGGATTAAACATTCTCAAAGTTTTGTGAGTTTAAGGAATTTGTGGAGAAATAGTCGGGGAAGCAAGTGAAGGCTCTGAGGAGCAATAATGGTGGAGAATACATCTCTAAAGAATTCAAATACTTCTGCAACAAAGAAGGAATTCGAAGATAACTCATAGCACCTCATAACCCAAAACAAAATGGGGTCGTGGAGAGGAAGAACAGATTGATCTTGGGTGCAGCACGAGCGATGTTGCATGATCAGGGCCCACCAATGCATTTTTGGGCAGAAGCATGCAACACTGCGATTTATGTGCAAAACCATTGTCCTCATAGAGTACTTGGCATGAGTACACCTGAAGAAGCTTTCACTGGCAAGAAATGGGATGTTTCACACTTTAAGATTTTTGGCTCATATGTTTATGTGCATGTGACCAAGAACGCCAGGAAGAAGCTGGAGCCAACTGTTGAAGTTGGGATATTTGTGGGGTACACAGAATTACCCCATAATTATCGTGTGTATTTTCATAATAGTAAGATGACCGTTATGTGACGAGATATAAAATTTGATGAGGGGAAAGCCATGTGGTTGTCGCTTGAGAGGGAGTTGGACTTGCATGTGGAGGAGAAATTGTTGGTTCCCAAAGATGAGTCTCTAGATGTGGATTAGCCATAGGAGGAGGTTCATGGAGTGGAGGAGTCCACTCACACAGAGCCAAACATCATAACTGGTAGAAGGCGTACCACATAAGCTAATAGGTTGAGACTTGGTGCTACGCAAAATGTAGGAGCCCCTATTTCA
Organism: Pinus albicaulis; assembly: GCA_034641835.2. Lineage (NCBI taxonomy): Eukaryota > Viridiplantae > Streptophyta > Pinopsida > Pinales > Pinaceae > Pinus > Pinus albicaulis. Next base: position 1,391,311,375 of record CM076582.1, read on the forward strand.
CAACGCAGACAGAGACAATCTCCTGACTGATTTACTGGATACATGGCTCTCATGAGAAAATGTATTATGATTGAGCCATCTTCCTTTCAGGAAGCAGTGCAGGAGCCCACATGGGTAGATGAAATGGTGGAGGAGTATGACTCCATTGTAAAAAACAGTGCTTGGGAAATTGTTCCAAGGTCGGTTGATGAATCAGTGGTAGGCTCGAGATGGATCTACAAGGTAAAGCAAGCTGCTGATGGGAGTGTTGAGAAATACAAGGCCAGATTTTTGGCCCGAGGCTTCTCACAGATCGAGGGGATAGATTATGAAGAAACCTTTGCACCTATCACAAGGTATTCTTCCATAAGGACCATCCTTGCTCTCTTAGCGCAGATGGGATGACGCATTCATTAGATGGATGTGAAGGCTGCATTTCTCAATTGGAACATTGAGGAAGAGGTGTACATAGAGCAGCCTGAAGGATTTGAGATCTTAAGTAGTGAGTTGCATGTATGCCAACTCAAAAGAGTGTTGTATGGGCTGAAGCAAGCACCTCGTGCTTGGTACACTCAGATAGATAGCTATTTCACCGGACTGGGCTTCACCAAAAGTGAGGCGGATCCAAACCTATACCAAATTGTGGTGGAGGGTAAGATTTTAATCATTGTTCTTTATGTTGATGATTTAATACTGAATGGTGATGAGTAGCTGATATACTCATCCAAGGAGGACCTTGCAAAGTATTTCGAGATGAAGGATATGGGCCTCCTTCATTATTTCCTTGGATTGGAAATATGGCAGCGAAATGGTGAAATTTTTGTGTCTCAAGGCAAGTATGCAAGGGATATAATTGGTAAGTTTCACATGGAGGGCTGTAAACCCATGGATACTCCTCTTCCAGGAAACTGGAGGAAAGAGGATGCTACATTTGGAGAGGTAGTGGATGCTACTGTCTATCGAGAGTTAGTGGGTTCGCTAATGTATCTAGTGAACATGAGACCGAACATTTGCTATGCGGTTAACAAACTAAGTCAAGTGATGGTTAAGCCTACAAAGCTCTTTTGAAAGGCAGGCAAGCATGTCTTGAGATGCCTGAGGGCCACATCTGAGTATGGCTTATGGTACAGACAAACGGATGAGGTGAAGTTGCATGGCTTCACGGATGCAGATTGGGTGGGCGGCCCAACTGAAAGAAAGAGCACGTCAGGGTGGATCTTTAGTATCAGATCTACAGCTATTTCTTGGTACAACAGGAAGTAGAGATTTGTGGCACTCAGTTCAGCGGAAGCAGAATACATGGCAACAATTCAAGCTACATGTGAGGCTATCTGGACGAGAAAGATCTTGGTTGGTTTGTTTGGTTCTCATTTAGATCCGACAATGATTCATTGTGATAATCAGAGTTGCATTAAACTCTCGATTAATCCTGTATTTCATGATATATTTAAGCATATAGAGATCTAGTATCATCATATCAGAGATTGTGTGCAATAGAAGATCATGTTGCTTCAGTACATTCCTACGGAAGATTAGGATGCAAATATTCTAACGAAGGCGCTCACGAGGAGCAAATTAGAATACCACAGAGACAAGATCAGGGTGAAGGATAATCCCTTTCTTGTTGAGAGGGAGTGTTGAGATTCAATAAGAAGATCCTAGTGAAAATTATGCACCTACACTACGATGGAGCCTCACGCTATTTTTAGGTGGAATTCTATTTTTAGATGCATGAGAAAATTATATTTATAGATGATGGTCTATTTATAGATGCATGTCGACTATTATTATCTCTTAATAATAGTTGGACAATAAACAATAATCTATTCTCAATGAACACTTGGAAATTGTTAACTGAAGTGGAAAATCAGTTAGCTATAAGAAACTTGAGTTCAAAGGTTGGTTGGTGGGACATGTAAGTGGACTTAGTTGTAACTGAGTGATTCAAAGTTGTAATAGAGTTGGATGTGTAGTTATGTGAGTTGTAAAGTAGTTTAAATCAGTTGAGTGAGTTAAACTTAGTTGTGCTAGTTGTAACTGAAGATACACTAGTGAGAGACCAGTGAATTAATTATTAATTAATTCACAATCAGTGGTCTCACATGCAACTGAAGATTTACTATTGTTAACTACATGCATGTCAGATCCAGTGGAGACCGAGTTGAGATGTAGGTGAAAGGGACAGTTTGACTATTAGTTGTGACATTAGTGGGTGCACTCATGCAACCAAACACATATTGTATGTTCCCATGAGGATTGCACAATCAAGGCAAGCATGATTCCATTCATTCAGGGATTGCGCAGTGGAGGCAGGCTGTCTGGAGGTAGTAAATTGGCACATGAATTTGCCAATTTTTGTATGACAGTGTGAGACGATTGTATATTGTACTGAGAGCTCTTGGATTAGAGTTTTGTATGAGATTGTTTCATGATCCATGAAATATACATAATATATGATAGTGGGTTTTTTAGCTTTATGCTTTCCTGGTAAAAACATCTGTGTTATGTGTGATTGATCTTTCTTCTTGATATTGTAATTGGCAATTGTGTTTTAAATTCCGCAATAATTTTTGTAGAAGCGATTCTATATTTAACAGTGGCATATAATTGTTAGATCAGGAGAATCCATGAAATACATAATTTGTATTAAAATTTCTACAAATTCCTTTAAGCCCATTTGAATCAGATTATGAGGAAGTTTAAACATTTTCCAACCCACCATCCTCTAAATTGATCGAGTGAATGTGATCACTAATGATTATTCTCAATTATCATGGTCAACACCAATATTTTTTCCTTATCCCTTCGATGATGAGTTTCCAGCTAACGAAAGCATCATGGAAATAATGACTTTGGAAGAAATGCCATGGGAGGATTATCATCATCGTTCATCTTTTCTTTCTAGCCTTGATAAAATCGAGAACGATTTGTCATCTATGTTTTCATATGAGATTGTGAATAGTCCTGAATGTTCTATGTCAATCCTTCATTCTGAACCTGAAAAGAATTTAGGAAACATATCTACAACTATACCAATCAACATCTCAGTCAAACATGAAATTATCAAGAACATTCACATAGGTGCTTCGTGCTCCCTTGAAGAAATTAGAACATATAAAGCCCTATTTCAAGAATTCTGAGACATTCTGTCCTGGTCCTATGAGGAAATACCAAGAATTGACCCTAGCATTGTAATTCACGAAATCAAGACTTAACCGGATGCCAAACATGTTAGACAGAGGTTACGTCCAGTGCATCCACAAAAAATTGTTGTTATAAAAGTTGAGGTTGAAATAATACTTAGAGAAGGTTTCATTATCATGTTCCCTTGACTGATTGGGTGTCCACTATTGTTCCAGTTAACAAGAAGCAAGGGAGCATTCGAGTATGTGTCGATTATAGGGATATTAACAAATCTTGTTGTTATCACTGGAAAATCGTACAAGCAAAGGTGACATTATTTAATGTCAGGCAGAAGGATTTACAGGGCTGAGAGACATTAGAGAATCTGAAAGTATTTAAAAATCTCTAAGGTCCGAGGAAAAATCAAATTGCATATAAGAAGGACTAGCCAAATATGCTTTTGCACGCAAAATCCTTCGATAAACGCTCCCTTGCGCGCCTTTTGACCCAAAAAGCGCACAATCCTGGTGTAGGTTTTAACCCTGAACATAAATTATCTACACATGAATCTTATAACAGAAAATAAACAATAGCGAGAACATAAAACATATAAACACATAGATTTTCCCCTGGATCCCAAATCGGGACGACCAGCTTGATTTTTCATTATATTCCTTTTAGTGTTACAACACATATATATACATGCCGAAGCATACATAAACCCCAATCCATTAACCCTGGATTAGAACATAACCGTAGCTCCCTTGACCGGATCTACAAAATACCAGGGGTCGAAAACCATCGTACCCCAAAAACCATGTGCAAACTCATGCACAAAACATGGGTGGGTCCGCATACCAAAAAAAAATTTCGCCAGGGCAGTGCCGCCCCCCTGCTGCGCCCGGCGCAACGTACAACGCGTCGCACTAGTCGTGGAAAGAATATAACACATACCCAAAATTCTCCCACTTGTTGTTTTCTTTCCACAGGGGGCCACATGAGAGCTTAGTCATTGGGCCAATTCTTCAACACCCATTGTTTCTCTACACCAAGAGAACTTTTGAGTGCTCACAGACTTCGTCAATGCATCTGGAACATTTTTCAAAGTGTCCACCTTTACCAGCAACACCCTTTTAGCCTCAACCATATCTCTAAAAAAGTGATATTGAACATCAATGTGCTTTGTCTTTGAATGATAAGCAGGGTTCTTAGCCAAGAAAATTTCACTTTGGCTATCACAGTCTATCCTTATAGCTTGCTGTACCAACCCCATACTTGAACACAATCTTTGCAACCAAACTGCTTCCTTGCTTGCATGAGTGGCTGCTATGTATTCTGCCTATGTAGTTGAAAGCGCCACTACAGACTGTCTTTTACTCATCCAACTGACTGCACCTCCAAATAGGCTAAACACATACCCACTTGTAGATCTTCTTTGGTCCAGATCTCCAGCCCAGTCTACATCAACAAAACCATGAATGTCCAACATTCTTTCCAATCCTGGTCTTCCCTGGTAGCACAAGCCATAATCACTAGTGCCACGTAAATATCTGAAAACCCGCTTCATTTTTGTCCAATGCTCCTTCCCTGGGTTTGACATAAACCTGCTCAATACTCCCACTGCATGTGCAATGTCTGGTCTAGTACAGACCATTGCATACATCAAGCTACCCATTGCACTTGCATATGGAACACGGGACATATCCTCCTCTTCTTCTTGTGTCTTGGGACACTGTTCAGCAGACAGCTTTACACCTACAGGAATAGGAACATTCACCGGTTTACTATTCTGCATATTGAACCTCTGCAATATAGTCTCGACATACTTCCTCTGGTTTAACCAGAGCTTCCTCTTTGCCCGATCTCTCTTAATTTCCATGCCCAAAATATAGTTTGCAGCACCAAGATCCTTCATGTCGAATTTGGAGAACAGCTGGGTCTTCAAATCTTGGATAATTTCTTTGTCATTTCTAATTAACAACATATCATCCACATACAAGACCAAAAAAATAACACAGTCACCAATTAATTTAAAATAAACACAGTGATCCTCCTTGCTTCTGGTGAAGCCAAGTCCCCGTATATAGGTATCAAATTTCTGATACCACATCCTTGGTGACTATTTTAACCCATACAGAGACTTCTTCAACCTGCACACCAGTTCTTTCTTACCCTTAACCATAAAGCCTTCAGGTTGCTTCATGTAGATCTCCTCTTCTAGATCCCCGTGAAGAAATGATGTCTTTACATCCATCTGTTCTATCTCAAAATCAAATGCAACAACAACAGATAAAAGTAATATAATAGAGGTAACTTTGGCAACAGGAGAAAAAATATCACCAAAATCAATTCCCGGCACACAGAATAACAGCACAACTATCAAGTTAGGGTTGTGTTCTCACCTTCACCTTCCCATTCATCTTCTTCTTTCGCTTGCCATTTCTCTGAGTGGTACTTCCTTCCCGGTAAGCAACTCCACGGATCCGGGCGCGCTCATTTTTGTGCAAGGATGCCATTTCATCAACCATGGCCTCCTTCCAGAGTTTTCCATCCTCTGAATCTAATGCCTCCCTGACAGTTCTGGGATCATCATCAGTTATAGTTAAGGCAAAACCTTAACAAAAAGTAGATGGACTATACCTTTCTGGTTGCCTTCTTTCCCGAACTGATCTTCTCAAAGCTGGGGTTTGTGGCTCTTCCTCTTCTAAATCTTCTTCTGTTGTAGAGTCTGATTCATCCTCCTTTAGCTCAAACTCTATCTTCTCAGGTTCCTTTGGTAGGACTTCATGTGTAACAACATCTTTCACCTCTCTAAACACCACATCTCGGCTGTACACAGCCTTCCTTGTTTCTGGGTTCCAAAGCTTGTAACCCTTTAAACCATCCTTATACCCAATAAAGATGCACCTTTCAGATTTATTATCCAACTTGGTCCTTTTCTCCTTTGGAACATGTACATATGCATCACATCCAAATACCCTTAGATGTGAAAGAGAGGGTTTCTTACCAGTCCATACCTCATGTGGAGTCTTGTCCTCCAACGCTGATGAAGGTGATCTGTTAACTAAGTAACATGCAGTCTCCACTACCTCTGCCCAGAATTCTTGTCCTAACCCGGTACCACTGAGCATGCTTCTTGCCTTTTCCATCAGTGTTCTATTCATTCTTTCTGCAACTCCATTTTGCTAAGGTGTGTATGGAGTAGTCTTCTGTCGTGCTATACCACACTTCTTACAGAACTCTTCAAATTCCTTCTTGCAGAACTCCCCACCATTATCTTTCCTTAGCGCCTTTATCTTCTTCTCTGTCTGGTTTTCCACCAGAGCCTTAAATTCTTTAAATTTGTCAAAGAATTCAGATTTCTTCCTCAAGAAATATATCCATGTGTTCCTTGAGAAGTCATCTATGAATGAAACATAGTACATAGATTTTCCTAGTGATGGAACTGACACAGGTCCAAACACATCACTGTGCACAAGTTCTAATATCTTGTTTGCCCTCTTAGCACCAGAAGGAAAACTCACCCAATTCTGCTTCCCATATACACAATGTTCACAGAAATCGAAATCCATAGAGCAATTAGACATACCTTCTACCATACCATTTCTATGTAGTATCTGAAGGCCCTTCTCTCCAATATGTCCAAGCCTTTGATGCCATAACATGGTCTTTTCTCCAGAGACAGCTAGGCTTTCCGCTCCACTTTCAGGAACCACATAACTGTTACACCCATCAATAACAGTGCTACCTTGTATCTTGTACAGAGTTCCAATCCGAACTCCTCGCATTAATACCAGTGCTCCCCGAACCATCTTGCAAGCATCTTTCTCGAACACTATTTTTACACCTGCATCATCCATCTTGCTTACAGAAATCAGATTTCTGGCCAATGCAGGAATATGCAGAACACCAGGAAGTGTTCTAATCCTTCCACCTTGCAGCTTCAGCTTGACCTTTCCACATCCGACAATTCTGGCCTTCCTATCATCCCCTAGGAAGACATCAACACCATCATATTTCTCATACTCACAGAACCACTCCCTATGGGGAGTGAAGTGAAAGGATGCACCTGAGTCAATCAACCATGAATCATGATCTACATGTGTACTTGAAGAAGAAGCCAAATACACATCCCCACCTTCATCCGAGGTGGTTTTTGCCTCTACAGAAGGAGCATCATCAGATCCCTTTCCTTTCTCAGGAGCTTTAGATCTGCACTCCTTTTTGTAGTGCCCTTCCTTTCCGCATTTCTAGCATACCTTTACAAACTTTCCAGGAGATTTAGATCTCCCTCTAGATTTATATCTCCCACTCGAAACCTTATTCTTGTTTCTGTTTTGGGACCTTCCTCGTACAGATAAGGCATCTCCATTTTGACCCTCCATATTTCTCCGTCTCATTTCCTCCGACAGCAAGGCTGAGACAATGTCATCAAAATTCAAGGTAATTGTATTGCTACCTATTGCAATAACCAGACTGTCCCATGAATCTGGTAGAGAGCACAACAAACTGATGCAGTTATCTTCATCTGAGATTTTAATATCAATAGATGACAGCTGACTTACCACAGTATTGAAGGCATTCAAATGCTCTGTCACCGAGTCTCCATCCTTCATCCTCAGGTTATACAACTTTTTCCAGAGGAACAAATTATTCACCAGAGACTTAGATTGGTAAAAATTCCCAAGTTTTTCCCACAAATTCTTCGCCGTAGCTTCCCCAGATACATTCAACAACACTGAATCTGAGACACACAACCGTATTGTGCTCTTAGCCTTCCGATCCAGTTTCTTCCAGTCTTCATCTTACATTGAAGTTGGTTTAGTACTTGGATCTATTGCGATCAACTGATCTTTATCCACCAGCAGATCCTCCATATTGAGCTTCCACAACTCAAAACTCTAACCATTAAATCTCTCGATCTCTATCTTTTCGCCGCTCGCCATCTTCTTTCATCGCAAGAATCGATCCGCAGATCTCCCACTGAACAAGGTCTACCTCAGGCCCGAGCAAAAAACCCTCAGCAGCAAAGGCGTCCCCTTGAAGCTGAAACAGCTCTGATACCAAATGTAGGTTTTAACCCTGAACAAAAATTATCTACACACGAATCTTATAATAGAAAATAAACAATAGCGAGAACATAAAACAGATAAATACAGAGATTTTCCCCTGGATCCCAAATCGGGACGACCAACTTGATTTTTCATTATTTTTCCTTTTAATGTTACAACACATATATATACATGCCGAAGCATACATAAACCCCAATCCATTAACCTTGGATTAGAACATAACCGTAGTTCCCTTGACCGGATCTACAAAATACCAGGGGTCGAAAACCATCGTACCCCAAAAAACCATGTGCAAACTCATGCACAAAACATGGGTGGGTCCGCTTATGAGTGGGACCGCATACCAAAAAAAAAATTGCTCTGGGGCGTTGCCCCGGACCCCAACAGGGGGGGCTGCCGCCCCCTATGACCCCGCTGCTGTGCTCGGCGTAATGTACAGCACGTGAGCCTAGTCGTGGAAAGAATATAACACATACCCAACACCTGGGAGTGGCAGAAGTCACTTTTCGAGAGCACAAGGCACACTCTAGGACATTGATTCCACACTTGAAGCCACCTAAGGACAACCGCCCAAGCCTCCTTAGGACATCAAGGGAGAACACAATGAAATAAATGTGGCACACAATGGATCACCCTCCTCCCTTGGGTCACTATCCACAATGTACCAAGAGAGGGAAGGAGGATTTGAATTCTCCTATAAAAGGCCACCAAGAGATGAACAACTGGAGAACACATTGTTATGCTGCCCAGAGTTGCCCCAAGCAATACCAGCAGTATGTGATCCGGAGCAGAGATAGAGGGGACTCAGTTATTGGCCATCCAACAACTCCAGTCCACCATAGTAGAGAGAGGGAGCTTTGCACCAAGGCAGCTCGGAAGTAAAGACATCCTTGCATCGGGACTTAGAATCCCTAGTTCTAAGGGCCCCTTGGAAAGTGGGTTAAAGTTTCATCCTCGTTTCCTACTAGCACTCAATAAGAGCGGACGTTAGCACCCCCGTTTGGATTATTGAATTTGTTTGACTCTATTTAGAGATTTTGTGTTATTTGTTTTAGTTTTAGTTTAATTTTTATATTCTAATATGCATGCTATTTCTCTATCTATTATGTTTATATTCTAGCATGTTCCACCAACTTGCTTGAATCCATTCATTTTCTGCCTGTGACCAATAACTTAAGAGGGAAAACCAGACCCCTTAAGTTGGTGTGATTTCGTACATACGTGCACCAAACACACTAAAACATGATTGGTGACTCCACTAACTTTTATTTCCAGACTCCACTAACTTTTATTTCCAAGTTTATCTGGTTGTGCCCTTTTGCAGAGACCTCCATCTTTGCTGTGGAGTTGGGCTGGAATTCCCTCCTTTCTCTCATTCATTCCATAGTTCATCCAAAGTGATAGACTAAAGCAGAAGAGCTCGAAAAAATTTCATTGTAGGAATTTGCGCGCATTTCTCACATACAGGCGCGCGTTCAGAGCTGAACTGCGCGCAGAAATCGCACCTATTTCAGCCTTTTGTGCGCAAAAAACAAAAAGAGAATTTTCTCCAATATTTCCATCTTTTCCTGCTTGTAAAAGTGCCTGGCAGCCCATAATACATTTGCCAGCATAGGTTGAGGTCCCCCGCAACTTTCTAAAACTCACTCTTAGCTGCTTTTGGTAGGCTTGGTGTTAGTTTTATTTCAAGTTGATTTTTGCAAAGTTACACACATAGTTTAAGTAGGGGGGAAATTAACTTGCATTCTGAAAAAAATTATGTTTTGCAAATTTAAGTACCAAAACACCTAGATAATTAGCCAAAGTAATTGGCCCAAGTCCACACATGCTTAGCTAGTTCTTTTTTTTCTAGTGTAAAAGTCATTAGTTTAGTTCAATTTTTGCACTAGGATTTCGGGACCAGGATTGAATTGTCGATAGAAGAGCAAGTAATCTCTGCTGCCTTTACACCCTCTGGTGATCCTAGGCAAGCATGTGAACACTCTCTATTCACAATTCACCATCTTCCTATAGTTGATCACATAGATTAACTAGGAAAAATTGAAAGCGACCCATATCCACGCATGTTTTTCTTTTGAGCAAGGAACAATAGAACATAGTTTAAATAGGGGATTTTGAAAAGGATCTTCGCATATCCACACGTTCAAACTATGTGCTTTTTCACCTATTTCTCACACACATCCACACACTAAGCAAAGCAAAGACACCTAAAACTAACTTAACAAAACTCACTAAATTCTCCCCACAATGGCCGCAAAATAATTTATAGTTTAAGTTAGGATCAAGGGGGTAGGCATCCAATAAGCCGCCTTGATAATTCTTCATCTTGAAACATAGAAGTTGATTGCTTAGGGAGCTTTAAAATCCACCTATCAACCCACGTAAAAGAAAACTCGAGCGCGACAGAGACCCGATTCAAAGGGGGTTAGGCTTAGGCACAGTGCATGCGGTATCAATTGGGGCTACCTGACCCAGCTGATACTTGGTACTGTTAGTTGAACTAATAAGAAGCCCAAGACTTGAATGCTCACGTGGGACGGTGGTACTTAGTGGCCAAAATTAGGGCACCCTTTCCCTATAGGTGACGGTGTATGCAAGCACTAGCTCCTCTACCCTTACCTTGCTGGATTTTCTTCGGTTGACTAGGGGCGTCGCCAGCTCTTACAGGACGTTGTGCCAACACTCGCAAGATATCTTTTCAAGGCCCATTTACATTTGAGTGTGTGAGGATGATTAAGTCTTTTAGGATTTGAGTATCATATGCAAACAAACAAAAACCATATTTTTTGATTAACTGATCACATAGGACTAATCGAAAAGGAAAATTTATTTTATTTTCGCTTTTGTTTATGTATGCGATCATAATTTTTCATTGATTATAATCTCTATCCTCTCAAACATTTCCAAAGCCATACCTAGTCGATGCCATAACAGACCCAATGGGACTTCATCGATCTAAACATATTTTGGACCTCCCCCCATTACCGGGAGGGGTTACAGGTCTTTTGTCATTTAGGCATCAAAGATGGAACACTGCCACCATTATTGATTCATCCTTTATTGGGGCATCTTTAGTTGGGAACCCTAGCCGGTCTCCCAACGTCACACCACACACCACTCCTCCTACAACCCCTAGAGGGTAGAGGAGTGCTACCCATTAGGGAAGCCAGTTGAACGCATAGTAGGGTATGTCGCAGGCAAACCCTATTCCTAACCAGAACATTATGTTTTCACAAGTGGCAATGGATAGAACCTCGCAGTCACCTTTTCTAGCTTCATTGAATCTACCAGATTTAACCAAGTTGACGAACGACCCCATTGCGCACAACCCCATATGGCCTCCCATGCCCACAAATCTTCCATCAGACATTCCAAAATATGAAGGGAAGCAAGTGGAAGACCCCAAAAATCATGTTATGAATTTCCACCTGTGGTGTTCGACGAACAACATCGTTTATGATACTATTCTACTGAGACTGTTTCAACGCACTTTGACCGGAGCAATAGCGAAATGGTATGTGGAGAAACCCTCTACTACACATGGAACCTTTAACACCCTCACCATTGCATTCTTGACCCATTTTCAATTACCCATTCACCATGATTCCGGAATGGAGTTACTGACCCACTTTAGGCAAACCCCCGTCGTCCATCTCTTAGACCATATTCATGAATGGTGGCAACGTCCTAGTTTGTGCAAAGCCAAACTCGACTATCAAGTTCTGTTAGACCCGTTCCTGAAAACTCTCATCATAGAGATTTCAAAGGATGTGGTGCAACAAAAGCCCATATTCGAAGAGGATGCCATCAGTAAGGCCCAATAGCTTGAGTTGATATATACACAATCAGGGTATATTTACAATATCCTGCCTCGCGCCTGCAAACTTATAAAGAATTTCCAGGCGCGTCGAACCCTGGAGACGGTTTAATTGGGTAATTGACCCAAAGTTACCCAGGCATCAGCATTCAAAACCCCTGTTACACATATGATTCTACCCAGAACGTACCACAACCCGACTACCAAAGTCATCACATGCCTCCACAAAATTTGACTAGTAGGGCATCGTCGTATCACCATAAGCACGAAGGACCCTATCCTCAGGCTCAAGGGACCCCGTATGTAGATAGACATACTGACATAAGAGCTCCCCCCCAACAACCATTTGCAAACCAAGGACCGCATTATGCTCAGTCCCCAGCACAAGACCCACCCATGAAAAAAAATGCACAGGTGAACTTTGTGCAGCCTTCCCAAAACCAACCGCGCTAACCATATAACCAGGATAATCCAAACTATCCTCCTAACGCGGTTAAGAAAAAAGGAAAAATCAAGCCTAAAGGAAATACTGGACAAGGAGGCAACAATAAACAATGCCCTCCATGATCTCAGACAGGAGGCAACTCAAACCAAAATCAAAACCAGGAGCTAAGCAATTCCCAATGGCAGAACAAAAGGCCACCTCTCTGAACAAACCACTCTTGTTCAATCTGTGGTGAGTATGGCCATTACACTCGCCACTGTCCCGACCTCCCTGAGTTGAAGAGTAACCGTGGACAAGGGGGATCCGCCCAACAACCAACAGTCATGTAGGAGCCCTTCCCCCATCAAGGGATAGTTAGCACTCAGCAAAAAACTCCCGGCGACTCCGGAAAGAACAACCACGAGATCACGAAGACTCCGGAAATATTTTTTTAAACATGGAATCGAAATCACGATACCCCACCAGACGCCAACGCTTCAGGGGCTAGTACCAGTGCACCAACAACACCTTTGACCATATCAAAGATGCCTATTGAACCTTTGCCCAAGATGGCTAAGGGACCAACTAAGCGAGCAGGAAGCTATCGAAAGCAGCCCATAACTATAGCATTGTGGCTGATCTAGCTCAATCCCCCGCTGCTATGTTAGCTTTGGAAGTATTACAGTCATGCCCAAAGCAACGAAAAGCCTTGCTTTTTGCGTTAGGCACTATCAATCGTGCTGATACACGCCTAATGGCTTTTGATTTAGACAAAGCCACCCCTAGGCTTCCTTCAATGGTCGCCTTTCAGATACTAGTATCGGTCCAAAACATTACCATTCACTGATGTGTCATTAATGAGGGTGCATCCACATGCAACATGTCAAAGAACATATGGCAGAAGTTAGGGTCTCCCGAGCTTAAGCCATCAGACATCACACTTAGAACATACGATGGTTGCCCTTCAACCCCCGTCGGTCTCTACCAAAACGTCCCGGTCTGCTTATCCAGAAAAATGGTCCCTATAAACATTGAAATATTGGACACTCACTTGGACTGTAATATACTCCTTGGTAGGAGTTATATGTATGCCATGTCAGCTGTAGCCTCCTCCATCTTCCGAACTATGATGTTCCCCATGAGGATCACATCATTACTGTCGACCAATTCACGCATAGCGAAAAGTGGCCCCTAACAAATACCGATGTCATTCTACCCTACGTAGATACATCCGTAGATGCGCTTTCACTGTACCAAGAATATGGCCTTGGACAGTTCAAACCGTCATCCATTCTAGGAGATCCCCCTATTATACCTGAGTCATCACCTGATGTCATAGGGGCTTCAATGTGCATGATTCCACATCAAGCGCCCAAGCTAGTCAGGACACGGATACAAGCAGTAATGAAACCAAGTCCTCGGCTACAACCACCTCTCTGGCCTATGCTGCTTCCTAAACCCCTTTCCTCTACCCCCAGCTAGTTTCTTATCCAAGCAGGTTTTGGCAACAGTGGTGTTACCAAACATATCTTTCACAATACCAGTTTGGTACCTCATTCCCCCTACTGGGACATGAGCCACACACATCATTGCCACAGGGTTAAAGCCTCTTAGTCCCAAGGAGGCCCCACCCATACAGGAAACTGTAAAAAACATCCCTGCAAAGGAAATTCCCATTGCAAAATCGATGATTACGACTAAGAAAATCGAGAGAGGAAAGAGGGTGGCGACTCCCGCTGCGCAATGGGAATCACCTAGTTGTGCCATATGTGATGTAGTAGGACACCCTACCCACATATACCCAGAGTTGGATGAATTAAAACCGCTCCTTAGCTCCGAGGCAGACATCGCAACTCCACGTTCCTGTAAAAAGGAACCTGCCACCAAAAGTAAAGGCAAATATTTGTGTACCAATCACGCATGCGCTATCTGCAGCAATTATGGGCACTATACCCATCATTTCCCATAAATACCGCGATATAGGGATGCCTTATGTGCCATTGAGTGATCCTATCAAGAGGATCCCTCGACCCAGTCATTTGGAGATGAACCTCATACCATCTTGTACCTACAGGAGGAACAACAGTCACCAGAAAGACTCCCGTTCATATTTCCCCCTCCTATCATACACTGCATGTTGTGCGATGAACGTGGTCACTTCATTGAAGAGTGTGTAGCCCTGGAAATCATCCACAGATGGTATCCCATAGAACAAGTTTATTACATGAGATTGCAGGCAGCGCAATTCACATGTGCTTTATGTGCCGACAACCACCTTTTGGAAAATTGCCACTATATCCCCTGATTCTGCTTAGTGCTAGCTAGTTTACGCTCAACAATAGTCCGCCTCTCCCAAGAAGATGGCACAGACTCGGAATCCATGAACAACTCGAAAACCCAAGAATATGTGATGAGAATATCCATCCTCTTCAAATCAGCTGAAAAGTGACCAATCAGGGAACCCTTAGTTTCCCCCAACCACTCTCTATATAAAAGACCAACATGTGCGTTATGTAAAACGCCCAATCATGTGGTCACCACCTGCCCTAACTTTGTAGCGTTACGATGCTGGTACCCCTCCAGACCACAAACTGAGCACGAAGGGACCCCCATATCTAGGCTATTTTACCTAGTATGTTAGGGCAATCACTGTGGACAACGTTGTACCTATATCCCACAAGTTCATCCTCTCATTGATATGATTCATACAATAGAGAAGAAAAGGGATGATCTTCTCAAACGATATAGAAAATACATCACCCTTAGGCCAACAACCCCACACCTACATCAGAGTGATGAAAAAAATGGGATAGTGCACCAACCAAGCATGACCCATGCCCAACCTAGGATAACATGCGGACTGTGCGACCTAATTGACCACCGGGTCAATCAGTGCAAAGAACTGAAGCCCCTTGCAAAAAGTTTTCGCACAGTGTCTTCTCTCCCACAAAAACTTCTCTCTAACCAAGAGAAGATCACGTGTACTTATTTCCGGATTTATTCACACTTTCATCATACAATTAAATGTGAGCATCTCCCCAAGCTAAGAGCGGTAAGAGTAGCGTTAAGTCTACACTCCCCCAAAGAGTTAGACACACCTAAGCTGACAACGCGGAAATGGAAGAAAAATACCTCATCTTCTACCACAGATCCTTACCAAGTGTCTACTTCTGGGACGAAGAGTAGTGTTGATTCCCACACAATCTACTAAGTTGGCACAGTGGTACCATGCACCATATGCACTGGCTAGAAACAAGAATGAGAGGCATGCCTGTTAATGGAAACATTCAGGCACCTCTGCACCAGGCACAATTTCCACCACCAGGAAATTGACCATCCTAACGAGGGACCCAACCTTGCGCTTTCTCCCATCACGGAGATTCTTCCCCCACCAAACGCTGAAGACACAATACACCACATATGATTCATATCATCATGTATCGGAACTATGACTCAAGCTGTCTGCTCATCTGCCATAGGTGTCGAGTCAGCTGCAACTACGAGAGCAGCTATACCTCTGACAGTCCAGACCCAATCTATCTACACTCTGTCGACCGCGTCTGGTTCCACCACATGGACGATGAAATCCTTCTTATGTCTCTCAACCAGCTCCGTGAGGATTGAACCTATTCAACACAATATTGCGTAGGATCAATCCCCCTTAGGATCCCTATTTCATTCAGATGAGGACATATTATAGGTAATGAAAAAGCCAAGTTATCCATGGGATGAAATGCATCACCGTTCACTTTTTCTCCCCAAGCACACGTTCAGTCCTGACAAGACAAAAGAACAAGAGATATATGCGATCGAATCAAAATATTTCCTTCTATTCGGGAAGGTCGATTGGTTCAAGAATCCCATCCCGACGCCTGATGCATTCGAGGAAGGAAATATGTCAAACATCTCACCTAACGTCAAGGTGAACATATCCAAATATCCTGCAAAGGTCGAATAAATATCACTAGGGGCAACATGATCTGCAGAAGAAATAGCCTCTTACACCCAATTTCTATAAGAGTATTGAGATATCTTCGTGTGGGGATACTAAGAAATGCCTGGGATTAGTCCCACTATCGTAGAGCACCATATTGACACTTGGCCTGACGTACCTTTAGTGCGCCAGAAACAACGTCAACTGCACCCATCAAAGGCAGAAGCAATAAAATGAGAAATCTATAAGCTTCACAAAGCTGGGTTTATCTACCCCATTGCTTACACATCTTGGGTTTCCAACCCTATTCCCGTCATGAAAAAACAGGGCACCATACGCGTTTGCACCTATTTTCAAGATTTGAGCAAAGCTCATCCTAAAGACAATTACCCCATCCCATTCATCGACCAAGTCATCAATGCTTGTACGGGGCACGAGGCTCTCTCCTTTATGGATGGATTCTCTAGGTACAACCAAATTTAAATCTGCCATACAGACCGATACAAAACCGCGTTCACCATCCCCTAGGGCACATTCACATACAAGGTAATGCCATTTGGCATAAAAAACGCTGGAGCCACCTTCCAAAGGGTCATGAACTATATATTTCATGACTTGGCACACCTTATCCTCGCCTACTTTGATGACCTGACCATCCGTTCCAAGAAGCGCTCAGACCATCTTGAGGATCTATGGTTGGTATTCCAATGATGCCGTCAATACAACCTATGCCTGAACCCCCTCAAGTGTGTCTTCTGCGTCAGCAGAGGAAGACTCTTAGGCTTTATCGTGTCCCATCAAGGGTTTCGTGTGGACCCCCTCAAGGTCCAAGCTATCAAAGAGGTACCTCGACCTTGAACCCTAAGGCAACTGCAAAGCCTGCAGGGGAAGGCCAATTTTCTAAGACGCTTCGTCACGGATTATGCCACTTTCACTCAAGGGTTCCTGCACCTCCTTCGCCAGGACATTGTTGGGTATGTGTTATATTCTTTAATCCATGACTAGTCACATGTGGGGGGGCAAGATCCCCTTGTACGTTGCGCTGGACGCAGCAGGGGGGTCACAGGGGGTGCGGCAGTGCCCCGGGAAAATTTTTTGGACCCTATTTTTCAGTGGGCGGACCCGCCCATGGTTTTATGCATGGGTTTGCACATGGTTTTGGGGCATGATGGTTTTCGGCCCCTGGTATTTTGTAGATCCGATCAAGGGAACTATGGTTATATTCTAATCCAGGGTTAATGGATTGGGGTTTATGTATGCTTTGTCATGTATATATATGTGTTGTAACACTAAAATGAATATAATGAAAAATCAAGCTGGTCGTCTCAATTTGGGATCCAGGGGAAAATATCTGTGTATATCTGTTTTATGTTATTGTTTATTTTCTGTTTTTAAGATTCGTTTGCAGATAATTTATGTACAGGGTTAAAACCTACATTTGGCATCAGAGCTGTTTCGGCTTCAAGGGGACACCTTTGTTGCTGAGGGGTTTTTGCTCGGGCCTGAGGTAGATCCTCTTCAGTGGGAGATCTGTGGGATCGATTCTTGCGGTGAAAGAAGATGGCGAGTAGTGGAAAGATAGAGATTGAGAAATTTAATGGTCAGAGTTTTGAGTTGTGGAAGCTCAAGATGGAGGATATGCTGGTGGATAAAGACCAGTGGATTGCGGTAGATCTAGGTACTAAACCAACGATAATGTCAGATGAAGACTGGAAAAATTTGGATTGGAAGGCGAAGATCACAATACGGTTGTGTGTCTCAGATTCAATATTGTTGAATGTATCTAGGGAAGCTACGGTGAAGAATTTGTGGGACAAACTCCTGCGGAAAAAGCTGTATAACTTGAGGATGAAGGATGGAGACTCGGTGACAGAGAATCTGAACGCCTTCAATATTGTGGTAAGTCAGCTATCATCTATTGGTCTTAAAATCTTAGATGAAGATAATTGCATCAGTTTGTTGTGTTCTCTACCAGACTCGTGGGACAGTCTAGTTATTGCAATAGGTAGAAATACAACTACCTTGAATTTTGATGACATTGTCTCAGGCTTGCTGTTGGAGGAAATGAGATGGGGAAATATGGAGGGTCAGAATGGAGATGACTTATCTATACAAGGAAGGTCCCAGAATAGAAACAAGAATAAGTATTCGAGTGGGAGATCTAAATCTAGAGGGAGACATAAATCTCCTAGAAAGTTTGTAAAGGTGTGTTGAAAATGCGGAAAGGAAGGGCACTACAAAAAGGACTACGGATCTAAAGCTCCTGAGAAAGGAAAGGGATCTAATGATGTTCGTTCTGCAGAGGCAAAAACCACCTCGGATGAAGGTGGGGATGTGTATTTGGCTTCTTATTTAAATACACATGTAGATCATGAGTCATGGTTGATTGAATCAGGTGCATCCTTTCACTTCACTCCCCATAGGGAGTGGTTCTGCGAGTATGAGAAATATGATGGTGGTGATGTCTTCTTAGGTTATGATAGGAAGGCCAGAATCGTCAGACGTGGAAAAGTCAAGCTGAAGTTGCAAGGTGGAAGGATTAGAATTCTTCCTGGTGTTCTGCACATTCCTGCATTGGCCAGAAATCTGATTTCTGTAAGCAAGATGGATGATGCAGGTGTAAAACAATGTTCGAGAAAGATAGTTGTAAGATGGTTTGGGGAGCACTGGTATTAATGCTGGGAGTTCGTATTGGAACTCTGTACAAGCTTCAGGGTAACACTGTTATTGACGGGTGCACCAGTTTTGTGGTTCTCGAAAGTGGAGCGAAGAGCCTAGCGGTCTCTGGAGAAAAGACCATGTTATGGCATCAAAGGCTTGGACATATTGGAGAGAATGGCCTTCGGATACTTCATGGAAATGGTATGGTAGAAGGTATGTCTAATAGCTCTCTGGATTTTGATTTCTGTGAACATTGTGTATATGGGTAGCAGAGTCGGGTGAGTTTTCAGCACGGTACAAGAGGGCGAGCAGGAATGTGGAAACTTGTGCTGCCAGGTGATGTGTTTGGACTTTTGTGTCGGTTCCATCCTTTGGGTAAGTACGTATGCTATGTTTCATTCATAGATGACTTCTCAAGGAATACATGGATATATTTCTTGAGGAAGAAATCTGAAGTCTTTGACATATTTAAAGAATTTAAGGCTCTGGTTGAAAACCAGAGAGATAAGAAGATAAAGGTGTTGAGGACAGATAATGGTGGGGAGTTCTGCAAGAAGGAATTTGAAGAGTTCTGTAAGAGGTGTGGTATAGCACGACAAAAGACTACTCCATACACACCTCAGCAAAACAGAGTTGTAGAAAGAATTAACATAACTCTGATGGAAAAGGAAAGAATCATGCTCAGTGGTACCGGGTTAGGACAAGAATTCTGGGTAGAGGTAGTGGAGACTGCATGTTACTTGGTTAACAAATCACCTTCATCAGTGTTGGAGGATAAGACTCCACATGAGGTATGGATTGGTAAGAAATCCTCTCTTTCACATCTCAAGGTATTTAGATGTGATGCAAATGTACATGTTCCAACGAAGAAAAGGACCAAGTTGGATAATAAATCTGAAAGGTGCATCTTTATTGGGTATAAGAACTGTTTAAAGGGTTACAAGATTTGGAACCCAGAAAAAAGGAAGGTTGTGTACAGTCGAGATGTGGTGTTTAGAGAGGTGAAAGATGTTGTTAAACATGAAGTCCTACCAAAGGAACCTGAGAAGATAGAGTTTGAGCTAAATGAGGATGAATCATACTCTACAACAAAAGAAGAGGAAGAAGAGGAAGAGCCACAAACTCCAACTTTAGAAGATCAGTTCGGGAAAGAAGACAACCAGAAAGGTATAGTCCATATGCTTTCTGTTCAAATTTTGCTTTAAATATAACTGATGATGATCCTAGAACCATCAGGGAGGCAGTAGATTTAGAGGATGGAAAACTCTGGAAGGAGGCCATGGTTGATGAAATGGCATCCTTGCATAAAAATGAGGCATGGGATCTGGTGGAGTTGCCGGCTGGAAGGAAGCCCATGAGGAGAAAATGGGTGTTTAAGAAGAAGATGAATGTAGAAGACAAGGTGGAGAAATGCAAAGCTTGGTTGGTAGCAAAAGGTTATTCTCAGGTGCCGAGAATTGATTTTGGTGATATTTTTTCTCCTGTTGCCAAAGTTACTTCTATTAGAGTACTTTTATCTGTTGCTGCTGCATTTGATTTTGAGGCAGAAAAGATGGATGTGAAGACAACATTTCTTCATGGGGATCTGGAAGAGGAGATCTACATGAAATAACCTGAAGGATTTATGGTGAAGGGGAAGAAAGAACTGGTATGCAGGTTAAAGAAGTCTCTGTATGGGTTAAAAAAGTCACCAAGGATGTGGTATCAGAAATTTGATACCTATATACTGGGACTTGGCTTCGCCAGAAGCAAGGAGGATCATTGTGTTTATTTTAAATTAATTGGTGACCATGTTATTTATTTGGTATTGTATGTGGATGATATGTTGTTGATTGGAAATGACAAAGAAATTATCCAAGATTTGAAGACCCAACTGTTCTCCAAATTCAACATGAAGGATCTTGGTGCTGCAAACTATATTTTGGGCATGGAAATTAAGAGAGATCGGGCAAAGAGGAAGCTATGGTTAAACCAAAGGAAGTATGTCGAGACTATATTGCATAGGTTCAATATGTAGGATAGTAAACCGATGAATGTTCCGATTCCTGTAGGTGTAAAGCTGTGTGCTGAACAGTGTCCCAAGACACAAGAAGAAGAGGAGGACATGTCTCGTGTTCCCTATGCAAGTGTAGTGGGTAGCCTGATGTATGCAATGGTCTGTACTAGACCAGAAATTACACATGTAGTGGGAGTATTGAGCAGGTTTATGTCAAACCCAGGGAAGGAGAATTGGACAACGGTGAAGCAAGTTTTCAGATATTTGGGTGGCACTAGTGATTATGGCTTGTGCTACCAGGGAAGACCAGGATTGGACAGAGTTTTGGAAATACATGGTTTTGTTGATGCAGATTGGGCTGGAGATCTAGACCAAAGAAGATATACAAGTGGGTATGTGTTTAGCCTATTTGGAGGTGTAGTCAGTTGGATGAGTAAAAGACAGTCTGCAGTGGTTCTTCCAACTACAGAGGCAGAATACATGACAGCCACTCTTGCAAGCAAGGAAGAAGTTTGGTTGCAGAGATTGTGTTCAAGTATGGGGTTTTTGCAGCAAGCTATAAGTATAGACTGTGATAGCCAAAGTGCAATTTTATTGGCTAAGAACCCTGCTTATCATTCAAAGAAAAAGCACATTGATGTTCAATATCACTTTGTGAGAGATATGGTTGAGGCTAAAGGGGTGTTGCTGGTAAAGGTGGACACTTTGAAGAATGTTGCAGATGCATTGACGAAGTCTGTGAGCACTCAGAAGTTCTCTTGGTGTAGAGAAATAATGGGTGTTGCAGAGCTGGTCTAATGACTAAGCTCTCCTGTGGCCCCCTGTGGAAAGAAAACAACAAGTGGGAGAATGTTGGGTATGTGTTATATTCTTTCCACAACTAGTCATGCGTGGGGGTGCCACAGGGGGGGCAAGAGCCCCCCGTGTATGTTGCGCCGGGCACAGCAGGGGGGTCATGGGGGTACGATAGCCCCACCTGTTCGAGGTTCGTGGCAGCACCCAGGAAATTTTTTTTTGGACCCTATTTTTCGATGGGCGGACTCACCCATGGTTTTGTGCATGGGTTTGCACATGGTTTTGGGGCATGATGGTTTTCGGCCCTTGGTATTTTGTAGATCCAATCAAGGGAACTACGTTTATGTTCTAATCCAGGGTTAATGGATTGGGGTTTATGTATGCTTCGGCATATATATATATATATATATATATATATATATATATATATATATATATATATATGTGTGTGTGTGTGTGTGTTGTTACACTAAAAGGAATATAATGAAAAATCAAGCTGGTCGTCCCGATTTGGGATCCAGGGGAAAATCTCTGTGTATATCTGTTTTATGCTATTGTTTATTTTGTGTTTTTAAGATTCGTTTGCAGATAATTTCTGTACAGGGTTAAAACCTACAGACATCCCATTCAAATGGGATGATCACACCCAACAAGCGTTTGATGCACTGAAAGAAACATTATCTTCAGCACCACTCATCAGTCCCCTAGACTATGACAGAGATTACATACTGTATCTATTAGCTTCCGAGTCCACCTTAGCCGGATTTTTGAACCAGGAAGGCACAGATGGGAAGGAGAACGTAATTTATTACGTCAGTAAAACCTTATTGTGCCCAACATTAAGGTATGATTCTGAAGAAAATATTTCCCTAGAATTAATACATGTAGTCCAGAAGCTTTGCCACTACATCATCTTAAAAATCACTACGGTTATCACAGATATTAATCCCATCAAATACCTGCTCACATGTGGCCTAATGAACCATAAGTATGCCCGCTGGATAGTCATTCTCCAAGAGTAAGACTTACAGTTTCTCTCCCCTAAATGAAAAAAGGCGCTTATCTTAGCAGAGTTCATTACAGATCTCCCAAGGGATCACCAGTGAATGATTCACTACCAGATGAGCATCTCTTCTTCGTAGCAACCGACGACCCTTGTTACAGAGACATTCTCCTCTTCCTACGAACTCAAAATTTTAGATCTCATCTCACTTGAGACGACCTTCGGCGCATACGCCACCAGGCCCCCCGATATATTCTCATAGGCGATGTGTTGTACTGACGGGGTATTGACACCATTTTACGTCGATGCCTCACTCACGACCAAGAGGAACAAGCCCTCAATGAATGCCACGAAGGTGCTTGCGACGGACACCTATCTGGAATGGCGATCGCCTAAGGAGTCCTACGGGAAAGATATGTTTAGCCCTCCCTGTTTCACGATTGCATTACAACAGTAAAGAGATGCGAGCAATGCCAACGCTTCGCTCATAAGGCAAGATCCCATCTCGCTCCTCTGTACCCTGTCATCGTCGTCGATCCCTTTTATAAATTGGGAATCAACTTCATGACTTGAAACCCCACATCATATGGCAATCATAAATACATCATAGTGGTTGTCCATTATTTCACCAAGTGGGCAGAGGCCATGCCCTCATACGACAACACCGCAGAAACCGCCGCTCGATTTCTGTTTAACCACATAATCGCCCGGTTCCGCGTTCCCAAACAGTTAGTCTCCGACCATGGGAGACACTTCGAGAATGAATTTTTCGAGGATCTATCTCACCACCTTAGATTCACCCACGAATTTGCTTCACCATACTACCCCCAATCCAACGGACAAGTAGAAGCTGTAAACAAATTCCTCAAAACAATGTTACAACGCATGGTGAATAAACATAAAACCAACTGGCGCCATATGATTTTCTTCACCCTATGGGCATATCGCACAACCGTCAAGACATCCACTAGTTTCACTCCCATCCACTTGGTATGCGGGGTCGAAGTCATGGTTCCCATAGAACGCTAGATCCAGAATTTGCATGCCGCCATTGAACTCCTCGATGATATCCAACCTCTAGAACAACGTCTAGTACAACTAGAGCTCGTCGACGAAAGCCGACGATAGTTTCTTCAACATAATGAGGCCCACAAGAAATGGGTAAAAGCATTGTTCGACCTCCACATATACCCTCGCTCCTTCACCAAGGGAGAACTAGTCCTCCGCTATGATGTCGCAAAAGAATCCCTAGGGCCAGGAAAGTTTGAAACATTGTGGAAAGGCCCCTACATTGTATAACATTGCCTCCTTAAGGGGGCATACATCTTGACGGAACCGGATGAAACATACCTCAGCAACCCCGTCAACGACCTTTACCTCAAGAAATTATATCCGTAAGGGTCAAGCAGGCCCTACCTTATAGTCAATGTGCACAAACCCAACCGTTTTAAAATTCTCGACCAAAAGAATTTTTACAAAATATGCTCGAGTGTCACAATAGATTACCCATTTGACCCTTACTTTAAATTTGCTGATGGTGCATCAAGATGGTCTCAAAGTTTAGTAGCAGCCGCCTGGGTTATCTATCACCCTGACTGATCACCACTCTACACAAATGGTGTGTGTATCGGTTCAACAACAAACAATCAGGCAGGAAAAGACGTCGTCATACGACTTATGTTCGATGCCCTCCATCAGGGTATACACCATATGCATGTCTACCTCAATTCCTAGTTAGTAGTGTCGCAATTAAACCAAAAATTTGAGATTCGAGATCCACAACTATTTAGAAAATATTTGTGTGCAAAAATATTAAGCCGACAATTTGACTACATTACATTCACACATGTACCAAGGAGTCGAAAACAAACAAATGATCATATAACTAACAATTTTCTAAACTAGAATGCATCTCGGATAAACCATCATATATAAAAAATAAAAAAATAGACATCCATAAACATAACATAATCCATAAGCAGAAACATGGGGTACACCATGTAGAACCGCAAAAAATATCTCTCATATATATATATATATCAAATGTATGTGTATGAGTACAAAAATAATGTCTCCGACCCATCGGTTAGCCCAAAAAGACACACAAATAAGTCATCAAAAATACGGGAAGCATCCTCATAATGGGTGCTTATGTGTGTACAAAAATGACTCTAGGGCGGTGCTCCCCCAGGTGGGGCACCTGGACCCACTACCGCTCTTGGTACCATTACTAGAGCCGCCGTCAACATCGAGACCGTCACCCGACGTAAAATTGGTTGATAGTTCCTCTCCCGAGCCATCCAGGTCTCCAACCACACCTCCTCGTGGTCATCCAAAAAGCCTCAAGATGGCATCCCCTGAGTCAAGTGGTCCACTCGATCCCAGGCATCCTCCAGAACTAACACCCACATGGTAAGCTCAGCGGCACGAGCCTCCGCCACATCAGCACGAGCCTCTGCTACATATGCATGAGCTCTCTCAGTTGTAGCCTCGGTAGCAGCTGAGCTGCTGCCCTCCACCAAAGGGTCGACCTCACCACTGAGTCCCCCACCCTGAGGCAGTGCAGGATCCCCTATTAGCCCCCCACGAGCTCCCCAAGGTCTCCTAAGAGGACCATTGAGAACCAGTCGAGCCACAGGGTGACCAACCTCACCAACATCTGCAAGAGTAACAAAAACTATGTTAGTGCCACCATAAAAACACATATAAACATAAATACTCGAATAAATGCAGAAAACATAAAGACATACCTACTGGCCCCCAAGCATAACGAGGAGGGAGAACCATCTCTGGGTCCCCCCGAAAGCCCATCCCTACATATGGGAATGGCAGAAAAATCTGAGGATTGGCCTCAAACCAAACCTCAGTAGCGGTGTTCCAGTAACACCCCACCCTACCACCACCTCCTTGAGGCATCACAGGGGCCCACCTCCTCATGTGAGGCTCCCATGGCCCCCCCAGCAGGCACCGCCACCACCAATCTCAGCAACGCCACATGCCAATACATGATGCTGCATAAAATACTAGCATATGCAAATAGCTTCAATCCATCCCGGATATTGTAAAGTTGCACTAACATCCCATCATAGCAGAAACAAGCAAAGTCGAAAAAATGCCAGGCCCTCAACCGACACAAGACTCCAACTTGCGAGCCCGATGCCCGATGTGGAGCTGACGACCCTACGAGTCGCACGATAAACACTAGAGCACATCACTCGGCCAATTTTTTTACCGAGACAATGGTTATGCACCCCTCCGTAAGGGGCGCCCCGCCACGGTGACGCATCTTGAACCAATGAAAATCCACCCTCCCATAAGGGAGTGGATACCGCAATGGCTCACCCTGAGGCAGTAGCCCGATCACAAAGTATATATCCACCTTAGGATGGATAGCAAGGTCACACCCACGCAGTACAAACACCTTGCACTGTTTGTTCCAATGCTCAATCAGGTAACACAGGAGTTGGTGCTGTGAACAAAGAAGGTCGTTCTCCACAAATTTTAGGAGACCCCATTGCGCCAACTATTGGCACGCTTGAATGTCGGCACCTAAAGCAGTACAGAGCTCCGGCCAATCCCCCTCCCTCCACAACATCCTATCACCCAAACAGGAGTACATTAGTAGCATAAAAACATAAAAAAACAAGCAAAATGTCCAAAAATTTGGACAAAAAAATGCCTCGGCCTTTTGCGTGCCTGTCCCTCAAATATGCGCGTGGATGATGCGAGGCTAAGAAAAGCATGCCTAAGGCGCGCAAAATCCTAATTTTGCGCGCAGAAGGCACAATATTACCCTGATCGCCCTCGCAATCTAGGGTAAAATTGACTAAGAATCCGTACAAAACAATATTGTACGGACCCCGACACCCTCAGACTGAAAAAATTAAAATACAGGACGTCATGGAGTTTACCTAGGCATGATATGAATAATCCCTGGTGCTCAAGCTGACCGCAATGGCAATAACTGCTCTGCGGAAGCCTCTAACCTCTCAATACTCAACAGACACAAATAAATTGAATTAGGGCCATATTCACCTATATATCGCCCTTTTCAAAAACTTTGGAGGACCATAATGAGAGCTCAAAAGGCCCGGTCATTGGACCGAAAGCAACACTGTGATCATCACTCCATAACGCACAAAGGCGACGCCACACTTTCGCGCCCCCAGAAAAATAAAATTTCAATGCCGTTAGGTATGCCCTCTCTCATTTTCTTTTTAAAAGCACATGTCTTTTAATAATATTTGATAAAGAAGATGATTTCACTTGAGGTAGTTGTTTTTACACGTAGTACGCAAACCATCCACAACTCCATCCACTAAAAGTTCCACAATAGGTATCATTCTACCCCCAGCATGATAGAGTCTCGAAAAAGTCTACATATCCTGACATCATTTCTCCATAAAAAATAATCCATAGGTTCCACACATCCGACCGTGTTTATCATCACCTCGCCTTGCACATGATAGGCATTCTCGTTGGTCGGTAGAGCCTCCCCTCCATGGCGCTCGTCACCCAAAGTAGACCATATATCATAAACAATAGTGACGCCATGGCCATACCACTATAGTCTGGGAAGCACCTCATGCCCATTCACTCACCATGCATAAGGTCAATTTTTACCATATGAAATAAAACCCATTTCCCGGACAACCAGGTTGTACAAGCAGATAAAAAACGCACTATCGTGCCTTGCATTTGGCCCACCATATGTTAGGTCCCTATATTACTAGTCTAGTCCCTTATGGTTATTAGTATAGCCCTCTTATTGTTATTGTTGTACCCCTATAACCCCAATATTGTTATTATTGTTCCCTTAAATTATTATTGTTAGGTCGGATAGGATTATATTGTGGCCCCATGGACTCCTATATATAGAAGGAGGTTTTGGTCATTTGTAACATCCAAGAATTGTTCATTTATGTAATGTATTGGAGGTTGCCCCCTCGAAGTGGCTGATTTCTAAGGCGTTGATATCTCTTTTCTTCTATTTTTGGAGTTGGTTTCACAACATTTGGTATCAGAGCTTTGGATTCTATGGTTTCGCAGCTCCAAACAGGTCATAATGAAATTTTCGCTATAAATTTTTCTCTATGAAGGTTCAAAAGATGAAATTTTTAAAGAACGAAGCCCAGAATCCTGAGGAACATCCTCGCAAAATTTCAGAGCTTGTTTCACAATATTTTTGTAGATATGATCTGTGGAAGTTAGGGCTTTTTGTAGGCTCCTGAATTTAACCTAAACAGGGCATCGTAGAATTTTCGCTATAAATTTTTTTATATGAGGTTTTAGAAGCTGAATTTTTCACAGAGAGAAGACGAAGTTCCAAGGAACATCATGGAAAAATTTCAGAGATTGATTCACATTATTTTGGGAGGTAGGATCTGTGGAAGTTAGGGATTTTTTAGGTTCCCGAATTTCATCTCAAAGAGGTGATCGTGGGAAAATATTCATAACTCTCTCTCTGAGTATCAGATTGGAATTCTGTAAAGAGCGGCCACAAGTACACATAATATATCTCCTATCTATCAATTTCAGAGCCGAAGGAGGAAACAATGACACGTGGCAAGTCATACAAGTTTACTCTACTGAACCAGTCCATAATTAGGTCATTTTGGGATTCAAATCAGGTCAGACCTATGGCATTCAAAAGAGGATTTAGAGGGCTACATCAGGGCCAAATTTCAGATATTGAAGATCCGAAATCACATAGATAATTCAGTTTCAATAATTCAGTTTTTTTTTTCTTTTCCGAATTGCATAAGTCTGGTGTAAAAAATTAGTTTAAAGTGATTTCAAGGGCCTATTAAGCAAATATTTCAGTATTAGGTTCTAAAATGCCTCCTAAAAATAATTCAACACCCATTAAGCCCTCAGAATACTCTACTATGACTCATGAAGATGAAGAATTGCAACATGATCTATATAAATTACAAGAGCAAGTGCACCAAATTTCGCTCTTGCAAAGAGAAACAAAAAAATGAAACAAAAGTTTTGAAGTAAGGCATGGAAGCGAAGATGGATGGTTTTAAGAATAATATGGATGGTTTGAAGAAAGGCATGGAAGATAAGATGGAGCACATGGAAGAAAAAATGAAAGACAACATGGAAAACATGAAGAATGATCTAAAAGTAGACATGGAAGGTTTGACAAAGTTGATACAAGAAATGATTCCTAATGGCGGAAATATAGTAGAAGAAACTCATGATGAGAACAAATTATATGTTAATCGTGACTTCATAAACTCTAATGTTGGATGGAAGAACCACCATATTCCAAAGATGGATATGAGGAAGTTTGATGGCAAGGATCCCGTAACATGGATACTACATATGGAGCAATATTTTGATCTCAATAATGTGAAAAAAACACAAAAGGTACGCATTGCAACTTTACATTTAGAACAAAATACATTTGTATGGTATTGATGGCTTTGCTCCCGTAAAAAAATTGTCACTTGGTCAATTTTTACGGAGGAAATGATATCAAATTATTAGGATGCAAAGAGAAACACCTTCTTTAGCCAATTGATAAATCTCAAACAAAAGGGCTCAGTGGCGGAGCACATTGAGGAATTCCAAAAATTGAATATAATGGTAACTGATATTCCAGAGGAACACAGGATTGATGTTTTCATAGGGACTTTAAAGGATAACATGCAACATGAAGTTTGCGTTTGGGAACCTGATTCATTGGAGAAGGTATTTAGGTTGGCAAGAAAAATTGAATGTAAAATTATGGCGACAAGGAAGGCTACCACTTACATCTATAAATATGGAAGTGTTGCTACTCCTGGACTTCCACAACCTATAAGGTTTACACCACAACAATTGGAAGAAAAAAGAGCAAAATGGATTTGCTACAGTTGTGATAACAAATACGCTAAAGGTCATAAGTGTGCTGAGAAGAAATCACTTTACATAGATTGTGAAGAGGAAGAAGAAAATGAACAAGAATCTTCAAAAGAAGAGGATATACACCAGGAACCAACCCTAGAAGAGGAAGAAATGAGTCTGACCATATTATGTAATGCATTGGAAGGAATTACCACTCCTCAAACTCTCAAGATAGAAGGACATATCAATAAGAAAAAGGTAATAGTGTTGATTGATTCGGGTAGTACCCATAATTTTATTCATTGTAAGGTAGCCAAAGAATTGAGTTGTTTCCTATACCTAGCACTAGAATGTCAAGTGATGGTTGCAAATGGAGGAACTATAAATTGCTTTGGAAAATGCCATAATATCAAGCTAACCATGGGGGAATATGTATTGAATAGTCAAATTCTTTCCATTCGAATGGGAGGCGCTGATGTTGTACTAGGAGTACAATGGCTACAATCTTCGCGGACGATAGCTTTTAATTTTCAAGAACTTTTCTTGAATTTTTTTTCAGAAGGAAATGAAGTCAAATTACGGGGTATCGCAGGGAAGTCGAGAAAGATAATAAGCTCTAATGTCATGACAAAGTTTTTGAATAAATGACAACGAGGCGTAATTGCACAATTATGCTCACTAGAAGTTCCAACATCAAAATCATCTATTTCTCTAGATCTCCAAAAAATCTTGGAAAATCATTCCAAGGTGTTTGAAACTCCCAAAAAACTCCCACCTATTCGTGATCATGATAATGCTATTCATTTGATTCTAGGAAGTGTTCCTCCAAACAACAGGCCTTATAGATATCCTTATGTCCAAAAGAGCGAAATTGAATGTATGATTGCAAAAATGTTAGAGGCTGGTATAATTCAACCTAGTCAAAGTTCTTTACTTGCTCCAGTAGTATTGGTGCACAAGAAGTATGGATCATGGCGCATGTGTCCCGATTATAGGGAGCTCAATAAGCTCACTATTAAATATAAATTTCCCATTCATGTGATTGATGAATTATTGGATGAATTACATGGAGCGATTTATTTAACCAAGTTAGATCTTCGTTCAGGATATCATCAAATTTGAATGAAAACTGAAGATATTCCGAAAGCAACGTTTCAAACTCATGAGGGTCATTATGAATTTTTTGTCATGCCTTTTGGCCTTACCAATGCACCTTCTACATTTCAAGGGTTGATGAATTCCATTTTCAAACCCTTCCTTAGAAAATTTCTGCTAGTATTTTTTGATGATATACTAATCTACACCAGGTCTTGGAAGGATCATGTTCAACATGTTGACAGGGTGCTCAAACTATTGCAGGAGAAACATTTATATGAAAAAGCATCCAAATGTTTCTTTGGAGTACAAGAGGTGGAATATCTGGGTCATATTGTATCTCACGAGGGTGTTAAGGTAGACCCTAAAAAAAATTAAATCAATTAAGGAATGGAAAGTTCCCAAAACCATAAAGCAGTTGCGAGGATTTCTCGGGTTAACAGGGTATTATCGCAAGTTTGTTAAGAATTATGGGAGAATAGCAGCACCTCTAACAACATTATTGAAGAAAGATGCATTTTTATGGACTCCTGAAGCAACTAAGGCCTTTGAACATCTTAAAGAGGCAATGTGCCTAACACCGCTCTTAGCTACGCCAGATTTCACAAAAACCTTTATTGTGGAATGTGATGCCTCAGGAAATGGAATTGGTGCTGTTTTAATGCAAGAAGGAAGACCCATTGCTTTTGAAAGTCCTCCAATCAAAGGAAAGTATTTACAGAAAGATATTTATGAGAAGGAAATGTTAGCAATACTACATGCACTAAAGGAATGGCGACCTCACCTAATGGGAAGACACTTCAAGGTAAAAATTGATCATGATAGTCTTAAACAATTTTTGGAACAAAGAATATCTTCAGAAGAGCAGAAAAAATGGATCACAAAGATGTTGGGTTATGACTTTGAAATAATCTACAAAAAAGGGAAGCTAAATGTTGTTGCAGATGCACTCTCAAGAAAGAATGAAGAGGTGGAAGCATTGCTTTGTGCCATTTCTATTATCCAACCAGATTGGATAACCGAAGCAAGAGATGAATAGAAGAAGGACAAAGATGTATGGACACTCATTCAAAAGTTGCAGCAAGATCCTAGTACATCTGATACATTTAGTTGGAAAAATGATTCCTTATGGTACAAAGATCGCTTATATCTTTGTAAGAGTTCCCAACTAAAACAAAAGATTCTTTTGGAATTACACACTTCTCCTTTAGGAGGTCACTCAGGATTTTTAAAAACTTACCACAGGGTGAAGAAAGGATTTTTTGGGATGGCCTTAAATCTGATATTCAAAAGTTTGTAGCAGAACGTTGGGTTTGCCAACAAAATAAATTTGAAACAATTAATACCATGTGTCTTCTACAACCTTTATCAATTCCAAGTCAATGTTGGGAGGAGATTTCAATGGATTTTATCATAGGTTTACCCAAGTCCAAAGGAAAGAGTGTCATCATGGTGGTAGTTGATAGACTTACCAAGTATGCACACTTTTGTGCATTATCTCATCCATTTAAAGCAAGTACAGTTGCTACTACATTTATGGACACAATTCAAAAGCTACATGGAAACCCAAAGATTATTGTGAGTGAAAGAGATCCCATTTTTATTGGAATTTTTTGACGGAGTTATTTTCTTGTTTGGGTACTCAACTAGCTCATAGCTCATCTTATCATCCTCAATCCGATGGTCAAACTGACATAGTGAATAAATGTTTGGAAGGATATCTTCGTTGTTTTGTATCTGATAAACAAACAAAATGGGTCAAGTGGTTACCTCTCGCTGGATGGTGGTATAACACTTCCTTCCATACTGCAGCAAAAATGACCCCATTTATGGCACTTTATGGATATCATCCACTGTCCATCACAGCATATTTAAAAGAAAATTCTAAGGTTCAAGCAGTGGAAGATCACATTGAGCATCAACAAGAGTTTCTCCAACTCTTAAAGGCTAACCTAAAATTGGCACAAAATCAAATGAAACAACAGGCATATCAACATCGCAGTGAGAGAAGTTTTGATGTAGGAGACTGGGTATTTTTACTGCTACAACCATACAAACAAATGTCCCTCAAGCAAGCTAAGAAGGATAATAAATTATCGGAAAAGTACTATGGTACTTACAAGGTGTTGCAAAATATTGGTAATATGGCATACAAATTGGAGTGTCATGCTTCTTCGTGAGTGCATCCAGTTTTCCATGTTTCATGCTTAAAGAAGGTTATAGGTGAAAATCTTCCAGTTCGAACAATATTGCCAGAACTTGATGAGGAAGGAAAAATCATATTGGAACCTGAAGCGGTCACGGAAACAAGAACTCGACAACTACGAAATCGATCAATTTTAGAGTATCTCATCAAGTGGAAGAACTTACCCACTGAAGATTCTACATGGGAGGATGAGAATTTTATACATGAGCACCCATAGCTACTCAAGTGTCGAGGACAACACTTTTTTGAAGGAGAGGGGCACGTTAGGTCCCTATATTACTAGTTTAGTCCCTTATTGTTATTATTATAGCCCCCTTATTGTTATTGTTGTACCCCTGTAACCCCAATATTGTTATTATTGTGTCCTTAAATTATTATTGTTAGGTCAGCTAAGATTATATTGTGGCCCCATGGATTCCTATATATAGAAGGAGATTTTGGTCATTTGTAGCATCCAATAATTGTTCATTTATGTAATGCATTGGAGGTTGCCCCCTCGAAGTGGTTGATTTCTAAGGCGTTGATCTCTCTTTTCTTCTATTTTTGGAGCTGATTTCACAACACCATACCTCCATTAGTGCAATCCCATCTGCGATACTTTTTCATCCGCTTCATCAAACTCACACATGAGACCAGCCAATGGGGCCACCACCCTTAGAAAAAAACCTTCCTCACATCATCAGCAAGAAAGCACTTTCATGTTTTTGGGCATTCGTCTCTGTGTTTTGTACAAACCAAACCCCATTATTTTATTCTTTTTGGCAAGTGTAAAAACATCACAAATGGTGCACTATGTCCCCCACCCACTCATTAATTTTTTCTCCTATGGCAGCAGTCCCTGACCAGCCTTGGTCGGAGTATACCTCCCTCATGCAAAAGCCACTATGACATTCAATACCAGTTTATACTCACCCTAGAAGTCCTACCAACTCTAGGGATTTCCCCATCAAAAATAGTTGTGACTGCTGTCGAGCTGCTTTTCATACTCCGAACTTGGGCCATTGAATCCC
Organism: Pinus albicaulis; assembly: GCA_034641835.2. NCBI lineage: Eukaryota > Viridiplantae > Streptophyta > Pinopsida > Pinales > Pinaceae > Pinus > Pinus albicaulis. Next base: position 1,391,345,327 of record CM076582.1, read on the forward strand.
CATCATCAGTTTTCAGTCACCCATCGCCACCATGCCTATGTTAAACTAGTCACATCTAGGATCTGGATTCTCCCTATCAGCGACCCCCTCGTTTGGTTGAGGCTTCCTTTTTTGTCGACTTCAACACCTCTTTTCCAAAAAGGAAGCGGTACCTTGGATCACCCCTCTGCATAAAAATGGCATCCTCGGGTGGCACTGTGGGAGACATCATTGCCCATAGATGTCATCGATCCTCCTGACATTCGAATACAACACAAGCTTTCATGTCAAGATGATACCGTACCTTACAACCATTACACTTTGATAAAATTCGTCGAAGACCCATGCCTTTATAAGTGTCTCTGTCAGCAATGCTTACACGGGAGATCCCAGCCAACACCTATACGTACAATGCGCATTTACATGCCATACCAAGCTTACGCATATGGGTATCACATTCCGCCTATTGTTGAAGAAAAAATGCTCCAGAGGGCGTCAGCAGCCGTCGTTATTAACCAACAGATCACTACCATATTAGTGACACAGACAGAACATGTATTTGTCAAATAGTTTTGTTTAACTATCCAAATCATTATGAGCATTGGACATGCCCGCCTCGTAGAAAATTTGTATATATTGTATTATACCATTGCTTACAGGGGTCCCACAGGACATGGTCGCTCTTCGACCCGGTGCAGGGTATCTCCAATTCCGAGCTACACGCGAGTCTCTCTCTCTCTCTCTACACACAGTATACAAAAAATAAACTATAATGTATTTCGACTATACAGTTCTTCCTAGACCTCACACATTAGGGGGAAACTGTTATCACTGGAAAATCGTAGAAGCAAAGGTGACATTATTTAATTTCAGGTAGAAGGATTTTCAGGGCTGAGAGATATTAGAGAATCTGAAAGTATTTAAAAATCTCTAAGGTCTGAGAAAAAATCAAATTGCATACAAGAAGGACTAGCCAAATATGTTTTTGCACGCAAAATCCTTCGATAAATGCGCCCTTGCACGCCTTTTGACCCAAAAAGCGCGCAATCCTTGGAGTGGCGGAAATCACTTTCCGGGACCACAAGGCACACTCCAGGACATTGATTCCACACTTGAAGCCACCTAAGGACAACCACGCAAGCCTCCTTAGGACATCAAGGGAGCACACAAAGGAATAAATGTGGCACACAATGGAATCACCCTGCTCTCTTGGGTCACTATCCACAATGTACCAAGAGAGGGAAGGAGGATTTGAATACTCCTAGAGAGCACATTGTTATGCTGGCTAGAATTTCCCCAAGAAATACCAGCAGTTTGTGATCTGGAGCAAAGATATAGGGGACTCAGTTGTTGGCCATCCAACAACTCCAGTCCACCATAGTAGAAAGAGGGAGACTTTTTTCCAAGGTAGCTCGGAAGTAAAGACATCCTTGCATCGGGACTTAGAACCCCTTGTTCTAAGGGCCCCTTGGCAAGTGGGTTAAAGTTTCATCCTCATTTCCTACCAGCACTCAATAAGAGGGGATGTAAATGCCGCCGTTTGGATTATTGAAGTTGTTTGACTCTATTTAGAGCTTTTGTGTTATTTGTTTTAGTTTTAGTTTAATTTTTATATTCGAAATATGCATGCTATTTATCTATCTAGTACGTTTATATTCTATCATGTTCCACCAACTTGCTTGACTCCATTTATTTTCTGCCTGTGACCAATAACTTAAGAGGGAAAACCACACCCCTTAAGTTGGTGTGATTTCGTACATATGTGCACCAAACACACTAACACACTTTTCCTAAGGAAAACTATCCTACCCATTATATCGATCAAATCGGTGACGATTGTGCCAGAAATGAGACTTTCTCTTTCATGGACGATTTTTTCTAATACAATAAAACAAACATACTCCCCGTTGATCAGCATAAAACTACATTCATTTGTCCATGGTAACCTTTGCTTATCGAAAACTCCCATTTGGATTAAATAATGCTGTGCAACCTTCCAACAGGAAATGTCTTACGTGTTTCACGATATCAAGCATATTGTACAACCATACTTGGATGACTTACCAGCTCACTCACTGAGATGAAAAGACCATCTGATGCATTCGAGAGCAACTTTCATCAGATGTAGGCATTACAATATTCACTTGAATCCTCACAAGAGCATTTTTTTTGTGTACAATATGGTTGATGTTTGGTATTTGTCTTATCAAAGGAAAGCCTTCATGTTGATCTACTCAAGGTAGAGGCTATTCTCAATTTTCCTCCTGCTTCCAATCTCTGCAAAATCCAAAGTTTGCAAGGGAAAGTAAAATTTTTACATAGATTCATACCTAAATACCTCTATCTAACTAAAGGTTTTATTTGACTGTTGAAAAAGGGCATCCCATTTGTCTGGGACAAGCTTTCTAAAAAAAATTGATGCACTAAAAAATGCATTAACTCATACACCTTTGTTACATCTGCCTTATTATCATTGGGGCTACCTTTTGTATTTAGCTGCATCTGATGCCGTCATTGGCATGGTTCTAGTTCAATAAGACAAATCCAATGATGAACATGTGATATATTATTTGAGTTAGAATCTCACGAAAATTGAGATAAGATACACACTTGTGGAGAAATTGGCCTTGGCAACCGTTCAAGCTGTGCAACGTTTTCGTCACTATATACTCTTACGCAAAACAACAATGATTTATGATTGCAACCCTATGATGTACATTGTTACCAGATAGTTGCTATGGGACAAATATTCTAAATGGATAGTTACCCTGTAAGAATTTGAAAAATCTAAGTCCAAGAAATCGTTTGTGTTTATTGAGTTATTATGTGACTTTCCCTATAATGAGACAAAAACCATGGCAGAGGATTATCTTCTAAACGAATCCCTCTTTCTTATTAGTACTTTAGATTCCTGGTATAGAGATATTATCGTGTATCTTATAACTCATACTTTTCCGCCATAATTGTCTCGAACTGATCGTCGTCGTATTTGGTACCAATCCCAGCAATACATTATTGTTGACGATACGCTTTATCATCGTGGCATTGATTCCATCTTCAAATGTTGTTTGACTCATGAGGAAGCTGATAATACATTGAATGAATGCCATTATGGGGCTTGTGGTGGTCATATGTCAGGGTTTCCCATTGCCTAAAAATATTATGCGTGGGCTATTTCTAGCCCTTGATGTTCAAATATTGTATAATTGGGGTCAATAAATGCCATAATTTCCAAGTTTACCATCGCAAAATGTGTGCGCCTCCATCTCCTCTTCACCCAATCATAGCTATTGTTCCTTTTTCCAAATGGGGCATCGATTTCATTACATGTAACCCTCACTTATTTGGGGGATATGGGTATGTCATCCTAGCGGTATATTATTTTACAAAATGGGCTGAGGTGATGCCTACACATAAGGACGATGGTGAAATTGCAACAATTTTCATATTCAATCATGTGATTTCTCGGTTCCTTGTTGCACAAACCATCGTCACAAACCATGGTAGCCACTTTCGTAACTTTATGATGATCAAACTTTCTAAAGAGCTCGACTTGCGCCATGATAGTTCTACCTCATATTACCCACAAGCGAATGGCCAAGTGGAAGTTGTTAATAATGTTTTGACAACCATGATTAAATGAATATTCAACATTCGTAAATGAAATTGGCATTCCAGCCTTGTGGGTATACTATACCTCAACAAAAACATTGACTGGATTCACTCCCTTCCAACTGGTTTACGGTTTGGAGGCATTTTTTCCTATTGAATGTGAAATTTCGTCTTTAAAATTGGGAATTGAATTATTACCAGCCACTTCTACCGAGGAGGAACATTTTATATACCTAGCATGAGTAGAGGAGACTCATTGGGATGTTGTATTAGCTAGTGAGGCTCATAAGATTAACCCTAGTTCATAATTAGAAGGTGTCATAGTCATGGTCTATGATCATGAACATGATAAACTAGGCGATGGTAAATTCGAGCCCATGTGGCATGGTCCTTACATTATGAAACATGTACTAGCCAAAGGGGCTTATGAGCGAGTTGATTATGACGATATTCCTCTGGGAAAGACCATAAATGGTCTTTACCTAAAGAAATATTATGTGTGATTCATTTTGTGCAGATTTTGTACAATACTTGTATCATATTTTTGAGTGTGTGCAATTTTAGCATATTTTTACGTTTTTTTGCTACTTCTCCTACTTATCTTGTGTTACACTTCATTTGCATATGTCAACACTCTTTCAGATTTACATTGGCTTTGCTGATGGCTCTAGTCATAATACTCAGAATTTGTCTTCCACAACTTGGGCTATTTACTCTCCCACTAATGAGTTAGTGTCCATTCATGGGATATTCCTTGGTCAAACAACAAATAACATAACAGAGTATAGTCCAATGATTGAACTATTATTTGACGCCATTTCATTTGGCATTTGTCGATTGATCATTAGGTTAGATTCACAACTCATAGTATTACATTTAAACAATGTCTATGCAGTAAGAAGTTCAACAATGCTAAGAATGTTTTTACAGGTCCTTCTCTTGGAAAGATAGTTTGATTACATTAAATATCAACATATTCCGAGAAATTTAAACACATTAACTGATGCATTGGAAAATCATGTGTTAAATATACATTTGCAACATCTGGAAATAAAAAATATATTCATCCACATATTGAACAAGACAAACTGAGATAATAAGTAGTAGTTTCCATTAGGTAAAATGTTTGTAAAAAGTGTGTTACAAAAATGTCATCAAAAGACATGAGGCCCTGTGGCCTTTATTATCTGAACATGTCGATGCAATAAAATCAAAATCTAGCCCTAAAGACTAGTAACTAAGCATGATGGTGATCATGATATCATACTATAATGTGTGCTACTTGTCATAATAGGCGACTGATCGGTCCTGGAAATCCTACTACATGCCTCTGGTACTGGAGAGGCAAATCATCAATCCCAGTCATTGGGATGTCTAGAGTCAACCTCTCTAGGTTGTGCTCTAGCTCAGTCGAGGCCTCTGTTGCACCAGGGTTAGGCACCACAATAACTATTAGCCGATCTCCCCACCTGTCAAAAATCCATAGTCCTGTTGGTCTAACTGGGCCCACATCTGCATGACCATTTTAGATAATTAGCATTGGATGTAAAAAAAAAAACAAAAAAATTTAAAATATAAAAACAATCAAAATGATAATTTTTTACCTAGGTCACCCCACTCCGTCCCTGCTGGGAGTGGGATATCTGGGTCACCTTTGTAATAAATTCCTGCAGTGTTCGATCATGATGATCTGATTTTCCATCCACCCAAAGAACTCAAGAGTATATTTCACTATCGAGCCATCACCTCCATGGCATTCCGTCAATGAAACACACAAAAGCATACGAGGATCCCTAGGTCCTCCTGCATATGCTAGAACCTGCTATGGGGAAAGGAGGGGAATCCTCTCCATAGCGAATGAGACTAGAATAGAACCATACCCAAATTTATTGAGTTTTCTAGTTTTTGCTCTTGTCAATTTCCCTTTCATGTTGGCAACTACTCCTTCACACTAGTTGAATATAGTGGGTTGTGAACACTCCACGATGATCTTCATCTGAGTCTTAGTAGATGATCTTCATCTAAGTCTTAGTAGCCAAGTGAAGTGCTGGACTTCCACACAATATGGATATTGTAAAGGCAATGGTTATCAAGGGAAGCCACTCAATGGTTTTTATGTTAATTCTTCCATCCTTGAGTTGAGACCCTTGGAAACAATGTTGCCTCAAATAAGTGACAATGGTTTCTCCACCTTGCCTGTGTCCATATAAAGATATGTCCATCCCTATGCGGGAGAGCCCATTTAAAAAATAGATGTCATCTACATCTATAGAGATTCGTTGATCTCCTATCACATTTGATGTTTATGCTCCCTGTAGATGAGAGTGTCTTTTGGTGCTTCGCTCCCACCCACAGATTCTCATCAAGTCCATTCACAGGTTGGGAATCTTGTACAAAGTGTGTTAGAAAATTATATATTACAGAGCAATGCAACACATAAAATATGCAGAAAACACAAACACAGAAAACACATAAAACCATAGAGACACAAATATACGTGGTTCACCCAGTTTGGGCTACGTCCACCCCGAACAACCAATCCTTCCTTTATATTATCTAGCAAAATGAAGAGACACAACCTACAACAGATCCACTGTAATATCCTCTGTTCTCTTTCACAGTATCCCTATTTGTTTCTCGCTCTAAGAATACACATGTAATACACAACCGCAATACAATACCCTCATACAAAAAAGAGGGGTTGCCTTCTAGGGAAAAAAACCCTAAATTAAACATAACTTCTACTGTAAGATCATCTGCTTAATGAACGACCCAAATCGACTAGAAATTAAAATACTTTCACAAGGAAATTTTACATCTATTTTTAGCTTCAGGGGCACTATCCTTGAAACCCATTTCGGGGGGGAAATCGCAAAATGCACTGTGCTTGAACCCAGGCAATGTTTATTATAGGCGGTGTTGCCGCCCCATTAATAACAGGGGTCCAACGCTGTGAAACAAAATAAAGAAGATAATCAGGCTCCACACCCAACAAAGTGATCTTTGTTTGCTAATGTGGCAACATGTTTCCTTGTCACTCGACAATTGAACGAAACAATTTTTTTAGAACCAATAACACATGGATTCCTTTGGGGCATGAAAAAAACAACATTCCCAATACCACCTAGAAATTGACGACCATTTTATTGTCCTGATGGCGCTGTTGCTTTGTTGCCTTCCACTTCAGGAGGACCTTTAGTGGTGTTGGGTTTGGCCAATCCAGGTCTGTTTTCAGCAAATCCTACCATTTTTTGCCTCATGTGACATTGTTTTGAAGAAGGGTTTGATGGGTTTTATTCGTAAGTGTAATATAACAAATAAGAGGATCTGGCCTCTATAGGGAAACTTCCATGGACAAACGAATATGAAGGAAGAATACTGTATTTATGTCAAAATTGGGAGAAGTCCGATAATTACATTTGCAATGGGTGTAATCAAATTTATCATAGCCTCATAACTCCAAGAACAGGGGGAATTTGGATCATGGTCGATCTTATATACATTCTTTAGCCCTACAACCCGAATCACATTTACATCCGCTCAATGCCAAATTGGACGATCCCCGCAAAGAAAAATATAGTGTTGATCGAATGGTTACCATCGACAAGGGTTCCATGCTTGCGTTGTTCTCGCCCACTTGTAGTGGCCCATCATTATTGCATGAATTCAAAAGGATGAACTGTGTGTAAGTCCCTTGTCATTTTAGTGGAATGGATACTTCTCAGACTTCACAACATAGTCTGTTATTTGTAGCGAAGCTCCCTATACATGCTTGTTTGTCAAATATTTTTGGAAAAAAGGGTGTATTTCCATGATAGTCCCTTTTTTTTATTTTCTAAACGTGAACTGCTGTGTTTACGAATGATAAACCCTCCAACTCTTCCACACTCACAAAGAATGGGTTGCTGGTACCTCAACAACGGTTATTGAAATTATCTGCTTCAAGGCCTAAACAATACAATCATTAATTGGCACAAGGTACACAGTTAATAGGCATATATAGCATAGCCCATGCAAGGGAGGAGCATTCCTGTGAGGATTGTCAGAACAACTACTCCAAGTTTCTACTAGACCACAACTTGATGTGCATTATTATCGTATTGCACAAAGTTAAGCACATTAAGGATTATGCTTTTTTATACACACTATATTTCTCTAAATTTCAACTTCTTATTAGGATAAGTGTGTCACTTGTTTGAAATTCGGTTCTTCCTTGCTATTCTCCCTTATCCCCTTGATTATGCATAGCGTGTTTTCTAAAAATATTTATGAATGGGAGAGTCAATGATGCATTACATTATGGCCTTCTCGCATAATTTTGGGGCTTTTTGTTGTAAATAGAGAAAAGTTTAAATTTTCTAGGATTATTTTAGAATTATGAGCGAAACATAATTTGAAATATTTTTGGAGTCTTGTGCATTTTATTTCTGTTTTTAGAATACACAGAAACCTTGATGCCCTTGCTTGAAAAATCCAAAGTGTCTCATTTTTTGGATCATTAATTTAGATTGACATTCTTGATTTCCACAGTAGACATAAGAGGTTCATTGTTATGTGCTGATGACACTTTAGAATGTAAATTATTTGCAAAGATGACTAGTTCTTGCCTTTGAGATTGTGCTAAAGGATGGATTTTTTCAACTTGTTGTAAACAGTTTGACTGAATAAGAAACTTGGCTCCCTAGTAAAGGTGTCCTACTAATGGTATAAATGATTGGAAACTACAACTATCAAAATTGATACCAAAGATGTCTTATTAAGGGTATTACTGTTGGAAAATTTGACTACAGTTGCTCAAAGTGATATCTTGTTTCTTATGGGTTGACCTAATTGCACTTTTTTAGGATTTAATTTAAGGTGTTCTGAGATGTTCAAAAGAGGATTGAGTTTTTGTTACCTAATTGGGCCATCAATCAAGTTTTAGTTGTGGAGTTCTCTTTTTCTTCTATCAATAGCATTTGAATATGGTGAAAATGGAATCATTCAATGTATATGAAATCAAAACAATGGAATGAGATAGGATCTAGTATTCGAAAGATAAGCATTTGAGTGTTTAAGGTGTTTGTAGGGTGATTGCCATGGTTCTATTTCTACTATTATTACTATGATCCTTTTGTATTTTCTTGCAATTGTTGTTAGTTTATTTGATATGAAAATGGGTTGGATAACTTGTTATGCTTTTGGATCTGAATATCATGGGCTACGTCTCCTTGAGCTCTTGTCATCTTGACTTGGCTCTTTGGAATTATGGAAAAAATTCTCTTACAAGTTCCACACTTAACTCCAATGGTTATTAAACTAAACCAATGGGCTTAGAATACCATCTATATCCCTGTCATGGCTGTCATCACTCTGCAAACAGATCTAGGCTCCCTAAGACTTGATTCCTTTTGTCGGTGCTCTGAGCTACAGTAAGCTTCTCTATGGCACTAACTATTTCAGAATTATTTTACTATCCCTGAAACCTCACCTACTGTCTCCAGCACATATCAGACACCAAAAATATGCTGATTGTTTGCTCCAAAAGAGCACTGCATCCCCAATCTAGGCCTTCTTCCATAGTTGACCCTGGGCTGCCCAAAACTTTCCTGAAGTTTGTTGAGCTCTATAAGTCTTCAAATGGCTCTAAAAATCCATTCATTGGATTCAAAATTCCAAAATAGTCGGAATAGACTATTGGTTCACTGAAATTAGCCTCCGACTGCTCTAGTTTCGCCTCCAACACCTGTCGGCACCCCCTGGCATTGGGTCAAAGAAAACTTATCTGTGGATTTTCAACCTCTAGAAGTCCTCAAAAGCTTCTTAAAACTCCTCCAATGGATTCATAAGTATCAAAATAGTATAAAATTACTATTGGTTCGCCTCAAACTGTTGCTGGCCCATGGTGGCCCTAGTGGCCCCTGAAACTTCTTTGAATCAACAACCTGCTCAAAAGTCCTCTGATGGCTCTAAAAACCTCTATAACAGCCCTAGAATGTCCAAGATAGTTGAAATTGACTATTGGCACTCCAAAATTGGTTGAATTTAGCTCAAGATAGAGCCTGAAATCATTTTTCCCAATGACACCCAAAAAAGCTCCACTAATTGTGGAGAACTCGACTTAACTCTAGTTAGATTTAACAATTTCGCCAAAAATGGTGTGCCCGCCAAAATATCCGCCAAGTCTAACCATAAAATTAAAGGATGACCGTGCATGTGACACAGTTACGACAGAAAGTTCAGGGTTATAAAGTTGGAGGTAACGGTTTTCATAAACCGCACAAATAAATTTTAACCGTTGGCATAAATACATGTGACATGTTGTAACGTTGATGTGTTTTGTGAAATCGTCGATGGAGGTTTCAAACGGTTGGCGGAGACAGTTTTCATAACCGTTGCGGTTTTATGTGGGCGTGCGGTCCTGGACGACGGTTCTATGGGGAGGGGGTTGGCCCCCTCCAACCCCCAATATGAAATGCACCAATCAATAAACATAACCACTCTACAAGTATTGTTAAGACTCATACATAGCCGAGTTGGTCAAATAATTTGTATGTGGGCTGGCAGGTCCCGTGTTCGACTCCCGGGGAGTTCGACCATAATTTTTATACCACAAAACTGGGCCACGTGGTAGCATCTGGGCTTGCCACGTGGCAACCCATGATTGGCCCGAATTAAAACACGTGCCCCCAGCTGCGAACAAAAATGCGCCACTTGTCAAAATTCGACTGGTCCAAGCAAAATATTCCAGGGAATATTCAAGGAATATCCTTGGAATATTCTCTTTTTAATTTTCCCAAATCCAAGTCAAACTTGGTCAAAGTCCAAAAAATGGAGTTTATTGGAATTTTCAAACTGTGATAACTTCTTCATACGGTGTCAGTTTTTCAAACTGTTAACGACACTAGAATAAGGAAGACAAGATCTATCTGATTGCTTAGGTTCAACACACTTTCGAACACTTTATATTTTGAGCTATCACTTAGGTCCATGATCCAGTTCTGATCACACCTCCCCATTGGGAATCTTTGGACCCAAAATATTGATATATTAATCTATACAGTAAATGAGAGTACAAAACCCTCTTATTTTCAGCCTCCATACGCTTTCCCTTGCATGGATAGTGCCTTTGAACCACAACTCGAAGGTAGTCGACACTTCCCTTCTTGGATGCGCTTGTCCTCCTGTCAAGAATTGTCTTCCTTGCACTCACACAGAAATTTCTGGTGAGAAATTTACAGAAGGTAGCTGAACATCGCTTCCTTTATCATCGATCCAAGGTGTCTCAAACAAACATGAGATTACAACATAAAACATGCATACATAACTGAAATTTTCATATGTACAAATGAGTGTATGTCTTACTGTGTCAAGAAGTCAAACTACTTCTTACCAAGTCACTTCCACGACGACTTTTGCTGTTGCAAATATTCTTCATGTGAAACATCTGTTCTCACATCAATGATGGAATCCTTGGTTCCAATTTCGCCAGTCTTTATATCCTCGTGCCTCATGTGCTTGGGATGATTAGTTGGATGCAGTGTCCAATATTGGGAAACAACATGTCCCTTTCTCTGGAAATGTGTGCAAGTCTTATGCACCTTCTTTGCAAGTTGCCTTTGCCTCAACTGCTTCTTGTATGCCTTCATGATATTCCAACATTTTGAAACAACATGGTTACATAGACCACAATATGCACAACAAATCTTTCTTCCTTTCAAGCATGCAGAACTGTCATGCCTTGCAGAAACATAATCAACTTGACTATGGGAAGAATTATACCTCAAATGCTGATTTTCATGTCCATCCGTTTTCCTTCTTGAGGAGATGAATACTAGAGGTTCTAGCTTTCTTTTGCAGACTAGCATTAGTGTTCATGTCTTGAAAACTGTCCAAACTCGTATTCTCGCCATAAGATGCATGTCTACAATCTTCTTGCTGCAACATAGGCTTCAAACAATGGAAATCAACTTGAAAACAAACTTGACATGTTTGTGGTTTAGAACTTGGAAAAAAGTTCTCTTTGAAGTTGCCTCACATGCCTTCATGGATTTGGAGTCTTCGCCATTAGATTGAACATAACAAAGACCAAATTTCTTAGGTCTCTCCTCAACCAAAATAGGATCAATCATGCCATGTGCATGCTTACCTAAAACCTTGCCTTAATAGTGGATTTTAAACATTAACTTGGACCCTATACCTCTAGTGTGATTTTCAAATGAACCGACACATCTTTCTGAAGAGGAAAATGAAGGCAAATTAGAGTGAATTATCTCTGCTTCACGCATGTTATTGGTTAAGGCCTCCTGGGCTTGATGGAGCTGCATCTCCATCTCATGCAATCTTTGAATAATTTCTTCCTTATCTTGCATCATAGCAAACAATTGCTCCGAAGTCCAGTGCTTTCTCTTCTATCTTCAAACAAAATCTGCACCATGTCCTTCAAGGTGTACAAGTCTTGCTTCATGTCTTCATCGAAGAATATTGTGAAGGAGGAGGATTTTGAAACCTCACTTGATGAAGTTTTCATTATGAAAATGAACAAAATAACTTCAACAAAATTCACAAAGCTTTCAAAAACTATTGACAAAGATTTTGAACAAAATGGCTGTAGAGTCAAGCTCTTATTCAAGCAGCCTTTTGCAAACAAACCCTTTTGTGCTTCAAGGGTTGCCTTAAGGTCCTTTGGGTAAGGAGAATGCCTACATCCCTTATTCATTTTTGTCCTCTCCTCGACTTAGCTATCATTATCTTTCCCTTCACATCTAGCAAACTCAAGCAACAGTCAGTTTTCAAACAGTCAAACAATCAAATTCTTTGCACTGTTTAAACACCTTTCAAGTCAAACAAGCAAGCTATTGCTCTATCAATCAAGAAACCAAGTGCTTTGATACCAACCTGATCTGAAAATGGGTTGGATAACTTGTTATTCTTTTCAAGAACCCCCCACTCAGTTAAACAAATAAAAAATCTAGCTTGTACTTGACTTTTGCGGAAATTTTTACTTGAAATAGGTGTATGTTTTTTAACTGTTTAAGTGTCTTAAGTCCATTTGTTTTTGCTGAAATTAAACATGTGTAACAAAAATATAATGAAAAAAATAAACATCCACACATAACAGCAAAATCAATCTATGAGTTCACCCGAATATCGTGGGCTACGTCTCCTTGAGCTCTTGTCATCTTGACTTGGCTCTTCGGGATTATGGAAAAAATTCTCTTAAAAGTTCCACACTTAACTCCAATGGTTACTAAACTGAACCAATGGGCATAGAATACAATCTATGTCCCTGTCATGGCTGTCATCACTCTAAAAACATATCTAGGCTCCCTTAGACTTGTTTCCTTCTGTCGGTGCTCTGAGATACACTAAGCTTCTCTATGGCAATAACTCCTTCAGAATTATTTTAATGTCCCTGAAACCTCACCTAATGTCTCTTGTCATCTTGACTTGGCTCTTCGGGATTATGGAAAAAATTCTCTTAAAAGTTCCACACTTAACTCCAATGGTTACTAAACTGAACCAATGGGCATAGAATACAATCTATGTCCCTGTCATGGCTGTCATCACTCTAAAAACATATCTAGGCTCCCTTAGACTTGTTTCCTTCTGTCGGTGCTCTGAGATACACTAAGATTCTCTATGGCAATAACTCCTTCAGAATTATTTTAATGTCCCTGAAACCTCACCTAATGTCTCCAACACATATCATACACCAAAAATATGTTGATTTTTTTCTCCAAAAGAGCATTGCATCCCCAATCTAAGCCTTCTTCCATAGTTGACCCTGGGTTGCCCAAAACTTCCCTAAAGCTTCTTGAACTCTATAAGTCTTCAAATGGATATGAAAATTCCTTCATTAGATTCATAATGCCAAAAATAGTCAGAATAGACTATTGGTTCACTGAAATTGGCCTCCGGCTGCTCCGGTTTTGCCTCCAACACCTGTCGGCACCCCCTGGAACTCGGGTCAAAGAAAAATTCTTTGTGGATTTTCGACCTCTATAATTCCTCAAAATCTTATAAAAACTCCTCCAATGGATTCAAAAGTATAAAAAAAGTTAGAAATGACTATTGGTTCGCTTCATAAGGCCTCTAGCTGTCCTGGCTAGGCCCCGAACTACTAGTGGGAAAAGATGGCACTAGTGGCCCCTGGAACTTCATTGAAGAATATCGGCCTTCAAAAGTCCTCTACAGGCCTTTAAAACCACACCATTAGTTCCATAACATCTGAAACATCCAAAATTAACTATTGGATTTCTGAATAAGGCTTCTAGCTGCACTGGCTAAGCATCAAACTACTGCTGGCCCATGGTGGCCCTAGTGGCCCCCAAAACTTTTCTGAAGCAAAAACCTACTCAAAAGTATTTTTATGGCTCTGAAAACCTCTCCAACAGCTCTCGAATGTCCAATATAGTCGAAATTGACTATTAGCACTCCAAAATTAGTCGAATCTAGCTCAAGATAGAGCCTGAACTCATTTTTCCCAATGACACCCAAAAAAGCTCCACTAATTGTGGAGAACTGGACATAACTACAGTTAGATTCGGAAATTCCGCCAAAAATGGTGCGCTCGCCAGAATATCCACCAAGTCTAAACATAACATTAAAGGCTGACCATGCATGTGACAGGGTTACAACATAGAGTTTGGGGTTATAAAGTTGGAGGTTACGATTTTCATAAACCGCGCAAATAAATGTTAACCGTTGGCATAACTGCATGTGAAACGTTGTAATGCTAATGTTTTTGTCGAAACCGTCGGCATAAACTACGCCATGTGAACAGTTGGCGGAGACGGTTTTCATAACCGTTGAGGTTTTATGTGGGTGTGCGGTCCTGGACGACGGTCCTATGGGGGAGGGGGCTGGCCCCTTCCAGCCCCAAATATGAAATGTGCCAATCAATAAATATAAACACTCTACAAGTATTGTTAAAACTCATACATAGCTGGTTTGGTCAAATAATTTGTATGCAGGCTAGAAGGTCCCGTATTCGAGTCTTGGGGAGTCCGACCATAATTTTTATACCACAAAACTGGGCCATGTGGCAGCCTCCGGGCTTGCCACGTGGCAGCCCATGGTTGGCCCGAATTAAAACACGTGCCCCTAACTGCAAACAACAATGTGCCACTTGTCAAAATTCGACTGGTCCAAGCGAAATATTCTAGGGAATATTCCAGGCATATTCCCTGGAATATTCTCTTTTTAATTTTCCCAAATCCAAGTCAAACTTGGTCAAAGTCCAAAAATTGCAGTTTATTGGAATTTTCAAACTTCGATAAATTCTTCATACGGTGTGGGTTTTTCAAACTGTTCAGGCGCCGGAATTAGGAAGACGAGATCTATCCGGTTGCTCAGGTTCAACACACTTCCAAACACTTTGAAATTTGAACTATCACTTAGGTCCATGATCCAGTTCTTGATCATTATACCTGGAATTCTTGGCCATTGTTCTCCTCCAGTGCACACAAGAGATATATTATATGGCACACTCATCAAATCCAGTGTAATAAGGGTAGTTTGGATGAGAGTTCATGAGAGTAGTTTTGTTGATAGAGGTGTGGTACAATGTGCATGAGAGTAGTTACAAAGACAACATCATGGTCTATGAAAATTTCAAGCCCAAGCCCCAACTGACTAATATCTTTGTGACCTCAATCTAACAAGGAGATCATTGAATTCAATTAATTCTAAAATTAAATTTCAAACCATAACATCAATCACCCAATAGTTAGAAATTAAATAGTGGTATCCTAACAATTAATTTCACAATTACACAAGTAATTACTCCTCCAAATCAGCCTTTCATTCTTTATGAGAAACCTCCACAAGCTGTCCACAAAGACGACATTACATGGATATGCAGAAAACATTCCAAACTTGAGTGGAACAACTGTGAGTAGTATGTCATGATGTATAGACTGCATGACATGTCCATACATGTCATGCGTTCCTGTAGTCTATTTTTAATATTCCTACTTGTTTAAGTCATGTATGACGCACAATTTTAAACTCAACTGCTAAATACAAGACACTGTTTTGCTAAGTTAATTACAAATATAATTACTCTTTTTTTTTAATATTTTGAACTATTACTTGCACATTCACACTGAACTTGTGCAGAAGTTCTTACCTGAGCTATAATTCTCAACATAGAAGTAATTCCAATATTACTAGTTTTGGGTGCAATCCAGTAAGTTTAGGTGAAAAGGAGCTAGGAAGTTGGAAAGGCCAAGGAGATTGGTCGGAGGATTGGGGGAAACCTACTCAAGAAAAAGGAGACCATCTCTATTTCTTGTCAACATTAGAAGGTTTTATCTTTGATATCTTTTGTATATATCAGGGATGGTGTATTTGTGTATTTTATTTATCACACATCTCAATGATTAACCTTTTCAGTCACAGTGGGACTGTGCACATTGTTGAAGGCATCCTAGACAATTTAAGTGTTGGACAAGTTGTGTGGGAACCACATTTTTCCACCGATGATTCTGGGTATTTAGTTTTTTTTGGATGGTCAATAGATGTTGTTGATTCCCAAAACCCCATAAAGTTAGTAATGAAATACTGTTACAATAGGCCATATGATTTATATGCAGTTAAAACACCATTGTCAAAATTGTAAGTACTGAAAAGACAACATTGATGTGTTCCATTGGATTTGATAAACTTCCATTCAAAGGTGAATGGATTATGTTAATTCTTTGTGGATTAGAAAATTCTTTAAGATAATTTGTTAATTTTTGTTTTTCTTCTCTTGACCTCCACTCAAATATTCATTAAATAATAAACCTTCAAATATATATATATATATATATATATATATATATATATATATATATATATATACATATTTTTTTTTTAGAATTTGTTTGTCTAATTTTAACATTTCTTGAATTATCAAAAGTGCAGACCACCAAAGATGAGGCGATGCATGCCTTTATGCATTACTCTTGTGATGGGCGATATTTTAGGAATTTACTCATGCATGACTGGGTGTGCTATTCTAAGAAACTTTTCACACACAAGTTGCACACACTTCTAGGAGACTAGGGTTATGTTTTAGGCACCTTTCTTGGTATGTATACATGCATTATGACCATAGATATATTTATCCATTGAAAAAAAAAGCAAGGTCTTCCATTGATATATAGAGTTTTTTCAAAAAGAGATAATGGCCTACCACTTTTATCCAAACATCTGTGTTCAAGGCTAGTCACCTTTTCACGAAGTGAGCCATGTTGATGCAGTCTTGTATCGAGAGTTATTTTCTTATTAAGAAACTCAGGGAAAAAAGGCACCCAAATTGCAGAGGAGACAAAATTTTCAGAATTTCCAAGATAACGCTTCTGATATGCATCAACTCTCTCAAATAACTCAACATGCTCCCTTTGTACGTGACGCAAAAGCTGCAAATATTTTATAACATAAACTATTTCCCTGGCTATGGGCCGTATAAAAATTGGACAAACAGGATTTCGTTGATCATGACTTTTATATCTACTTGTAAATTTAGTTGACTTTCAATCGAAAGATGGTTCATTGGGTGAATCATTACCCTTTCCTCCTTTCCTTTCATTATTTTCCAATGCCCCATTGAGACCAGTTGAATGAAACATAAAATCAGCCTTTCCAGATTCCCATTGACGCAGAACATAGGCTTGTTCCCAAAAGGTTTAACCCTCATCAACAATCGCACAATTGGAACAAAAAAAAACCTCACCAAAAAGATCTGTCAAAGTGCCTTCATGTAGCTAGGAATCCAAGGACTCAATAAATGGGCACAAACTATCGATGAATAGGAGAAATGATGCGTGGTAAGGTTCATCCTCCACATCTTGAACCAAACATAATTCATTCAAGTTTTCATAGAGATAATCAAGAATGTGTGTAGCCAGTTCTATAGCGACTACTTTACAATGAGGATATTATGATGTTTGCAAGATAAACATCTTTCCTCAGTCACATATGATTTCAACATATATCTCTTTTTTTCAAACATTATATAATGGCCTATCCCTTTTATCCAAAAATCTATGTTCAAGGTCAGGCACCTTTTCACCAACTGAGGCATGTTGATGCAGTCATGTATCTACATGTATTTTTCCGTTAAGAAATTGAGGGAACAAATGCACCTAGATTGTAGAGGAGATAGAGTTTTAATAATTGACAAGAGAACTCTTTTGATATGCATAAGATCTCTTAGATAGCTCAACATGCTCCCTTTGTAAGTGATGTAGAAGATGCAAATATTTTTCAGCTGAAACAATTTCCCTAGCTATGGTCCGTATAAAAATTGGACAAACAGGAACTCGTTTATCATGACTTTTATCTCTACTTGTAAATTTAGTTGAATTTCCATCCAAAAATAATTCATTGGGTGAATCATTACCCTTTCCTCCATTCCTTTAATTATTTTCCAATTCCCCATTTAGGCCAATTGAATGAAACATAAAATCAACCTTTCCAGATTCCCATTGAAGCATAAAATATCCTTGTTCCCAAAAGGTTGAATGCTCAACAACAATCGTACCAGTGGCACAAAAAAGCAACTCACCAAAAGGATCCCTCAAAGTGCCTTCATACATGCATGAATCCAAGGACTCAATCAATGGGCACAAACTACCTATGAATAGGATCAATTATGTGTGGTCAGGTTCATCCTCCCCATCTTGAATCAAACATAATTCATTCACGTTTTCATAGAGATAGTCAAGAATTTGTGTAGCCAGTTCTACAGCCACTACTTTACAGTGAGGATATTATGATGTTTCCAAGATAAACAACTTTCCTCAGTCACATATGATTTCAACAGATATCTATTTTTTCAGAAAGAGATAATGGCCTATAATTTTTATCCAAACATCTATGTTCAAGGTCAGGCACCTTTTCACCAACTGGGGCATGTTGAAGTAGTCCTATATCTACAATTATTTTTCTATTAAGAAATTGAGGGAGTAAAGGGACCCACATTGCAGAGGTGAATTTTTTTTCATAATTTCCAAGAGAACTCTTCTGATATGCATCAACTCTGTCAGCTTGCTCAACATGCTCCCTTTGTACGTGACGCAAAAGCTGCAAATATTTTCCTGCAGAAAAAATTTCCTTGGCTATGGGTCGTATAAAAACTGGACAAACAAGAACTTGTTGATCATTACTTTAATCTATACTTTTAAATTTAGTTGAGTTTCCATCCAAAGATGATTCATTGGGTGAATCATTACCCTTAACTCATTTCCTTTCATTATTTTCCAATGCCCTATTGAGGATAGTTGAATGAAACATAAAATCAACCTTTCCAGATTCCTAATGATGCATAAAATAGGCTTGTTCCCAAAAGGCTGAATCCTAAACATCAAACACACCATTCGCACAAAAAAACAACTCACCAAAATGACCACTCAAAGTTCCTTCATGAATCTAGGAATCCAAGGACTCAATCAATGGGTGCAAACTACTGATGAATAGGAGAAATGATGTGTGGTAAGGTTCATCCTCCCCATCTTGAACCAAACAGAATTCATTCAGGTTTTCATAGAGATAGTAAAGAATGCGTGTATCTAGTTCTGTAGCAGAGGATATTATGATGTTTACAAGATAAACATCTTTCCTCAGGCACATATGATTTCAATAGATATCGTCAGGTAAATATTGTTGCAGAAGACCAACTAAAGACCTCGTTTACGACCAAATGGGGATCCTATTGCTAATATATCATGTGATTTGGGCTAAACCATCACATTTTCTATTTTCAGTAGGATCACGTTGGAAATATTCAAATATTTCATTCACATGTTCCTAGAAATTTAGTAGGATAACTAGATTTTGTACAGGTTCATCTTTGACCATGTCAGGTGTCTGAAAAATGTTATAATGTTGTCATGAAAAATATTACAATGTTTTCAAGTGCTTAAGAAATACATTGTCTAGCCCATATTACCCATACATTGTATTCATGGACAATGCAACAAATTTACTGTCCACACATGTAGACCATGAACCTTGGAATGTGTTCTTTTTCCTTGTTAAAACCTTTATGAGAAGTGGTTGATGGTGTTTGCATGTTTTTTGAGTTCTTATTTAAAGATTTTATTGTAACAAAGGTAACATGGGATGAGCCAGATTTATTGTAGAATGTGAAGCAAGTGAGTCCATGGCTGGTTGAAGTTGTTTCCAATGTGCCTCTGATCCAATTGTTTCCTTTCACATTACCCAAGAAGAACCTTCGAGTGAATCAACATCCATAGTTTCCATTTGAGGGGTGAGGAATCATGGGAGGACTTAAAACTTCTACACTTATTGATAATGTGCTAGTGAAGATTAACCCTTGGCACAATCTTTCAGAAAATATTCTCGCAAGCATGCAGGGAGCTAGGCATGGTCATATTTATGGGGTTTCTTTGTCAGATTTCATCCAAACAAACTGAAATATGGGTTGCCATTAGATAGCTTCTACCATCAAGAGCAAGGAGTACTCTCATCAATTCATGTTTCCACGGACCTCAACATTGGTCGTTTCTCCTAGCTTGAGCGCTCTAGTGTATATGAGAACCTATCTTGTGTTTTAACAATGGGAAACTCATCGCAAAGTGAACAGAAAGAAACTAAGGGGAGGTCCACTATCTCAACCACAAAGAGTGAACCCTTTCTTCTGTTTAGGAATCCTATTCACACTGAAAAGTCTCCCTAATATGAACAACAACAACAATCGGGAGTGAGCTCTTTATATGGTTCGGGTTTTCATGTGGTGAATGACTCTAGTTCACTTGGGCTTACAAGAAACATCTCAACAGATGGAAATCCAAAAGTTGTAGACATATTACAAAGGGCAATGACTGGTAGATCAAAAACATCCAAACTCTATGAAAGTTATGGCTTAAGGATTTTTTGAAGGGAAACATTGGACTCTATAGTTAACAATGGTATGTCTACTTTTCTAAAGTCTAACTTTTTTCAAGTTCCTACAACTCAACCAATCTAGCACATACCTAACCAAATTCTCAAAAACATAACAATCAATTGGGCTATATAGGAGTGTTAACCATATTTAGTTGTGTCAAATTTCTAGATTCAGATGTTTGTGAAGTTCATACAGCGAAACCAATATTTTAAGTTATTTAAAATTTTGAATCAGTCGAGAGAGGGGTTGACCTATGATGGAATGGAACCATAATATTGCTTTCTTTCCATCCATATGAAGCATGAAATATGATCCTTTATTAGAGGGTGAATATATATATCTATATCTATATATATATATATATATATATATATATATATTTATATATATATATATATATATATATATATATATATATATATATATATATATATATATATATATATGTATTTATAGAAATTAGACCCAGGGGTGTGATCCATTGAAGATAACATGATGCTTTAGGCCATTTCCTTGGCAAATAATTTTTTAGGATGATATTTTGCCAAAGGGAGAATTTACTAGTTACCAACCTCTGAATCATCTTGTCCCCAAGAGCTTTGTTCAACTGGTTATTTTTTTCAACGTCAAATATCCC
Organism: Pinus albicaulis; assembly: GCA_034641835.2. Classification (NCBI taxonomy): domain Eukaryota; kingdom Viridiplantae; phylum Streptophyta; class Pinopsida; order Pinales; family Pinaceae; genus Pinus; species Pinus albicaulis. The sequence continues at coordinate 1,391,366,434 of CM076582.1, forward strand.
ACACATTACAGGTTTGCATATTTTCTCCTGACTGACAAGGGAGAATTATGTAGTGTCTCCATTACCACCATTCCAAAAGAATCAACTCATGATTTTCTATAATTTGTCCTGAACCATACCAGGTGTGAGATTTGAAAAGAAATAATAAATTGGAGAGGCAGGCAGTACAAACTTGGAAAGAATCATATCATTATTTAGCTAGAAGAAATTATATAATGAATCAGGGGTGTTAGAGAGCATAAAAATTGATGGTAGAAAGTATACATCAAGGAAATGAGTACATAATGTTACCAAATTGTTTTGGCAACAAGAAGAAAACTTTACAGGAGTAAGGGACATGATCCAAAATAATGATGTCAAAACTTGGATGCAAACATTTTGCAACAAACTACCCAACTACTTGTGATAACTAAATTGGCCTGCATATTCTATATCATGGCTTTGAAATTATGTGTTTTTAACTTTGTTTTAGATGTTCGAGGCATCAGGCCCTAAATTAATTTGTTACTCCTTTTATATATTCTTGCTATGTACCTTTCCTCAGTCTTCTCTTCATTGATGCACATTTCTTCCTATAAATGTACTTTAATGGCCAATTATGTTTCTTTTGTTGTCATAAACAATATTGTAATGTAGATATGGGAAATGAAAAATAAGAGCCTTAGAGGTACTATTACCGGGTAGGAGAATCTAATTGGTTTAGAAGATAATTTTTTTTTCTACATTTATCTGCTTCAATATTGCCAAAGTATTAATATTGGTTGCAAAAATTCTTGCACTCTACAGGTATGTTGCAGTTAGAAATGGGCCTTTCCTAAAGACATATAATGACACATCTGAATTTTACTCTTCCTACACTTCGAAATATTCAACAAGCTCTCAACAACACAGGTTTAGGAGACCAGATCAAAGCAATTGTGCTCCTCAATGCAGATGTGTAAAAATCACCAAAAACCAACTCAGTGCCATCAACTTCGGATTTCAGGATAGAATTTTGTGATCTCATGATACAGATTATTCAGTTTCCAAATGCAAATGAAGCACCTTTTACTGTCATTATCTACCCATTTATGAGTTTAATTGATAACCAATATTACCAACCAACCAGTAATTGATGGGATAATGAAATATTGCAATGTGTTTGATGAAAATCTTGATACTTTGATTTGGGTTCTCAACAAAGCAAGATTCTCTAATATGCCCATTATTGTGGTAGAAGTGGGTTGGTCCATTGATGGCGATAAAAATGTGAATCTCATACGTGCACAAAGTTTTTATTCGAGCCTTCTAAAACAAGTGATGAGTGGCAAGGGAAATCCAATTCAGAGTGGAGCTATCAAAGTATATTTATTTAGCCTTCTTGATGAAGGCGATAAGAGCATATCACTCGGTAACTTGAAAGACAATGGGGCATTTTCTAGTATGATGGAAAACCCAAATATCCACTCAATCTTTCAGGTCTAGGTCAGTAGATTATGGCATTTAATGGTGCAAGTGGTGTGAAATACTTGCCTGAAAGGTGGTGTGTACTCAATCCATAAGCTATAGAGCTGACTCTGCCTGAAAGGTGCATGGAGGAAAAGGTTTCACATGTTCAAAATACAAACAAGTGTACAATCTAGCAAAAAAAAAGACACAAAAGAAAATTCAGGTGCCATCTCAAGAAAAGGACTAGAAAACCACATTTGCACTCCTCCAGTGACATGATTATGGATTTCAAACATCAATGTCATAGCCAATGTACATAGGCAAAAAATAGGATATAAATGCAAAGGATGAAATGTCTCATGGGACTAAAATGTCTCGTATAGATCCTTTTTCCATCACAAAGGCCTTGGACCAGGCAGTTGATGGTTCCAAAAGACCCTCCTTTTTAGTATTAATGAAAAGCAATGTGAAACACTCAAAGAAGATCAATTTCCCTTTGATTCCTTTCAAAACATCAATAAAATGCATTTGAGTGGCCCGTTTCACATGGTACTGCCATTTTCCCTGGGATTACGACTTTCTACAACAAGTTTCCAAGGGGGCACTCTAGTGCAGTTAGAAGAGTCCGGGGGCATTTCAAAGAAAGGATACGAGAGATTTGGGGCCTTGATGTTGTTTTTGATGTTATTCTGAATTATTTTTCTATTCTAAAAGTGAGTATAGATATCTTCCCTTGATAACAACCTTTGAGAAAAGCCAAGTAATTTGTCTTAGATTGTTGCATGTCTCATTTTATATGTTTTCTTGTCAATTTTGTGGTGCTTTAGAGCTCGTTTGTTTCTACTCTTGCAATTTTAACCTAGGCCTTATCACTTTAAATATTTGTTCATTATTATTAAATTATTGTTTGATGTATTGTACTTCAACTCGTTGTATTTTTATAAAACTAAGATATTTATCTCAGTGGCCCGATGTTTACATGTGACTTTTGTCTACTTGGTGAGATCCTTCAAGAGAAAATTTATGCATAGAATTATCATTAATATGAAATAAAATGTAGGAAGTTTGTTTACAAATTCTATGTTTATTTAATAGCATTGGATTCTACATTACATGTTTTTGAACTAATTTGTAACATTTTCCTGGATACCATGATGGAGGTTTTAATGGATAAGCTGAGATGATCAAGCATATACAAATTTTCAATTTATAAAATCCATACCAATGTTTGTGTTCAAGAGGATCTGGAGGACTGAGGCTCAAATGTTTTTCTCAAATCATCCATAACAACAAAAATGGTTGAGAGTGTGCAGTTATTACTTAAGTGCATGAAGGTGATGGAAAATGCTATTTTCTTAAGTGAGTAGAATCAAGTAACACTTTTATGATGTGTGGCGTAATGAGATTTTATTGTTAAAATGGAGCCAATGTCTTTCATTTAAGTTAATATCTTAAGTAATTATTCAAGAAATAGTGCAATTCAAGCCAATTTACTTAATCTATATGATAGTTTCTATTTTTTTATTAACATAAACAATTGTTGGAGATGAATTTAAAATTAAAATGTGAAGGAATAGAACTCTCCTTTATTTCCCTTGTGATTAAGGTTATCAAGACTCTTGAATCTCTCTAGAAAGTGGGGATTTTCTCTGCATTGCTTTTTTGAATAGTGTCAATAAAATGTCTTGAAAATTTCTTGTATATGAGCAATTATTTTGTTTTGAAGACTTCAACCTTGTATTGAAATAGTTTCTTGTTTTCAATTTTTTGTTATGAAAGTTTCTTAAGACCTTGAGAGTGGTTGATTTTGTCAGGACTTATTTTGAGGCACAACTCAAATGGTTCAGAGTCTGGGAGACGTGAAAAGGCTGCATGAAGTTGGAGCCCTTGACGAACATCTACAACATGTTACTAAATAATTTTTAGAAGAGGAAGAAATAATAAATTCAGAAGGGAAAAAGAGTACCAATTCAAGTATAGTTTTACTCAAGTATCACATTAAGTGGTTTTCCAGTTTACTTGCAATGCATGAGATACGTGAAAATGTCATTACCATATCATTGTAGATTAAAATTAGTGTGAAATGAGATTCTTATTTGCAACTAGTATGGTAAGGTAATGACATTGCAATCAAATTGCGATGCCTCCTGCAAAGCTTCAAAAGAATTTAATGGAACTATATATATTCACCCAAAGTATCCAAAATAGAAAAATACAAAACAAGATAGTAACCAATGCTTTCATCATCCACATTTTCTTCCCCTCACTCACTTAGAACTATTAGTTTAGAATCCCTTTCAATTTCAAAACAAACATGCTTGGAAGTATTTGTTGAAAGTGATTTGGATCATGGACCTAAGTGATAGCTCAAAATTAAAAGTGTTTGGAAGTGTGCTACTTGAACGATCGGATAGAACTCGTCTTCCTGATTTTGGCGCCGTGAATGGATCGAAAAACCAACACCGTATGAAGAAGTTATCGCAGTTTGAAAATTCCAGTAAATTACAATTTTTGGACTTTGACCAAGTTTGACTTGAATTTTTGGAAAATTAAAAAGATAATATTCTAGGGAATATTCCTGGAATATTCCCCAAAATATTCCATTCAGTCCAATCAGGTTATGACAAGTGGCATTGTTTAATTGGCAGTTGGGGCTGTACGTTGGATTTTTAATCCAATAAGGAGCTGCCACATGGCAGGCCTAAAGGCCGCCACGTGGCCCATGTTCAGTCTTCTAAAATTGTTGGACTGCACCGAAGTCGAACGCGAGACCTGCTGCCCGCACACAAAATTCCTTACCAACTCGCCTACCATTTGTTACTTAATATATAAGGTGAGCCGGTTTATTTTATTGTGTTATGGTTTCTAGTTTGGGGGTTCGGAGGGGCCAGCCCCGAGGTCCAACCCCTCCCCTCGTGACCAAGCACCAAAAACCCAGGGCCTAACGCTGATACAAAATGTTAACCGCCGGTGGTCTAAATGGTCACATGCTGGTGGTCTAAGGGTTTGTTTGCAAAAGGCTGCTTGAATAAGAGATTGACTCTACTGCCATTTTGTTTTGAAGCTTTGTCAATTGTTTTGAAAGCTTTGGAATTGTTGATTGAAGTTCTTTTTTTCATTTTCATAATGAAAAATTCATCAAGTGAGGTTTCAAAATCCTCCTCCTTCACAAGATTCTTTGATGAAGACATGAAGCATTTTGAAAAGTCCAGTAAATTGCAATTTTTGGACTTTGACCAAGATTGAATTGAATTTTTGGAAAATTAAAAAGAGAATATTCTAGGGAATATTCTTGGAATATTCCTCAAAATATTCTTGGAATATTCTAAAGAATATTCCCCGAAATATTCCATTCGATCCAATCAGGTTATGACAAGTGGCATTGTTTTAATTGGCAGTTGGGGTTGTACGTTGGATTTTTAATCCAATCAGGAGCCGCCACGTGGTAGGCCCGGAGGCCGCCACCACGTGGCCCATGTTCAGTGGTCTAAATTTTTTGGACTGCACTGGAGTTGAACGCGAGACCTGCTCCCCGCGCACAAAACGCCTTACCAACTCGCCTACCATTTGTTACTTAACATATAAGGTGCGCCTATTTATTTTATTGTGTTATGGTTTCCGGTTTGGGGGTCCGGAGGGGCCAACCCCTCCCCTCGTGACCAAGCACCAAAAACATAGGGCTTAATGCCGACACAAAATTTTAACCGCCGACAGTCTAAACGGTCACATGCCACTGTAACACCGAAACAACAAATGGCTCCTCTAGCAGTTACCACAACATTTAAAGTGACGACGTAGTTGAGGGTGCATGTGCCCACACGTCAGTTAAGTTTATTGTTGTGGTTATCCTGGAAAAAAATTTGGCGCGCCACAAAATTTCAGAAATATTCCAGTTTAACTTCAGTTTAGTCCAATTCCTCTAAATTTAGTGGAGCTTTTTAGGGGTCACTGGACAAATGGAGTTTAGGCTATATCTTGAGCTAGATTCGACTAATTTTGGAGTGCCAATAGTCACTTTCGACTATCTAAGAAATTATAGAATCATTGGTAAGGGTTGTAGAGCCATTAGAGGACTTTTGAGAAGGTTTTTTCTTCAGAGAAGTTCTAGGGGCTACTAGGGCCACCATTGGCCAACAGCAGTTTGAGGCCTAGCCAGTGCATCTAGATGCCTTATTCAGAAATCCAATAGTGAATTTTGGATGTTTCAGATGTTAACTAATGGTGTGGTTTTCAGATATTGTAGAGGACTTTTGAAGTCCAATATGCTTCAATGAAGTTCCACGGGCCACTAGGGCTAGCAAATGCCAGCAACAGTTCAGGGCCTAGCCAGGGCAGCTAGAGGCCTTATTCAACAAAATAATAGTAATTTATGACTGTTGATACTTATGAATCCATTGGAGGAGTTTTCAGAAGCTTTTGAGGAATTCTAGAGCTTGAGAAGCCACCAAGAATTTTTCTTTGCCCCTAGTGCCAAGGGGTGGCACTAGGTGTCAGAGGCAAAACCAGAGAAACCAGAGGCCAATTTCAGTGAACCAATAGTCTATTTTGACTATTTTTCGCATTATAAATCCAATGAAGGGATTTTTAGAGCCATTTGAAGACTTTTGAAGGTCGAGAACCTACAGGGAAGTTTTTGGCAGCCCAGGGCAAACCGTGGAGGGAGGCCTAGATTAGGGATGCAATGCTCATTTTGAGAAAATGATCAGTCCATTTTGGAGGTATGATATGTGATGGAGATAGTAGGTGAGGTTTAAGGGATAGAAAAATAATTCTGAAGGATTTAGTGCCATGGAGACGCTTAGTGTAGCTCAGAGCACCGACATAAGGAATCAAGTCTAAGGGAGCCTAGATCTATGTGCAGAGTGATGACAACCATGAAAAGGATATAGATGGTATTCTAAGCCCATTGGTTCAGTTTAGTAACCTTTGGAGTTAAGTGTGTAACTTGTAAAATAAAATTTTCCATAATCCCAAAGAGCCAAGTCACGATGACAAGAGCTCAAGGAGATGTAGCCCACGATATTCGGGTGAACTCCTAGATTAAATTTGCTGTTATGTGTGGATGTTTATTTGCTGAATTATATTGCTGTTACACATGTTTAATTTCAAAAAAAAAAAATGGACTTAAATCACTTAAACAATTAAAATACATACACGTGTTTCAAGTAAAAATTTACACAAAAGTCAAGTACAAGCTAGATCTTTTATTTGTTTAACTGAGTGGGAGGTTCTTGGAAAGCGTAAAAATTTATCCAACCTATTTTTAGATTAGAAAGGGAGAGTAAACACTTGACATTTATTTGTTGAAAAGTTGAGATTGATACTTGGATCTTCCACATATCTATTTGCATCAATCACACTATGGCTGCCAGATGGCACACATTTTAATAAGCTCATGTGCCTTTTATACTATGCAATGATTCCTCGCTATGGTATCTACTTTCTGATTAGATGCCCTAATGTCTCCATAGTGTATATCCTCTCCATGGACCTTATCATCAACATGCTTGGAAACATTTTTTTCATCTTTGTATGGGAACTGACTTTCTATTAGTTTTCCTGTCCAACTAGAACTTCATTCTTTATAAGTGTAAGCTTCCGTGTGTCAACACCAAATTTTTTGTTTTCATTGTTTAATTCAAATTACTAGAAACAGAGGAGCTACAAGAATCAACATCATATTTTATTTGAACCTAAATATATCATAGTATTTCCCCAATCACAATGACCAATATATATTCCTATGGATTATTTCTCTCATTATATCTATTGGTAAAATCCGCAAAATATATCCCTACATTTGAATCTTGGGGAAAAACATGATTGTTATCATTTAAATTATCCATATCTCTTGGAGCCCAAAAATCCATTTGCTTTGGATAAGCTTTATCTATAACCTCAAAACCAACCCTTTTTTAAGTTTAAGGACCATTATTTCCTCTTGAGTCTTGAAAAAATATGATGAAATGAAACTATGTGAGGACTGGATCCAGGTTTACCATGTCAGAACCTAGGTTCATTAAGATGACGACTTTGGTTTGAAGATATCTACCATACAAACTAGGAACACCCATACTTATCATTTCCATCTCTCTTTCATCATCAAAACTAACATAATGAGGACCTGTAACTCGTGGAGGCCTATGGTAGTCATTGCAATGCAATTTATTAGAATACATGTCATGTCCATAAGTTTTTATATTTAATCTCTGCATCAAATGTGGCCATTTATTATTATGAGATTTACCACATCTGAAAATGGCATCAGTCACATAATTTTGAAGAAGTCTACAAAGGTCAACATAATTTTTTTTACATTTACAACTTCCCTCACATTTGTTGGTTCCTGAAGCTCGAGAACTTTCATAGCAAAATTAGGCAAAGTCAAGCAACAACAAAAATGGTCCACCAGTCTCTTTTCATCTGCTGATATTAGAATGAAGTTTTATTAGAGGCAGTGTTTGTTTGTTTATTTTGGTTAGGAAATAGTTTGCTCTTGGTTTTATGTGAATTTAAATTTATCATATGTAGTACGTTGAGAAATGGGAAAGAATAACACGTGACATTTATTTTGCAGAAATTGATGTTGAAGGAAAGGGTATCGAGTTTAACCAAGCTACAATTCGCTGTGGTAAAGGCGGATGAACATATTAAAATTTTTCCTCAGAATACACCTTATACAAAATTTGAACATAAGTAATATTTGGATTTTTCTTTTGCATGTATTTTTTTTTTCTACCCAAGATATCACAACATGAAAAATATTGATATTGTATAAATTGTTTGAGGACCTCAGTGAGGTCGATTTTTTTGATGTCCTACTTGATTGATACCATCTCATATTTCAGGAGGACTTTAAATATGAATTAATATGTTCCTGAAACAAATCATATTCAAATTTTTTTGATATAAAATATAAAAACAAATGTCAATGCCTTCATTTGATTGTTGATTTGACTCTGTTGTGTGCAGGTTACATGAAATGTGATTGGAAAAATGACGGGGAGACAATGCAAAGCATGTCTTGGATATGATTAATTTGTTGTTAGAGATCCTTCAGGCACCTGAGCCATTGACTTTGGAAACATTTTTAGTAAGGATTCCTATGTTTGTTTTCGTTGTGATTATTCACTTCATGGTTATTTTGGGCAAGAAAATGTTTTAGGAATTCCAGAGAAGACATCGATGGAGATGTAAAGAGATTTTTTATAATTGCAATGTCCATTTCATGACATCCTCTCTTTATTGTTTGATTGTATTTTGAACGTTTCTTTTGATTTTATTTTTTATTTTAACTATGAAATTGAAAATACTTGGTATCATGTCCAATTAAACAACAACCAAATCTTGAAGATGAAATTAGTATTACACGATATTGATTGAAATCCTTATAACTATTTTGTGTTAACATATTTTCATAACTATCAGAAAAGTTTACTTTCATGTTGTTATTTGAGTACATGTTGTTTATATACTTGACCAAGTTCATGCATTGGAAAATGAAATGTTGTTGTCGAAGAAGATGACAAGGATTACACATCACAGCTCACATTATTTGTTTTCACAAGCTATCTACAACTTGAGTTTTTTAGCATGTAACTTAAAATTTGACATGATTGTGCCTAAGATTTCCTTGAAGGTTGAATACTAAATTACTAAGGTGTTCTTTTCTATGGTGAAATTTTATTTGCTTTGTTTATACAGGTCATTTGGCCACATAGTGGTTAGTATATCTTAATTGAAGAAAACTTGTTCGAGTTTCTTGCTTGTATGGGGAAAAATGTCTTTGACATTGTTGATGTTGAGGTATATATCGTATAAATTCTTTATAGTACTTTAGTTATATTATAGTGTTCATTGTCTTTCATGTCTTACACTCTGTATTGTATCTTCTTTTGTTTTCATCAAAAGAACTCAATATTGATGATAAGAAGCAAGAATTGAAAAAAGAGGAAAGCAATAACACTAGAGCGACAAATGAAAAAAGAGAGAGAGAAGAGAAGCGGTCTAGTGATACCCTTAGAGCCAATATCCCACATAAGACACACACATAGATACCGATGGTCAAGTATTTAGGGTTGGCGAATTCACCTACAATGCCTTGGCAACACAATGATAATGTTTTGAAGTGATGAAACATCATTTCATGTCCAAATTGTAGTCCAACCAATATTAAGTTCGAAACTCATATCGTAATAATTTAACATTTCATATAATATAATTTATATGGTTTAAATTATTTATGGTTGCACTTGATATTGTTTATTATTGTAATTAACATATGCAAATTTTCATTTTCATGTTAGATGAATATACACATTGTATGACATTTTTTAAATTTAGTTGCAAAATAATATTAGTTAATTTATGTTGATTAATAATGAACACATAAAATCAATCTAAACCTAATAAATTAGTAGTTTATATTGATAAATGGTGAGCATAAATAAAATGAGTACATGACTAAATAAATCATTTATAATAATTATTAATGAAAGTAAATGAAATGAATATAAACTACTAATTTAGTCGTTTATATAATGAATATGAAACTACCAAATATATATATATATATATATATATATATATATGACTGTTGCTAATGAAAAATTTGTGATTACAAATGATGACTAAATTTTGCATATATAAGACTATTAGTAGCTAATTCACAATATCTTATAACAAGACCAAAATTTAGTCATATTTCTTTGGTCATTAATTGGTTTCAAACAATGAATAAATTATATATATATATGACTATTAGTAGCTAATTTATAGTATCTTATAACAAGGCCAACATTTTGGTCATTAATTTGTTTTTTCGGGTGATCATATAGTAATACATTTTGTTGTATATTTGGTCATTAATTGTGACAAGTAATGACTAAATATACTACTAGACGATAAAATTGAGACAGCCAATTAATGACTAAGCCAAAAGCGACTAAACATTGGTCGCATTATAAGATACTATAAATTAACTACTACTGGTCACCGACTGAAATATGGTCATTTATATGCAAATTTTAGTCATTTTTTAGTAACTAATTAGCCATTTTGTACTAGTGCACCCAACAAGGGCATATGATGGCCTACCATATTGATACACTTTCCGATATAATTCGGAAATACCCCACATATGATAAAGAGATGTATTCTCTCATGTAGGCATTCTGACAATGGAAACATAACATTGTGGGAAAGGAGATGGTCATTCACATAGATCACTGACCTTTACAATTCATACATACATAAGGGAAGCTCAAGAATGATCAATATCAGAAGTGGTATACATATCTAAAACAATTACACTTGAACATTAAATACAATAAGGGAAACACTGATCATATTGGAGAATTCCTCAATCATCCCCCAATTGCAGCATTGGTTGACGTTGTTCTTAGCTCTTGTGGCCACGAGACCTTTGGATGGTCGTAAATGTATTAAAATGATATACAGTTCACCACTACATAAAAAATGCTACAGATGGAAAGCAAGATCCAAATTTCCACCTCTAGGACGCATTATTATGCTACTTGGGCCACCTTTGTATTCCTTCAAGTGAGTGTGCCAAGCTAATTTGGGAGGCACACTACAGTAAGGTCACAAGACACTTTGGTGAGGAGAAAATTGTGGTCATACTGCAAAATTATTTTTATTAGCCAAAACTCTGACATGATATTGGAAAATATATTAGATCCAACACTTCCTGTGCCATTGCCAAGGAAACCACCAAGAGGCAAGACTTGTACACTCCTCTTACTACTCCCAACCAACCCTGGGAATCCATCTCAAGGGACTATATGTTGGATCTCCCTTCCACCAAGCATTGTAATGACTATGTTTTTGTGGTGATGGATATATTTTCTAGGATGGCTAAATTATCATCTTGCAAGAAGTGTATCTTAACTAAGAGTACCTCCAAACTCTTCTTTGAACGAGTATGGCACTAGTACAAAATGACTAATTAATTACTAAAAAAATGACTAAAATTTGCATTTAAATGACCATTTTTCAATCGGTGACCAATAGTAGCTAATTAGAGTATCTTATAACGCAACCAACAATTAGTTCTTTTTAGCTTAATCATTAATTAGTTATCTCAATATTATCATCTAGTAGTATATTTAGTCATAAATCTAGTCACTAATCTAGTCATTGATTTATTCATTAATTGCCACAATTAATGACCAAATACACAAAAAAATATACTACTATATGATCATCCCAAAAAACTAATTAATGACCAAAATGCTGGTCGTGTTATAAGATACTGTAAATTAGCTACTAATAGTTATATATATGCAAATTTTATTCATTATTTGAAACTAATTAATTACCAAAAAAATATGACTAATTTTCGGTTATGTTATAAAATACTATAAATTAGCTCCTAATAGTTGTATATATGCAAACTTTAGTCGTTATTTGTAATCACAAATTTATCATTTACAATAGTCATGCATTTTTTTGGTAATTTCATATTCATTATATAAATGATTGATTTAGTAATTTATATTCATGTCATTTACTTTTGTTAAACACCATGTTAAGGCACACACATGGTGTATGAGGAAGAATAACACACACACACAAGAGACTCAACACAATGAAGGATAAGCGTGAGGCTTTCTTATTTTCCATTATACAAAGATGTACATTTATAGTACAATGGTGTGACTCTTGGTTTCATATTCCAAAGTCACTTGGACTCCATTGTGACTTTTCGCATTCCACACCTACCCATGTAGGATTAGGTGTTCCAACATCCCCCCTTAATCCGAAGGGGTATGTGTGAGTCCAAGAAAAGAGTTGTAATACAAATCTGCAAAGTATACATGACAACACTTGGGCTGAATCAACTCTCTGAAATGTTGGAAAAAGAGGTGGTTTTAGGATGACCACAAACACTGGAACGCAATACATGTTGCAGTTCCCGGAACTCTTCCAAAACTGGCAAGAAGCTGAAGGCTTCTGCTAGAGGAATTGTCCCTCATAAAAAGGGAGACCTTCGACCTAAAAGAAGGGAGGTCTACGACCTGTGGTGGTTTTAGGTTGTCCACCAACCAAAGATGATGGTTTTAGGTTATCCACCAACCGAAAATGATGGTTTTAGGTTATCCACCAACCAAAGATGATGGTTTTAGGTTATCCACCAGCCGAAGGTATGCTCATGGGCATCCGTATCTCTGGCTACATCTCTGAATCCGGAATGATGAATTGTGGCTCAGGCTCGCTTGAACTGCTGGCTACAACTCTGAACAGGGAATGAGAGATTGTGGCTCAGGCTCGCTTGATCTGTCGTCGAAGCTTGTACATGACCACCATTTTCCCCCTTGTCAGGGACAAGGTGAGATGATGGCGAAAACTCAACTGCAAGTTTGTTCAATATGCGTGAACAAGTTCTAACATGTGTTGTAAACATCTTCTTGGCTGCTGATGCCCATTGCCAAGAAGCGATCCATCCAAGATGAATCTTGGTTCTTGCAGGAGGCTTGTGTCTGAAGCATCTGTCTGAAGAATGGGTGTGCCAACCACAGTGCTTGCATGGATGAAGATCAAAACATTGATCTTTCATATGGCCAACTCGATCACAGTGTTGGCATTTCTCAATCTATTGTCGTGGAAGTGGAACAGGATCTGGAACAGCTGTAGGTGAACTGTCATACAGGAATCTGACACTCTGAAATATGATGGGCTTGGTGTAGTCCGGAATATGAAAGGACACATCCTTGTCATATCCAAGACCAGTTCTGTGCTTGTTGTGGACAAGCTCTTCCCAAGGTCTGATGATGGGCTTAGGAAGTGCAGGCTGAGTGGCTGCATCTGCATGTAAATCTGCTCTAGTACAAGGCACTGAATGGGAATCAACTGAAACTTTACTGACATGCTGCTGATGGGAGTCAATCTCAATCTTCTGAACAGAAACAGGTTCAGAATGGTGACTCTTTTGCTGAAGTTCTTCTTGCTGAAGCTGAGTTTCCAACTGCAAAAACTCAATCTTTTCATGTGCATCTTGCAAACAACTGTGAATTTTACAAAGAGCATCCTTGCTCATTTCTATCATATCATGAACATTTGAATGAATGAGGGCATTCAACAACATTAATGCCTCATTGATTTTGGCCATTTTCAACAATTTAGGCTCAAAAATGAATGAAAGGGTGTCGGTTTCAACCGAAAATGCACCCATTTACAATATGATTCAACAATAAATACAAATGACTCCAAAGAATTTCCAACTATGGAAATCTCAACGTACAAAATCTGCTCCTCAAATGATGGAGGGTAATCAACAATGACTTACATCAACAACTCAAATTCACTGATTCCAACTATGAATGAAGAGGCAAATTGCACTCAAAATACAATGTCAATATCTCTGCAAAATGAATGTGTAGCAAAAACAACTGTGCAACTGAATTTTTCCTTCAAATAACTATTTTCAATGATGCCAAACTTGTCTTCAAATGTGAAATCTTCAAAAAATCACCCTTATGTCAATGCCACAAATCACAATGTAAAATCTACCAATTTCTCTATGTCATTCAGTCCATCTTCTTCATATGTCAAATCTTCTTTTACTGCTGTTCTTATTCTCTCTCTCCTCTCTCTCTCTTTGCTGTTTTTGTTTTTTTTTTTAATAATTTTTTTTTTAATTAATTAAAAATTAATTAAAAAATGGGAATAGTTAGAAATGAGAAGGGAAAAAAATTTAAAGGTGGTGGGGGAGAGGAATTAATAGTGAAATTAAAAAATGGGGGGGTGCAGATATTGTATGGAGGGAGAGTTATTATGTGAAAAGGGGGGGGGGGAGTGTAAAAAAGAGAGGGATTTAAAAAAAAATTAGAATTCGAATTAAAAATTGGGGGGTGGACTTTTAATTGGGGGGAGGGGCATATATTAAAGGAGATGGGGAATTTAAAATGGGATGGGATTGATTTTAATGAGTGGGAGAAGTCGTATTATAAAATGGAGGAGGGAGTATTAAAAAGATTTAAAATTTTTAAAACGAATTTAAGGGGTGGAGATTTAAAGGAGATGGGGTATTAAATGAGAGGGGAGTTAATTAAAATAAATTTAAAAGGAGATGGGGAGGGGTTTTATTAATGGGGAGGGGGGATTATTATATGGCAAAATTTATTAAATGGAGTGGGAAGTCGTATTATGGGAGGGAAGCGTTAAAAAATTTTAGGAGGGGCGTAAGGTGAGGGGTCGAGGGTGTAAAGGGGAGGTAGAGTAATGCAGGCGGGAGGGCAGAAGCGCAGGGCCGAGTGAGAAGGGCAGGCGTAGAGTTAGGGGACAGGGAGTGGTAAGGCAAGGTAGTGAGGGCGTAGGCTTGTGCGAGTAGTGGCGTAGGGAGTGCAGATATGCCGTGAGGGAGCGGTGTCGAGAGTTGGGATGGCCGTGGAGCAAGGGTGAGGGCCGGAGTATGAGGGTCGTGAGGTAGAAGGGGAGAGCGCGTAGTTGAGGCAGAGTGCAGGTGCGTTGGGTGGGGCGTATGTGGTGAATGCAGGGTTTGGGCGATGGGTAGCTGCAGAGATTTTTTTTGTTTTTTTGTTTTTTTTTGTTTTTTTATTTTATTTTTAAATTAAAACAGCAGAGGAGTAAGGCAAAGTAGAGAGAATTTTTCTTTCAGTAGCAGAAAATGTACTTTCAGCAGCAGAATTTAGAGAACTCTGAAATTTCATAAATTTCTTCAAAAAACTCTGTTTAAACTATTTTCCAGCAGCTTAAGAATGTAGAGATGAAGAGTTTTCCAGCAGAAAAAACTGAGAATTGTAGAGACTTTTAATGGGAAAACTCAGAAATCTTTACTTCAAAAATTGCAGAGGGCCATATAGCAGCAGAAAAACTCAGAATTCTCAGCAATCTTCCAATGAAAATTCAGAAATATTTCCAGTAAAAACCCAGAAACTTGTTCAGAAATCCAATTTAAATAGTATCCAGCAGCTCTTCAAATGCAGAATTTAAAATGCAGAAATTGCAGAGAAAAGATCAGAATTTAGAAAACCTTCAGATGGGCACATCTGCTTCTCTTCAAAACCAATGCTGAATGGGGGGGCAAATTTTCTGAATGCTGCTCGTTCTCCAAAACACCTTTCTGAATGTGGCAAAAAGACTGCTACAAACACTTGAGTGCTGCAAAAAAAACAAACAATTTTTGCAGATATGCATAGGCCATAAAGACAAATGGCTCACTCAAAGTGGAGCAGGGCCAGAAATCTCTAGCTCCGATACCATGTTAAACACCATGTTAAGGCACACACATGGTGTATGAGGAAGAATAACACACACACACAAGAGACTCAACACAATGAAGGATAAGCGTGAGGCTTTCTTATTTTCCATTATACAAAGATGTACATTTATAGTACAATGGTGTGACTCTTGGTTTCACATTCCAAGGTCACTTGGACTCCATTGTGACTTTTCATATTCCACACCTACCCATGTAGGATTAGGTGTTCCAACAACTTTCATTAATAATAATTATAAACGATTAATTTAGTTGTATATTCATTTTATTTGTGTTCATCATTAATAAATATAAAATACTAATTTAGTATTTTCAGATTGATTTTATGTGTTCATTATTAATCAACATAAATTAATTACTATGATTTTGCGACTAAATTAAAAAACTGTCATACAAAGTTCATCTAATATGAAAATGCAAAGTTGCATATATTGATTGTAATACTAAATAATATCAAGTACAACTATAAATAATTTCAACCACATAAATTATATTATATGAAATTTCAAGTATTACAATATGAGTTTCCAACTTAATATTGGTTGGACTACAATTTACACTTGATATATTGTTTCATCACATCAAAACATTATCATTGTGTTGTCAAAGAATTACAAGTGAATTCACCAACTCTGAAGACTTGAACATTAGTCTCTATGTGTGTCTCATGTGGGATATTGGCTTTAAGGGTATCACCATATTGGTTCTCTTCTCTCTTTTTTTTTTTTTTTGCATTTGTTGCTCCAGTGTTATTGTTCCTCTCTTTCTTCAATTCTCGCTTCTTACCATCAATACTTAGTTCTTCTTCTGAAAACGAAAGAATATACAATGTAGAGTATAAGACATAAATGATGATGACCATTGGAATATAAACTGAAGTAGACTATAAAAAATTTATGACATATATCTCAACATCGGGAATGTCAATGCCATATTTCCCGAGAAAAGCAAGAAACTCGAACAAGTTTTCTTCAGTTGGGCGATAGTGACCACAATGTGGCGAAATGACTTGTATACACAAAGAAAATAAAACATCACATTAGTAACTTCATATTCAACCTTCAGGAAAATTTTAGGCATAATCATGCCAACTAAGTTACATGCTAAAAAGCTTAAGTTGTAGATAACACATGAAAACAAATAATATAAGGTGTAATGTCTAACCCTTGTTGTTTTATTCTCAATAGCATTTCATTCTCTGACGCATCTTGTGCTCAAATAACAACATAAAAGTAAATGTTTTTAATAGTCATGAAAATATTTTAATAAAAAATAACTAAAGTGATTGCAATCGATGTCGTGTAATACTAATTTCTTCTTCAAGCTTTGGATGTTGTTTAAATGGACATGATACCAAGTATTTTCAATTTCATAGTTATAAGATAAGAAAAAAAAATCAGAGGACATTCAAAATACAATAAAAAATAAAGAAAATATATCATGGAACATTCAAAATACAATAAAAAATAAAGAAAATATATCATGGAATGGACATTGCAATTATAAAAAATATGTTTACCTTTCCATCAATGTCTAGAATTCATATAACATTTTCTTTCCCAAAATAACCATGAGGTGAAAAAATCACAACATTAAAAACCATAGGAATCCCTACTAGAAACATTTCCAAAGTTGATGGATCATGGGACTGAAGGATCTCCAACAACAAATGAATCATATCCAAGACATGTTATGCATTGTCTCGCCATCCTTTTTCCAATCCCATTTCCTATAACCTACCCACACCAAAGTAAAGTTACAATCAAATATAGGAATTGCCATTTGTTTTTATCTTATATATATATATATAATATTTGAATATAATTTATTTCCAGAACATATTAATTCATATTTAAAGTCCTCTTATCATGAGATGGTATCAATCAAGTAGGACATCAGAAAAATCGACCTCAATGAAGTCTTCAAACAATTCCTACAATATCAATATTTTTCTTGCTATGATA
The DNA here is from genome assembly GCA_034641835.2 of Pinus albicaulis. Lineage (NCBI taxonomy): Eukaryota > Viridiplantae > Streptophyta > Pinopsida > Pinales > Pinaceae > Pinus > Pinus albicaulis. The sequence goes on from CM076582.1 coordinate 1,391,384,086, forward strand.
TCTTGGGTAGAAAAAATAGCATATCCGCAAAACAAAAAGTCATATTACTTTTGTTCAAACTCATATATGGCATACTCTTACACAAATTTTTAAGATGTTCATCTTCCTTTACCAAAGGAGACCGTAGCTTGGTTAAACTTTGTATACTTTCATTCAACATCAATTCCTGCAAGATAAATTTGACACATTATTCTTTCCCATTTATCAACATGCTACAAACGATAAATTGAAAGTCACATAAAACTAAGCGCAAACTCATTTCTAACAAAAAAAACAAACAAAATTTTGAACCCTCAGTTAAACTGAGGGGGGGGGGGTGAATCCATTTAATACATTCATGGTCTTTTAAAAACTTATTTACACCTTCATTTCATGATCAAATTAATGTATAATGAACCAATAATCTTAATATGTGAGCAGCAGGTATTAAGTAGATTAAATACAGATATCAACACATAATCATCATGCACATAGACAACATATATAAGTGGAAACCCATAAGGGAGAAGACCACATCTTATTATTGTTGTGATGAAAAGGCAAGCTCCAACTCCCTCTCAGCATTGATTTTCTGTAGGCTCCAACCTATAGGAGGCTACTACCTCAAATTCTGCAAGCTACAACTTGCAAGGAAGCTCCAACTCCCATATGTTTTCTACAGGCTCCAACCCACAAGTGGCTCCTACCTCAACCAGCTCCAACTGGACATCTATCAAGCTACAACTTGAAATGGAAGCACCAACTTCCATGTATTTTCTGTAGGCTACAACCCACAGGAGGCTCCTACCTCAACCAGCTACAACTGGACATATATCAAGCTACAACTTGATATGGAATTACCAACTTCCTCACTCTACAATAAAATCATATGCTGATTTACCTGGATATCAGCTCTGTTTTTCTCCTTCTTCACTGCTGACCTTCCAGCCTTTATATCCGCTTTAAATCATTTCAGGATCTTCAGAGCTTCTTTGTCTTCTCCTTCTTCTTCTTCCACTCTCTAACCTGCTAATGCATATGACAATAACATCATTTATAGAGATCACCCTCTCGCTATTTTCATTCCACATGGGAATATGAAATGAACAGGCGCGACTCTTTGCCTTCCACCTTCTCATTTTCTCACTAATCATTTTAGGAGGTTACAACACTGTCTACTCATTTCAGAATTAAATTGGAGTTTTTCTTTGCCTACAAATACTTTCCTTTGCATCACAAACAATATAAAAATAATCAATGAATTTACATTTATAGTTACAATAGTATTTCAACTCAGCCCTTTAAGCTTATTGATTTTCTGTTCATCTTGTCTTCTCTACCTGCTATCCCTTTGTCTTCTCTGCTTGCTGTTATATTTCTAACTGTGCTGCTGCATTACTGTCTTAGCCCGACTTGATCCATGCCTTTATGCTTTACACCGCCTCTGCCTATTGTACATCTTACCTGTAGCATTCTATGCTCTTCTATGATCCTTTGCTCTGTGTCGGGTTACTTACCCTAGTCTCCTTTTGCCGACGTTCAGTCTTTGTTATCAAAATCCCGCAGCTGCATAACACCTCTGCACGAGTGTCGAGTCATTTTCCCAGAGTTTTCTCTCTTGCGTTCAACCGTTCCTTTGTTACCCGAGTCATCCTCTACTTCCAATGTTTTCTTCATAAAATTACATAGCCCTGGACTTGAAATACATCAGATCTTGACTTCGAACGTTATCGCATCCGGTCTCATGTCGTATTTCGATGTATCAAATTTTTAATGTTATAATTCCCTTTTCAACCTCTGATGCGATTTAACACTAGAAAGGCTTGACCTGCATGCTTAACTTTGGTTAAAGGGTCCCACAACGTGGTGACCAATCATAGCGCATCGCATTTCGGTTGCCCACAAGTTTGAATGTTTTGCAACAATCGTATCTCCTATTTTCTGCGATATGCGATTGCATAACATCGCATCCAACTTACTGTGCGAACTCTTAAGTACAAACCATGAAATCTGCGATGTGCACTCATGCACAATGCCGCCACATGGTCTCCCCTCATTGCATCGCATATTCTAACCTTACCGCATTGCAAACAAATTAACATTCCTTAGCACTATTTGCTAACATTTGTGATTTGCGGGCCTGCGATTCACCATCCGCCGCTGATCTGCCCCCAGATCTAACAGTCCTCATCTGATCGCACTTCACACTTCATAAGATTTACTTTATGGTTATATTCTATTTCTTGCGATCTACGAAGTTGCACCATGCCAACATGTGTCTTCTCCATTTCACATCGCAAATACTTTAACTTACCATGCGACGCCTTAATGCTAAACTCTTAAATGTTGCAATTTGTGATTCGATCTCTACCGTCCATCTCTCGCCTTCACTTTTGCGATGTAATCCTGATAGTCTGTTCCCCTCCTTTGGAAATTTTCTAAGTGATCTCTGCCTTAGTCGATTTCTGTTCTTCAAACTGTCGCCGCTTTATAACACAGGTTCCTTCACGCTACTCCTCCTGAACTTGTTCGGAGTTTTCAATGCGATTCTCTCCTGAGATTTATAATGGCGTCACTCTGCAACACCGGTTCCTCCACAGTACCCCTCTTTGAGATTTATTCAGTTTCTAAGTGCGTTGATCTCTCCTGAGCTTGTTCTTTTATTTTCTATTCACTCCAACTTGGGATTCTTTCGCTTGTTGCACGCCTTTGCTGCTTCTCTGCTGCCTTCGCTGCCTCTGTTGCCTCTGCTTCTTTGCTGCCTCTTCTTCTTTGTTGCCTATACTGCTTCTGCTTCTTTACTACCTCTCTTCTGCCATTCCTGCCTTGCTGCCTCTGCCTCTGCTTCTTTGGGCATTGTTTCATGATCTGCTCCTTTGTCTTATAGCTGGTTCTCTGCTCTTTTGCCATCAACGATGATTTTGGTGTTTCTCCTTTCTGTACCTTTTCCATGAATGAAAATATTTCCAAAAATATCTTCCTTTGGCGTTGATGGCAATACTCCAATACTTCCTCCAGGACTTCCTCCCCTTCTCATTTTGAGAGGTGTCTTTTCTTCCTCTGCTTGATTTTCCTCCCCCTTTGACATCAATAGCAAAGGGTTGCACATTTCCTAGTGTGGTTTCTATATTTTCATAATACTCTAATCTTGAGGACCTGTACCATGCACTGCTCCATTTCTCTAGATCTTATGTGACAACTTTTATTGATTGCTCTCCCCCTGGAATGATGCTTACTTTTCTGATACTGACTATCACTTGTCTATTGCACTTATCCCGTTCCTTGTATTGCAGCCTTTGCTGGTGTATTTCCAACATTACACACACACACACACACACACACACACACACACACACACATATATATATTTTGATTTCTGATCATATCAGAGAGTAACATCTGTAGACACTACCCCTAGTTTGTCTGTTAGATATTCGAATGGTTCTTTAGCAAGAGGTTTTGTGAATATGTCTGCTGTTTGTTCCTTTGTTGGTACATACTCCAACTTCACTATTTTCTGTGCTACTTGTTCTCTGAGGAAGTGGTACTTTATTGGAATGTGCTTTTTTTTCGAATGAAGTACAAGATTTTTTTATATACTTATAGCACTAGTATTGTCACATTTGATAGAAATGGGTTCATCGATGCGTACCTCCATGTCTTGGAGAGTTTGTTTCATCCACATTACTTGTGTGCAACAAGATGTTGCTACTATGTATTAGGCTGCTTCTGCTATAGATAGATAGACAAAAGTTTGCTTCTTGCTTAGCCATGCCACGAGACTTTCTCCCAAATAAAATGCACCTCCACTTGCGCTTTTCCTGTCATCCACACAACTGGCCCAATATGCTTTTGTGTATGCTGTCAATGTGAAGTATTTTCCTTTTGGATACCATAGGCCATAATGTGCAGTTCCTTGCAGATATCTGAATATCCTCTTGATTGCTAGCAACTGATTTTTTTTTGGTGCTGATTGATATCTTGCCACAAGTACTAATGCCAACAGAATGTCCGGTCTAGATGGAGTTAGGTATAGCAAAATTCCTATCATGGATATTTAAAGTCTTTGATCTACATCTACAGATCCATCATCAGCACATAGTTTGCATCCAGTGATCATGGGAGTTGACACAAGTTTGCAGTCCTCCATTTGGAACCTTTTCAACATTTCTCTTAAGTATTTTTCTTGTGAAATGAATATTCACGTGTTCTTTTGTAGAATTTGAAGTCCTAAATAGAAGGCGAGCTCTCCAATCATAGACATTTCAAATTCTGATTTCATCTCTTTTGCAAATCCTTTTTCTAACGCATATTTGTTGGTACCAAACATGATGTCATCTGCATATACTACTACAATTAAGAGTTCATTTTCATCAGCCTTTATGTACAAATTGCTTTCTACTCCTCCTTTCTGAACCCTTATTTTTGTAAGTATTTGTCCAACCTTGAATACCATGCACGTGGATCTTGCTACAGACCATATAAGGCTTTCTTTAATCTGCACACATAGTCATGTTTATCTGTTAAGGAGAATCCTTTAGGTTGTTCCATGTAGAATTCTTCCTCTAAATCTCCATTAAGGAAGGCAGACTTCACATCCATTTGATATACCCTGAAATCATGATAGCATGCAAAGGCCAAAAACATTTTGATTGCTTCCATTATTGGTCCAGGGGCAAAGGTTTCATCATAATCAAGTCCTTTGATTTGAGAATATCCCTTTCATACAAGTCTGGCTTTATTTCTGATTACCTGACCTTGTTCATTGATCTTATTCTTGAAAATCCATTTTGTGCCAATGACATTTTTCCCAATGGGTCTTTTCTTTAATTCCTAGGTATTGTTCTTTTCGATTTGGTCTAGTTCTTCATTCATAACATTTACCCAATTTTTGTCCTTACTGGCTTCATCGAAATTATTTGGTTCTATTTGTGACAGCATGGCTAGGTACACTTCCTCGGTCTGTTCAGCTAGCTGTCTTCTAGTCTGGACTCCTGCACTCTTGTGTCCAATGATTTTATCTTTTGTATAGTTCTTCTGAGTGTGTCTTGAGGGACCTTTTGAGTTTAATTAAATCTCTTTAGTTGTCTTACTCTGTTCTTCATTTTCTTGATTCTCATCTGGAGGATTGCCACAACTTGTGCTTCTGGTTTTGTTTGGTAGATCTTCGTCGAATCTCACATCAATGCTTTCCACTATTTTATGCGGTCTTTTGTTGTAGCACTTGTATCCCTTACTCTTGGATGCATATCCCAGAAATATTCCTTCATTAGCTCTTGCATCATACTTCCCCAAATTTTCATCATTATTATTTATGAAAAATTTGCTGCCAAAGACTCTAAAGTGCTTGATTGATGTTGGTTTCCCATGCCATAATTCATATGGAGTCTTGTCACAGTCTGGTCTAAGATGAGCTTTGTTAAGAATATGAAAAAATGTGTGTACTGCTTCTGCTTAGTAGGTTTGGGGAATGTTTCTTTCTTGCATCATTGCTCTGGCACTCTGTTGTACTAACTTGTTTTTCCTCTCTACCACTCCATTCTGCTAAGGTGTACCTACCATTGTAAACTGTTTCTTTATCCCACATTTATTTCATAGGTCCACAAAGTCATCGTCTATGAATTAACCTCCTCTATCTGATCTGATGCATTTTAGCTTACATCTAGTTTGATTTTCTGCCAGTGCTTTGAAGGTATTGAATTTCTCAAGTGCTTCAGATTTATATTTGAGAACTGCCACCCACGTCAATATGGAAAAATCATGTATTATTAGCATGAAATATGTGTAGAAATTATATGCACTAAGAATGCATATTTCCTAGATTCACCTGATCTCACACTATTTAACTTTATGAAGATACTGAATCATTCCACTTGTTAATCTTTTGCAGAAAATTAATTGCACACACATGTAAAGCATAAATAAAATAATCGCACATAACACAATTTTTTTTAACCGGGAAATCCTGAAGCTGAAAACCCAAACTATATATTATGTATCATGGAATCATATGAAAATCCTCATACAAAGTTTATCAAGCTCTCAGTACAGTACAATCGTCATACACTAATCAGGAACAATCTTGAAAATCCATGCACCGATCTCTGCCTCCTGCTAGCCTGCTTCCATTGCATAATCCCTGCTGAAGAACAACTCTGAATGAATTTGAATTACTCTTTCCTTGACTGCGCAATCCTCATTGGAAACTCCAATGTGTGTGTGATGCATTCAATGCATCACTATGGTCACAACAGATAGTATATCTTGCCATTTCACCTACCTCTCCACTGGGTCTCCACTGAAACTGCCATGGACTATAGTTAACTGCTGTATTCTTCAGTTGATTAATGATTTATTATTTGTGAATTAATTAACTAATTAATTCACTCCACTCTCACTAGTGTATCAATCAGTTAGACTAGATACAACTAGCTCAACTGAGTCTAACTGAGTTAAAACTGAATACAACTCCATAACTACTTCTTCCAACTGTGTCATAACTCTGCCACTTGAGTTCTAACTGAGTCCTCCATGCATTAGCTCCAGTAAACCCTTGGGAATTGCGTAATTCCAATGGTCCGTGATGTGCCACATGGTGCCCTTTGAAACAAAGTGCTCCAAGAGAATAAGTTGCTGTTTAGTGTCTGATTATTATTAAGAGCTAATAATAATCGACATGCATCTATTTTTAGATCATCGATCTATAAATAGACTTCGCCCAATATTATAAAAATAGAATTTCATCTATTTTTCCAACTTGATTAACCATCCACAAATAGCATCCTGCAACTTCTGAAATATGATCGCTATGTCCAAAAATAGACTTGCACCAAAAATAGCCTGCGGGCCCACATAGTGAAGGCGACTCTTTTCACTAAGCTCATCATCTTGTTGAATCTCAACACTCCCTCTCAATAAGATAGGGATTATCCTTCACCTCGATCCTTCCTCTATGATATTTGAATTTTCTCCTGGTGAGCGCCTTCGTCAGAATATCTGCATCCTGATCCTTCGTAGTAATGTACTGAAGCAACATGATCTTCCGCTGCACACAATCTCTGATATGATGATACCGGATATCAATATGTTTATATCTATCATGAAACACAATATTAACCGAGAGTTTAATGCAACTATGATTATCACAATGTATCACTGTGGGATCTAAATGTGAACCGAATAAACCAACCAAAATCTTCCTCATCTAGATAGCCTGACATGCAGCTTGACTTGCTGCCATGTATTCCGCTTCCACTGAACTGAGTGCCACGGATCTTTTTTTCCTGCTGTACCAAGAAACTGCCATAGATCCGATACTGAAAATCCCCCCTGATGTGCTCTTTTTGTCTGTTGGGCTTCCTGCCCAATTTGCATCCGTGAAGCCATGCAACTTCACCTCATCTGTCTGTCTGTACCATAAACCATACTCAGATGCGCCCCTGAGATATCTCAGGACATGCTTGCCTTCCTTCCAAAAGAGCTTGGTAGGCTTAACCATCACTTGTGAAAGCTGGTTCACTGCATAGCATATGTCCGGTCTTGTATTAACTAAATACATGAGCGAACCCACCAACTGTCGATAAACAGTGGCATCCACTACCTCTACCGATGTATCATCCTCTTTCTTCCAATTTCCTGGAAGAGGAGTATCGATAGGCTTGCAGCCTTGCATGTGAAACTTCTCCAGTATCTCCTGGGCATAATTTCCTTGAGACACAAACTATTCACCTTCCCGCTGCCATATTTCCAATCCAAGGAAATAATGAAGGAGGCCCAAATCCTTCATCTCAAACTCCTTTGCAAGATCTGCCTTGCATGAGTGTATCAACTTCTCATCACCTGTTAGTATTAAATCATCAACATAAAGTACAATGATTAAAAGCTTACCCTCCACCACACTCTGGTACAGGTTTGCATCCGCCTCACTCTTGGTGAAGCCAAGTCCAGTGAAATAGCTGTTGATCTGAGTGTACCAAGCACAGGGTGCTTATAAGCCCATACAACGCTCTTTTGAGCCTGAACACATGTGACTCGCTGCTGAATATCTCTAATCCTTCAGGATGCTCAATGTACACCTCTTCCTCAATGATCCCATTAAGGAACACAGTCTTCACATCCATCTGATGAATGTGCCAACCCATCTGCGCTGAGAGAGCAAGGATGGTCCGTATGGAAGAATACCGTGCGACAAGTGCAAAGGTTTCTTCATAGGCAATCCCCTCAATTTGTGAGAAGCCCCGGGCAACAAATCTTGCCTTATACTTCTCGACACTCCCATCAGCAGCTTGATTTACCTTGTAGATCCATCTTGATCCTACCACTGATTTTCCCACCGGCCTTGGAACAATCTCCCAAGCATTGTTTCTGACAATGGAGTTATACTCCTCCACCATGGCATCTACCCATGTGGGCTCCTGCACTGCTTCTTCGAAAGAAGATGGCTCTGTCATGATACACTTGCTCATAAGAGCCATGTATCCAATAAATCGGTCACGTGACTGTCTCTATCTGTGCTGTGATGTAGGGACTCCTACATTCAGTGCCGCGTCAAGCTTCAGTCTCTCAGCTTCTGTGGTATGCTTTCAGCCTTGTCTGATGTTTGGTTCTGCATGAGTGGACTCCTCCACTCCATGAATCTCTTCTTGTGGCTGATCCACATCTAGAGGCTCATCTTTGGGAACAAGAAGTTCCTCCTCCGCATGCAAGTGTAGCTCCCTCTCAAGCGACAAATTCATGGCTTTCACCTCATTGAATTTTATATCCCGTCACACAACAATCATCCGACTGTCTGGAAAATACACATGATAATTATGGGGTGTTTCTGTGTGCCCCACAAATATCCCAACTTCTGCAGTCCGCTCCAACTTTTTCCTGGCGTCCTTTGTCACATGAATGTAAACAGGTGAGCCAAAAATCTTCAAATGAGAAATATCAGGCTTCTTACTAGTAAAAGCTTCTTCAGGTGTACTCATGCCAAGTACTCTATGAGGACAACGGTTTTTCACATAAACTGCAGTGTTGCATGCTTCCACCCACAAGTGCATCGGTAGGCCCTGGTCATGCAACATCTCTCGTGCAGCACCCACGATCGTTCTGTTCTTCCTCTCCGTGACCCCATTCTACTGTGGGTTATGAGGCGCTATGAGTTATGTTCGAATTCCTTCTTTGCTACAGAAGTATTTGAATTCGCCTGATATGTATTCACCACCATTATCGCTCCGTAGAGCTTTCACTCGCTTCCCCGAATCCTTCTCCACCAATGCCTTGAACTCACAGAACTTTGAGAACGTTTCACTCTTCTTCTACATGAATAAGATCCAGCATCTACGAGAATATTCATCAACAAATATAACATAATACCTGTGTTTTTCCGTTGAATCAATCGATAAAGGTCCACACACATCTGTGTGAATTCTCTCCAGGATCACTGAAGCAAGGTTCTCCTTCTCATGAAAGTTGGTCTTCACAAAATTACCCATAGTACATCCCTTGCACTGATCTGACTGTACAAGAGTACCCTTGGGAAGTCCAGTAGAAATCTGCTGCAAAATATTCAAAGCGCCATGGTGAAGATGGCCCAATCTCCTGTGCCATAATTTGCCCTCATCCCGGCTCACCACTTCTTATGCTTTGCCCACCATTGTAGCGCAACCATCTACCTCCAACTTGTAGAGATTATTAATTTGAACCCCTATCTTCTTGGTTTGACCCATTGTTTTATGTCAAAGGAAGGCTTTTCCCTCACTGAAAACAACATCATAACCTCTGTCTTCCATCATTGCGACCGAGACCAAGTTCTTCTTCAGACCTAGAACATGCATAACATTCTTAAACAAGGATGGATTACCAGAATCCCTCTCAAAGGTAATGGTCCCAATGCTAATCGCAATGTACCGACCATCGTCACCCATCTCTATATGCATCTGGAGGTCCTTCTCCTCCAATTCACTAAACAACTCTTTGTCTCCCGTCATATGGAAAGACGCACCACTATCAAAATACCACACCGATCCCATACAGCTTGAAACCAAGCATGCGATCAAGGAAAAATCAAGTTCAAATTGCGAGGCTAAGGCCTCTCCAGCTGCAAATCTAGTAGCCTTCTTGTTCTTCTTCTTCTGTGGATAGTTAGTGGCAAAATGTCCATGTTCGTGACAGTGAAAACACTTCACTTTGGATAAATTCTGCTTCTTGCCTTTAGCATTGGATTTTTAAGGATGTTTCTTCCCCTTCCCTTTCCTTGATTTCACAGCCAAAGTGAAATTCTCTTCATCTTCATTCTTTGATGAAGATCCATCCCTGGTACCCCGCCTTATCTCCTCCTGCACAAGATTCGACCAAAGTCGCTCCCATCCCGACAGTTTCTCCTATCCATTGACAGAGTCTTCGTAGATATGCCAACTCTTCGGAAGCCCAAGGAGAGCCAAGCTCACCAAGTCTTCATGATCAGCAATAACCCCCACACTTCCTAGTTCATCCGTGCAGTGGACAAACTTCGTGAGGTATTTTGGAATACTGTCGCCTTTCTCCATTTTTATTTTTTTGAGCTTGTCTTGAAGCGCCAACTTCCTATGGTCACTTCTGCTTTGGAAAAAGTCTGTCAAATCCTTCCACATTAAGAATGGAGTGGCTTTCCCATGAAGGCTGGACACAATATGGTCCTTCACACCTTCCAACAGAATCCTTCTTGTCTTTGCTGTCTTCTTTTGCCATGCGTCAAGTAATGCAACATCGCTAGATACCGGCTTAGGAACATCGCTATCGATGAAATCCTTCAGTCCATTATCCTCCAGCACTGCCTCCATCTTGTCCTTCCAGGCTATGTAATTCAAGCTCCCATCAAGGGCATACTCCAATCACAACCCATTGAAAGCCATTTCAATGTATACTCAACTTCTGCACCAAGAATCTTCTATAGAAAATTCGAATTGTCCACTAGCACAAAATCACTTTACAATTGCAATCTTCAATCAACAATGCTACGATACCATGTAGAAATTTTATGAAATAAGCATGCATATGTCCTAGATTCACATGATCTCACACTATTTAACTTTATGCAAGATACTGAATCATTCCACTTATTAATCTTTTGCGGAAAATTAATTGCACACACATGTAAAGCATAAATAAAATAATCGCACATAACATAGTTGTTTTTAACCGGGAAAGCCTGAAGATGAAAACCCCAATTATATATTATGTATCATGGAATCATATGACAATCCTCATACAAAGCTTATCAAGCTCTCAGTACAGTACAATCGTCATACACTAATCAAGAACAATCTTGCAAATCCATACACCGATCTCTGCCTCCTGCTAGCCTGCCTCCACTGTGCAATCCCTGCTGAAGAATAGCTCTGAATGAATTCAAATTACTCTTTCCTTGACTGCGCAATCCTCATTGGAAACTCCAATGTGTGTGTGATGCAATCAATGCATCACTATGGTCACAAAAGATAGTCTATCTTGCCCTTTCACCTACCTCTCCACTGGATCTCCACTGAAACTGCCATGCACTGTAGTTAACTGCTATATTGTTCAGTTGATTAATGAGTTATTATTTGTGAATTAATTAACTAATTAATTCACTCCACTCTCACTAGTGTATCAATCAGTTAGACTAGATACAACTAGCTCAACTGAGTCTAATTGAGTTAAACTGAATACAACTCCATAACTACTTCTTCCAATTGTGTCATAACTCTGCCACTTGAGTTCTAATTGAGTCCTCCATGCATTAGCTCCAGTAAACCATTTGGAATTGCGTAATTCCCTCAATCCACTGATGTGCCACATTTGTGCACTGAAACAAAGTGCTCCAAGAGAATAAGTTGCTGTTTAGTGTCTGATTATTATTAAGAGCTAATAATAATCGACATGCATCTATTTTTAGATCAACGATCCATAAATAGACTTCGCCCAATATTATAAAAATATAATTTCATCTATTTTTCCAACTTGATCAACCATCCACAAATAGCATCCTGCAACTTGTGAAATATGATCGCCATGTCTAAAAATAGACATAGTCTAAAAATAGACTTGTGCCAAAAATAGCCTGCGGGCCCACTTAGTGAAGGCGACTCTTTTCACTAAGCTCATCATCTTGTTGAATCTCAACAATATGATTCTCCACCTGGTGCATTAGTTCTTGAAGGTTCGCACAGGTGCATGTGTACAAGCTGAAGTGGCTTACCTGTAGATAGTTGGTATTTAGCCTTGAATGATGTGCGAGTTTGCTTGTCGAGTTGGCAGGACTTACAAATGGTATTTGGAGGCTTATTAATTGTGGGAAAATCTCTGACCGCTTTCTTCTTGCTCAATTTGATGATGTGGTCAAAGTTTAGATGTCCCTATATTCTATACCATAACCATGATTTGTCAATTTTGCTGATGTGGCATGCTGCATTCTCTTCTTCTACTATATAGACATTGCTCTCTATTCGAACACCTTTGATCAAGGTCTTTCCTGTGGTGATAGACCTTACTTCATAATATTAGGCTCTGAAGAGGACCTCACAACCTTTATCACACATTTGACTAAAACTTAGCAGATTGGCTTTCAGAACATCCAAAAATAATATATCCTGAGCCTCTCCTCTTCCATTGTTCAGGCTGACTGAGCCTTTTCCCTACTTTATCATTGCCAAATGTTACATTTCTAGATTTCTTTTCATCAAAGGTTATGAACTTGCTTCGGTCTCCAGTCATATGTTTTCAGCACCCACTGTCCACATAACATTGGATTTTCTGATCTTGAGCTATTAGAACTAGATCACACTTATTTAGCTTCTTTATCCATTGCATGCAGTTGTTAGTTTGGTAACTTTCCTGATGAGATGGATCACAATCTTTAAGAGGAAATTCGCGAGACTTGTGCCCAAATTTATGGTAGCTAAAACACTTGATTGTATTTATGAAAGGATTATGCATACGAGAGACTCCACCATTGTTCATAATTCCACTTGAGTTTCCATACACCAGTATCTGTATATATGTTCTGCACTCCATGGCTTTATGAATTAACCCTTTATAGTAAAAACAATACCCATAGAAGTAGTATCTGTCTCTGGTAGAGAGAGTTTATTGAGGTAATTTTTTTGTTTGTTGCATCTTTTGCTGGTTGGAATGGAGTTGCTTTATCTTATAGTATGCCGCAATATGTCCATTTTTGTGGCAGGCAGGGCAAGTGATTCTTCTCATAGGAGGAAGGAACCTCCTTTGACATCTTCCGAATTTGTTCAATTCGTCCTTAGTTGCGCATGAGTTTGTTGCAGTTGAATGTCTCTTCGTTTCGTTCTTTGTCACTAGAGGTTGCTGCTTATGTCCGATTGTTTCATTATATATCATGGTCTTGCTGCTTTCTAATCCTGTGGATCCCCTTTTTGCTGCTTCATTATCCTTTACAACTTTTACAAAAATGATATTCTTGTTATCTTGTACCTTGGATTTTCTAGTTTCTCCTTCATATCCTATCCCAGTCTTTATATGAGGAAGTATTTGAGCATTAGGAATTTTGTCCAAATGACGAGAGCTTTTCATTTGAGAAATATTCATAGTTAATTCAATTTGGACCTTTTCTAATTTCTTCCTCAGGCTTACCACTTCTTCTTCCAGCTTTTCTCGCTCTTGATTTTTATCCTTTATTTCTTTTCTCAAAATATCCTCTATTTTCTTTGATTCTTCTAGTTCAATCTTCAAATTAATAAGGTCTTCCGAATCTAGTTCTGTCTTAACATACTTTAAAAGAATCTCTTTCTGTTTCTTACTCTTAAGTTTAAGTCTATTTATTTCCTCCAGGGCACTAATTAGCTCCCCCTCAAGATCTACCTCACCTTCGTCTTCAAATTCCAGGAGATCTTCCTCAAGCTCTTCCTTGGCCATCGAGATAAATTTTGAAGTTCCTTCTTCATTGGGGGATTCATCTGAGCTTTCAGATGCATTGCTGTCTTGTTGAACATAGAATGATCTTCGATTAAATCTATTCCCTTTCGGCCTAGTGCTGAAATTGGTTTTCTCTTTCCCTCTTTACTGATTCTCCATTTTCTTATGAGGACATTTAGATGCATAGTGCCCCACTCTTCCACAATTAAAGCACTTAAATGGAAGCTTAAATTTATACTTACCTATTCCTTTCTCCAATCTTCTGAAAAATTTGGCCTCTTCTTCATCAGAGTAGGAGCATGTATCTTCCTTTTCTCCATTGCACTTATCTGCCTTAAAGGCTTCCTCCCTCACATTTGACTTCCCTTTTGGAAGTCTTATCTCATAGGTCGTCAAGTTTCCAAGCAATTGGTTCATGGTAAATTTTTCCCAGTTAGCTGTTTCTTCTATGGCAGAAACCTTAGGGTTAAACCTGGATGGTAAAGATCTCCACATCTTTTGTATAATTACACATTCTTTAATGGTTTCTCCTAGAGCTTTCATGTTATTCACAACTTATGCAACCTTTAAGAAGAAGCTGGCTACATCTTCTTCTTCATTCATTTTTACATTTTCAAACTGAGCTCTATAGGCTTCAGTTTGGCCGCCTTCACCTTTTTATCTCCATCATGGATAATTTCCAATGTATCCCAAATTTATTTGGCAGTCACACTGTGCATTACCTTGATAAATTCATACTCACACAGACCACTCAAAAGTGCATTCATTGCTTTTGCATTAGCTACAAAATCTTGTTTGGCATCTTTCTCTGTGTCAGAATCCTAATTCCATAGTAGCCCAAACTTCTATTCCTAGAGACATTATGTACCTCCTCATTCTTATTTTCCAGAAGGAATAGTTTGTGCAAGTAAAAAAGGGGGCTTTATTTGTTGAGCATCCATCTAGGCTAGCCATCTTGGGGACCTAGGATCTCCTTCCAGTTGTTAAACTGATATAGAGGGAACTTGCTCTGATACCAATTGTTAAACCCTTAGTTAAAATGAGGGGGGGGGGGGTGAATCAGTTTAATACATTCATGGTATTTTAAAAACTTTATTTTAAAACTTATTTACACCTTCATTTCATGATCAACTTAATGTATAATGAACCAACAATATTAATATGTGAGCAACATGTATTAAGCATATTAAATACATAATATCAACACATAATCATCATGCACATAGACAACAGATATAAGTGGAAACCCATAAGGGAGAAAACCACATCTTATTATTGTTGTGATGCAAAGGCAAGCTCCAACTCCCTCTCACCACTGATTTTCTGTAGTCTCCAACCTACATGAGGCTACTACCTCAAATTTTGCAAGCTACAACTTGAAAGGAAGCTCCAATTGCCATCTGTTTTTGGTAGGCTCCAAACCACAAGAGGCTCCTACCTTAACCAGCTCCAATTGGACATCTATCAAGCTATAACTTAAAATGGAAGCACCAACTCCCATGTATTTTCTGTAGGCTACAACCCACAGGAGGCTCCTACCTCAACCAAATACAACTCGACATCTATCAAGCTACAACTTGATATGGAAGCACCAACTTCCTCACTCTACAATAAAATCATATGCTGATTGACCTAGATATCAACTCTATTTTTCTCCTTCTTCACTACTGTCCTTCCAGCCTTTATATCTGCTTTAAATAATTTTTGGATCTTCACAAATTCTCTATCTGCTCCTTCTTATTATTCCACTCTCTAAATTGCTAATGCATATGACAGTAACATCATTTATAGAGATCACCCTCTCGCTATTTGCATTCCACATGGGAATATGAAATGAACAAGCATGACTCTTTGCCTTCCACCTTCTCATTTTCTTGCTCATCATTTCAGGAGGTTACAACACTGTATACTCATTTCATAATTAAATTGGAGTTTTGCTTTGCCTACAGAGACTTGCATTTGCATAAAAAACAATATAAAAATAATCAATGAATTTGCATTTACAGTTACAATAGTATTTCAATTCAGCCCTTTCAATGTCTTGCTTTTATGTTCATCTTGTCTTCTCTACCTGTAGTCCCTTTGTCTTCTCTGCCTGCTGTTACATTTCCAACTGTGTTGCTGCACTACTGTCTTAGCCCGAATTGACCCATGCCTTTATGCTTTACACCGCCTCTGCCTATTGCATATCTTACCTACAGTGTTATATGCTCTTCTATGCTCCTTTGCTCTGTGTCAGGTTACTTACCCGAGTCTCCTTCTGCCCACGTTCAATTTTTTTATTATCAAACTCCCGCAGCTGCATAACACCTCTTCATGAATGTCGGGTCATTTGCCCAGAGTTTTCTCTCTTGTGTTCATCCTTTCCTTTGTTGCAGGAGTCGTCCTCTGCTTCTAACGTTTTCTTCATAAAATCACATAAACTCGGACTTGAAATACATCAGATCTTGACTTCAAACGTTATTGCATTCGGTATCATGTCGTATTTCGGTGTATCAAAGTTTTAAAGTTATAATTCCCTTTTCAACCTCTGATGCGATTTAACACTAGAAAGGCTTGGCATACATGCTTAGCTTTGGTTGAAGGGTCCTACAACGTGGTGACCAATCACAACGCATCAAATTTTTCTTGCTCGCAAGTTTTAAGGTTTTGCAACAAACATATCTCCTCTTTTCTGTGATATGTGATCGCATCCCATCGCATCCAACTTACCATGCAAACTCTTAAGTACAAACCATGAAATTTGTGGTGTGCGCTCATGCGCAATGGTGCCACGTGGTCTCCCCTCATCGCGTTGCGTATTCTAACCTTACTGCATCGCAAACAAATTAACATTCCTTAACGCTATTTGCTAACATTTGCGATGTGCGGGCCCGCGATTCGCCGTTTGCCGTTGATCTTCCTCCAGATCTAGCGGTCCTCATCGGATCGCACTTCACACTTCATAAGATTTACTTTGTGGTTATATTCTATTTCTTGCGATCTATGAAGTTGCACCGTGCCAACACGTGTCTTCTCCATTTTGCATCGCAAATACTTTAACTTACCATGCGATGCCTTAATGCTAAACTATTAAATGTTGCGATTTGCGATTCGATCTCTGCCGTCCATCTCTCGCCTTCACTTTTGCGATCTAATCCTGATCGTCCATTCCCCTCGTTTGGAAATTTTCTAAGTGATCTCTGCCTTAGTCGATATATGTTCTTTATACTGTCGCCACTTTGTAACACAGGTTCCTTCACGCTACTCCTCCTGAGCTTGTTCAGATTTTTAAACACGATTCTCTCCTGAGTTTTATATTGTCGCTGCTCTGCAACACCGGTTCCTCCACGCTACTCCTCCCTGAGATTTATTCAATTTCTAAGTGCGTTGATCTCTCCTGATTTTATTCTTCTATTCGCTATTCACTCTGACTTGGGATTATTTCGCTTGCTACATGCCTTTGCTGCTTCTCTGCTGCCTTCATTGCCTCAGCTACCTTCGCTGCCTCTACTACCTTTGCTTCTTTTCTGCCTCTGCTTCTTTGTATCCTCTGCTGCCTCTCTGTTGCCTTTGCTGCTTTGCTTTGCTGCCTCTGCTTCTTTGTGAATTGTTTCATGATATGCTCCTTTGTCTTATAGCTGGTTCTTTGCTCTTTTTCCATCAACGATGATTATGGTGTTGCTCCTGTCTGTACCTTTGCCATCAATGACAATATTTCCAACACAAACAATGTCTCAAATATTTCACACCTCAGAAATTATTCTACCATGTGAATAGGCTAAATATGATATTATTTGAATCATCTTTAGCTCATATTTAATGGGATATTTGTATGTTTACCGTGATGTTAATTTGGTGTTCAAATCAATATATAAATACAAGTCATTATCAGTGAGATATATGTATAATTCAAAAGAATAACATTATAAGGTAGTGGTAAATCTAGAGACACAATCCTTTATTCATAGTGGTAAATGAGAGTGGACCCTCTCAAACTTATGTGATTGAGGGGCACTATCCATAAATAAATTATTGGTTGTATTAAACATTTGTGTTTAACCCATTTATTCTAAAGATTCAACCAGAGAACACATAGGCAAGGTCCTAAGACATCACCGAGCTTGGCAAGAAAGAAAGAGACACTCACTCTATGACGGTTTCATTATAGAGAGAAAAAACATCCTAGGGCTAACAACAACAAAATAACATAAAAAATATGGAAAAATACTCATACAGGTTGTGTTCCAAGTATACGATGAGATAATTTTATTTCTATCCTCCAAATGACCACAAAAGTCTTTCAAAGGCATTTATAGGATGGACGTTAACTGTCTAGAAAAAGAGAATATAAGCTAAGTTATCATTACAAATATAGATGTTATAAACTGAATATCTCTAAAATATCAGTACTGAGCAAGAGAAGAAAGGACAACAAGCCCTATTATAGCTTACAACTGAGGATGAGTAAGGGGATCAAGAGGCAGACAAAACAAAATATATTAAGAAATGCATCATAGAACTAATATGAATTCTATATTTTTAGAAAATTCTACACATTATATTAAAGAAGAAATCATTGTAGTTGGCATTTTTCAAAACAAAAATCCAGGAAACCAATCTCTAATAGAAATCAAACATGCAGGAGTATGTCCCATAAAATTTCAGTTTTTATTATATGAAAAGTTAAATTTGTAACATAGGAAGGAGCATTTAGATGGAGAAAACATGGAAAATGACATACTAAAACTCATCAAATACCAAAATTTCATAATGATTGGCATACACTAAGTTGACTTAGCTCACATTAATGATTTACTAATGAATGTAGTGGTTTATTAGTTGCAGATGTACAAAAGTCCCATATCAGAAAATGGTGGTCATCTCCAATAGACAAAAATGATACTTGTGCCTTAAATTCCATGCAACATCTTCCACAACACCTTCATGGACCTAAATTGACGTGAGGTCATCAAACATTTTCAACAAAGATAACAAAATTGGAATTGTAAAGTTAAAAATACAAATAAACATAAACACACCAACAAATCCCATTACATTTCTACAAAAAAAAAGAATGATAGTAAACATTAAGAATAATCCTGGTATCTTTTAATGGTCACATTTGTGGGGTTGTGAGCTTGGTTCTAATAGATTTACCTTTTTTTTATTCCATGCTACCATCATGTAAAACCAATGAACTTTAGGATGAAAATGGCTTTTGACACAACCTGAATAGCATGAAACATTAAAAAACTTAAATAAATTTTGAAGCCTAAAAACCTTTGTGTATTCAATTTTATATAGAATCCTTTGTTAAGCTGCAATTGACAGACAACAAAATATGAACCAAACCTATTATATGGGAACATTTATCCAACTCATGAAATTTGTTCAAATGCGAACCTAATGATAGAAAGAATTTATTATGATGGGTGGATTTATTTGTAGTCAGACACAAAGTTACTTTGAATAACACTGTCAAAATAACTCACCTTATATATTTTTTGGGCCTCAAGTACTTTGTTTTGGGCAAGTGCATTAATGTACCAAAAACATATTTGTGTTTCATATGAACCACTTAGAATATGGCCATGCTTGAAAGGGATCCATGATAAATCACACCCTTCTATATTATGACCCCTCAATTTGAGACCAAGATTACAACCACCATCTTAAGGGGGCTTTCATGGATGCTTGCTGTAGTCAAACACACAGACTTCTACACTAAGTTTTTTTGTGGAAATAATGAAAGGATTATGTGGCATGTATCAGGATGTATTGACCTATTGTGATTGAGTTATTTTATTACCTATTCCTTCAACAAAGAGCATCCACTGAGTAACCTAACCTAAATTACAAATATGGCATATTCACAACAATTTAATTATAAAGTTTCAATAACATTGAATTGAAAAAAACAGTTTCATCATAGACTATGAAAAAAGTTCGTCCCAAACATATAACAAATCCCAAATGTGTGGACAACATTAAACAATGTGATAAAATAGCAACTTTGAATACCAAAAAAATATTTTCAATATTTTCCTTTCCAATAAATGAAAAGAAAAGTAATCACATTGTACAACAATAACCACTGTTCATCATAAGGGTGGCAAATTATTATAATCATAAGGAAATGTTATGAAAAAATCATATTTTTTTGCGAATATACACTGAACTAGTAATCAACCCACATATTCATAGATGAAAAATAAAGTGCGATATAAAGTTTTTTATTCACATACTCAGTACCATGGCCATCACAACATTTACAAATTAACATATTCGTGGATTGCATATACATGGTCGTGTTTCTACAACAAGTGGTTACTCAAAAAACATTAGACAAAAGGTTCCACTCTCCATAAAAATAATAAGGTCCTTCATGAGTGAGAGAAAAAGACAATTCCTCACATGTTCTTGAAAGCATTCCCAACTTGGTTACAACTGCAAGATTCCCAGCTTATCAAGCATGGAGAAGCTGTGTTTAAAGGTCTCCCAATGCAAAGAGACAAAACCCCAAGACATGACAAATTCCAATAAAATTATTTCAAGAAACTATAGAAATTTTTAGCGAGTCTGTTCAATACATTTTAAGAAACAAAAAAGGAATGCAAGGCGATTGGTGTGTGTTAGTGTTGCCATTGATGTCCAAGGTGTTGATCTTGTGGAACCTTAGAGAATTTTACAGGTGACAGAGGTACATGGGACAAAAATTAAATTTGTTCTCACTACCCATCATCACTTAATCACGCAACGGGGAATGAAGAACTTAAGAAACTAATCCCAGGTATTGAAGTTTATGGTGGAGAAAAAAATCATGTTAAAGCTTGTATTGTTGCATTAGAGAACAATGATGAATTATATTTGGGCATGACGGTGACTATGAAGGCCTTGCACACATCAGGTTCATTTTTGGTTGTGGAAAAAAAATTAAGGCTCTATATAGGCAAAATATTGGCCTCCTTGCCCAGGTCAACTGGGGCTTTCTGTGGACATGAGTATACAGTGAAGAATGTTCAATGCGCAATGAATTTTGAACTAAAAATATTAAAGGATCAAGGAAAACTTAACTGGGTTGAGTGACAGTGGAAGCAGAACAAGTACACTGTGCCATCAACCATTCAAAAGCAAATATTTCTTCCTCTACTTATCCATAGACAAGCCTCACGAAGATTTACTAGTTTAACATTAATATGTAGTGGGGCCTAATATGTAATACTCCTCTGGGTACATATGAAAGTTTTTGAAGTCACTCCAGACTTCTGGGTACAAAGAAATGACGATATTGATTAGGTTTTGGCTCAAGATGAGTCATATTTTTTTTGTTATCATTAAGAATCAATCTGACTTCCTTAAGATCAAGAGGAATTATGATGAAAAATAAACCAAGACTAGGCTAAAGCGATGAGTGATATTGTAACAACAGGTATACAAGTTTTGAAATTTAAATTTGAAATGAATAGCAAACAAACTTGGTTCCATGATATTTGAGTCCGGAAAACTCACCCGTTCTGTCAAGAAACAATATATAGGCATGGTTAGTATGTTAGGCTCGAGCCAAAATTAAATGGTGAGTTTATTGCAGTAGACCATGAAAAATCATCCTTGATCCTATGTGGAAAATATTTCTCAGATACTTCTGCCTTGAAGGGAGCACTAAAAGCTGCAGTTGCACCAACAATATCTACACAATGGCCTTCCCTTTCCTGCATAGCTTCTTATACATAGAAAATCCATAGTTTCATTATTTGCATCTAAAAAGATAGTCTAGAGTTGTTGAGCTCTGCATAAAGTCTTGGTTTCAAATATGGCAGGTGTTTCTTCAGGTCCTAATGGAATAGAAACAATTTTTTAAAAGTGAATATTCTAAAGCACCAAACCTTTCCAGAATGTCATCTTCTATAATCATGCTTGTTCTTGACAACTAAGACGCTATTCCTTCTATATCTAACTCACACCTGGTCAAGTTGCCTATCACTTTTTGGTTGGCTACCAAAATGGAAAATTTGGATCTACATATGAGTCAGGTCTAGTGTCTCTTTATCCTATCATAGTTGCCAAGGAGATTTCCTCTCAGTTGACAAAAAATATTATTTCTTCCTTTCTAGCCAATATCAATGCGGGGGAGAAGTATCTATTAGGTGAGGAGATCTTGAAATTACTGGAAGCAACTCTTTCAAAGAAGTTTCCATCAAGTAAAGGGAAGAAGCCATAAAAAACTGCAATGGGTGATTTGAAGAACAAGTACACAAATTTCATGTCAGGAAGATTTCCTGATCTACCAGAGGAAATTTCATTCTAATAATGTGTTGGACAATTTCCCTTAAAGGTTGTTGTTTTCATTCATTTGTTTTCTCTGATCTATGACCTTTGCAATGCTAGCCAAATTTAGGATGAAAAAAACCAATTGAAAGAAATGTTGAATAGGGTTTTCTTTCTAAGTTGTACTACTTATGGGGCATTCACAGGCAAGGTGAAGGAAGGTGAAAGGGTTGCTAAGGGAACTATATATAGTTAGCAATTATTGTAAAAAATGCTTTCAATTTTCTATAGTATATCATCCAACATCACTGATATGAGTAATACTTACTTGATGATTGCTTTATTGCCAACTACAAAATGCTGGAAAACACTTGCCTCCAAACCTATCACAATCAGTTTGGTGTTCAATGAATCATACAAAAAATGGTTGCAAAGTTTCAAGTTTTTGATAATGTTGCCAAAATAGAGGGGATGGAAAATGATCACTAAATACGATTTCACATAAGCTTTGTAGTTGTTTATGTTACAAATCCTACCATCTTATGCTTTGATTGTGAACTACATACTGCCACTGACATTGCATACTGCAAGAATTCAATGAAAACTATGTTGCCGCCACCATTAAAAAAATGCATGTTGAGAAAATTTACCTAGGAATCAATCCATTCACTAAGAGACAAAAATAGAGTTTGTTGATAAAGTGTTGCATGCAAAGAAATAAAAGCACAAATCCTATCATGATTATTTCAGCACATTGCTTTCCCAATAGAGATAAAACGAGCAGAATTAAAAGTACAATTGTGCTTACGATCTCACACACAATCATTTACAAAAAAAATATATCTCTAGGATAAAAAGGAGATTTGGCACTCACCATTACAAATGAATACAACGAAGTAACAAGGAGAGCATGAAGGTTTTATTTGGATGCATTTCATAGAATATCAAATTATTGAATATGAAGGGGAATCACGACTCCTTTATATTTGGCAAAATAGGATTCTAGAAAACGCAATAGGACAATGCCTTGGTACTATTTTTTGTATGCTCAACTAAAACAATGGATGAAAAATATGTTCTTGAAAAGACTCCAACACCTTGTAAACTCTTTAAACAAACTCAATCGATTCAAACCAAGAAATTCCTAGCCAAAATCAATCATGAAATTTCGTTTCACTAGAATCCAACTAGAGTCACGAGAAAAGGTGAATTTTTATGATCCGTGTGTTTTACTCTAGATCTAGTAACATGTGAATGCAATTTTCTTTGTCTAAAAGAAAATAATTGGTAAAAATACTTTCCTAAACATCCACGTTGGTTTTGGGACAAAAGTAATATTGTGGTTCATTGAAATTTTTGACAAATTCTCATGCCTTTTCGACCCAACATCACTTCTCTCCAATATCAACTTTTGAGATGCCTTGGTAAAAGCCCCAATTGATCCTAAACCTTGCATAAGATTTACAAAATATGCAATTCACTGAACTAATTTCTAAAGTAAATAATCTACCTAAAGAATGCAGGTGTTTCATAAGTTTTCTTGTCAATCAATAACATACATTCCAGATATTAGGATTGATTCACTATTGATCAGAACTGGATCATGGACCAGAATGATAGCTCAAAATTCAAAGTGTTTGGAAGTGTGTTGAACCTAAGCGACTGGATAGATCTCGGCTTCCTGATTCCAGCACCATGAACGGTTCAAAAAACCGACACCGTATGAAGAAGTTATCACAGTTTGAAAATTCCAGTAAACTGCAAAAACTGGACTTTGATCAAGTTTGACTTGGAAATTTTGGGAAATTAAAAAGAGAATATTCCCCAGAATATTACTTATGGTTCAATCAGCAATGGACACTTGCCGATGTATTATTGGTCAATCGGAGCACGTGTTTTTATTAGAGCCAATTACAGGGCGACATGTGGCCAGCACTGAGGCCGCCACGTGTCCCCAGGGCTGTATATTAAAATTTGGTTGGTGCGGCCATGGGTCGAACCCTGGACCTCCTGCCCGTAGGCCCGCACACATTACCGTTTTCCCTACGCATATTTATTAAAAATGTAAGGAATCATGTCATATTTATGTTTTGAATAGGTATGCATTGGCGGTTTGGATGGCCAGCACCCGCCATATGTCCTAGCGCTAGTGACCACAGTGTAACAACCGGCGGCAACATTAACCGTAACCCAGGAGCGGTCACATGGCGGAATTGCAGTCTTCACCCAAACGGTTAGTGCTCAAACCGTTTATGCAACCGTTACATTTAAAAACCCATCACATTGCATTTAAATCATCCGACGATTACAATTTGGTTAAACCCGCCCCTAAACTCTAGTTCCATTGAACTTTACCGAGGTTTCAGCATTGGGTTCCGCCCAACGGTCTTCATGACCACGGTTTATGGGTTCACATATGCCTAAATAAATGGAAAACTTAAATTTGCGGTTAAATACTGGCGGAAAACTTGGAGCAAGTGCAAAATTTTGGAGATTTGCCACTTTTAACTCGAGTTAACTCTAGTCCTCCACATTTAGTGGAGTTTTCCTAGGGGACATTGGGAAAAAGTTGTTTTGGCTCTATCTTGAGCTGGATTCACCCAATTTTGGAGTGCCAATAGTAAATTTGGACTATATCAGGCATTCCAGACTCAATGGAGTGGGTTACAGAACCATCAAAGGGCTTTTGAGTAGGTTTTTTCTTTAGTGAAGTTCAAGGTGCAAGTAGGGCCCCCAGGAGGCATCAATAGTTTGAGGCCTAGCCAAGGAAGCTAGAGGCCTTATTCAGAAATCCAATAGTCAATTTTGGATTTTTTAGATGTTATGAAAATAATGGTGTGTTTTGAAGAGATTTTAGAGGAATTTTTAAGGCCGAGATGCTTCAGTGAAGTTCCAGGGGCCATTAGTGTCAGCTTTTGCCAACAACAGTTCAGGGCCTGGCCAGGGCATCTAGAGGCCTTATTTAGTGAACCAATAGTCATTTTTTATTGTAATCAGAATTTTGAATCCATTGATGGAGGTTGTAGAAGCTTCTGAGGACTTTTATAGGTCAAGAACCCATCATAGAAGTTTTCAGTGAACCTAGTGCCAGGGGGTGCCAACAGGTGTTGGAGGCAAAACTGGAGTAGCCGGAGGCCATTTTCAGTGAAAAAATCATATATCCTGACTAAATTTTTCATTCTAAATCCAATGAAGGGATTTTTAGAGCCATTTGATGACTTATAGAGCTCGATAAGCTAGAAGGAAGTTTTGGGCAGCCTTGGGAAAACTGTGGAAGAAGGCCTAATTTGGGGATGCAGTGCTTGTTTTGAGAAAAAATATCAGTCAATATTTGGTGTATGATATGTGATAGATATATTAGATGTGGTTTCAGGGAAAAAATAAGAATTTTGAAGGAGTTTTTGCCATATTTTAGCTCAGTGTAGCTCAGCGCACCGACAGAAGGAATCAAGTCTAAAGGAGCCTAAAGCTGTTTGCAGAGTGATGAAAACCATGAAAGGGATATAGATGGTATTATAAGACCTGTGGATCAGTTCAGTATCCATTGGAGTTAAGTGTGGAACTTGTAAAAGAAACTTTAACATAATCCCAAAGAAGCAAGTCAAGATGACAAAGCTCAAAGGAGACGCAACCCACGATATTCGGGTGAAATCCTAGATTAATTTTGATGTTATGTGCGAATGTTTTATTGATGCATTATGTTGTTGTTATACATGTTAAATTTCAGCAATAACAAATGGAAATAAGACACTTAAACATTTAAAAATCATCCACCACTTTTAAGCACAAATTCCGCAAATTGTCAAGTATAAGCTAGAACATTTATTTGTTTAACTGAGTGGGAGGTTCTTGAAAAACATAACAAGTTATCCAACCAAATTTCATATTAGGTTGGTATTAGAGCACTTGGTTTCTTGATTGACAGAGCAATAGCTTGCTTGTATAACTTGAAAGGTGTTTAAATAGTGCAAAAGATTGATTGTTTTACTGTTTGCAAACTGATTGTTGTTTGAGTTTGCTGGAGGTGAAGGGAGAGCTACTGATAGCTAAGTCTAGGAGAGGAAAATAAGGAAGAAATGGCTGAAGGCATCTTCTCAACCAAAGGACCTCAAAGAAACCCTTGAAGCAGAAAAGGGTTTGTTGTTTTGCTGCTTGAATAAGAGCTTATCTCTACAACCATTTTGTTCAAAAGCTTTGTCATTTTTTTTGAAAGCTTTGCGAAATT
The DNA here is from genome assembly GCA_034641835.2 of Pinus albicaulis. NCBI lineage: Eukaryota > Viridiplantae > Streptophyta > Pinopsida > Pinales > Pinaceae > Pinus > Pinus albicaulis. The sequence goes on from CM076582.1 coordinate 1,391,410,427, forward strand.
TGTTGAAATTATTGTAGTTAATTCATTATGAAAACTTCATCAAGTGAGGTTTCAAAATCCTCCTCCTTCACAAGATTCTTTGATGAAGACATGAAGCGTGACTTCTACATCTTGAAGGACATGGTGTAGATTCTGTTTGAAGATAGAAGAGAACACTAAACTTTGTGAGAAATTGTTTGCTATGAAGCAAGATAAGGAAGAAATTATTCAAAGATTGCATGATATGGAGATGCAGCTCCATCAAGCCCAAGAGGCTTTGACCAAGAACATGCGTGAAGCAGAGGTAATTCACTCTAATTTGTCTTCAGTCTCCTCATCAGAAAGATGCGTTGGTTCTTTTGAAAAGCACACTAGAGGTATAGGGTCCAAGTTAATGTTTAAAATGGGATATGAAGGCAAGGGTTTAGGCAAACATGCACAAGGCATGGTTGAACCTATTTTGGTTGAGGAACGACCTAAGAATTTTGGTCTTGGTTATGTGCAATCTAATGGCGAAGACTCCAAAGTCATGAAGGCATGTGAGGCAACTTCAAAGATAACTTTTGTTCCTAAGTTATAATATACAAACATGTCAAGTTTGTTTTCAAGTTGATTGCAATTGCTTTAAGCCTTTGTTGTAGCAAGAAGATGGTAGACTTGCAGCTTATGGCGAGCATGAGAGTTCGGATAGTTTTCAAGACAAGAACGATGATGTTAGTCTGCAAATGAAAGATGGAACCTCTACTAGTTCATCTCCTCAAGAAGGCAAAATAGATGGATATGCAAAGCAACACAAGAGGTATAATTCTTCCCATAGTCAATTTGATTATGTTTCTGCAAGGCATGACAATTGTGCATGCTTAAATGGAACAAAGAGTTGTTGTGCATATTGTGGTCGGTTTAACCATGATGTTTCGAGATGCTCGATGAGGAAGAAGGCATACGGGAAGCAGATGAAGCAAAGGAAACTTGCAAAGAAAGTGCATAATACTTGCACACATTTCCATAAGAGGGGACATGTTGTTTCCTAATGTCGGACATTGCATCCAACTAGTCGTCCCAAGCACATGCATCAAGAGGACAGAAAGAATGGCGAAAGTTGAACCAAGGATTCCATTATTGATGTGAGAATGGATGTTTCACATGAAGAATATTTGCAGCAACAAAATTCACCGTGGAAGTGGTTTGGTAAGAAGTGGTTGGACTTCTTAACACAATAAGACATACTTATTTGTACATTTGAAAATTGTAGTTGTATGCATGTATTTTATGCTGTAATCTATCGTTTGTTTGAGTCACCTTGGATCAATGATAAAGGTAGCAATGTTCAGCTACCTTCTGTAAATTTCTCGCCAGAAATTTCTGAGTGAGTGCAAGGAAGACAATTCTTGACAGGAGGACAAGCGCATCTAGGAATGGAAGTGTCTACTACCTTCAAGTTGTGGTTCAAAGGCACTAGCCATGCAAGGCAAGTGTATGGAGGCTGAAAAGAAGAGGGTGCTGTACTCTCATCTATTGTACATATCAGTATATTAGTCTTTTGGGGCCCAAAAGATTCGTAATGGGGAGGTGTGATCAGAATTGGATCATGGACCAGAATGATAGCTCAAAATTCAAAGTGTTCAGAAGTGTACCCAACTTGAGCTACCGGATAGATCTCGTCTTCTTGATTCTGGCACCGTGAACGATTCGAAAAACGGACAATGTATGAAGAAGTTATCGCAGTTTGAAAAGTCCAGTAAACTGCAAAAACTAGACTTTGACCAAGTTTGAATTGGAAATTTTGGGAAATTAAAAAGAGAATATTCTAGGGAATATTCCTCAAAATATTCTCTGGAATATTCCTCAGAATATTTCACGAAATATTCCCCAGAATATTCCTTATGGTCCAATCAGTGATGGACACTTGGAAATGTATTATTGGTCAATGGGAGTACGTGTTTTTATTCAGGCCAATTACGGGGCGACATGTGGCCAACCCTAAGGCCACCATGTGTCCCCAAGACAGTATATTAAAATTTGGTTGGTGTGGCTGGGGGTCGAACCCTCAACCTCTTGCTCGTAGGCCCGCGCGCATTACCGTTTGCCCTACGCATATTTCTTAACAGTGTAAGGACTCATATCATATTTATGTTTTGAATAGATATGCGTTGGGGGTTTGGGGGGCCAACCCCCACCATATGGCCTAGCACTGGTGACCACAGGCTAACAACTGGCGGCAACATTAACTATAACCCAAGAGCGGTCACATGGCGGAGTTGCGTTCTTCAACCAAATGGTCAACGCTCAAACCGTTTATTCAACCATTACATTTAAAAACCCATCACATTGCATTTAAATCATCCGATGGTTACATTTTGGTTAAAACCGCCCCTAAAATCCAGTTCCATTGAACTTTATCGAGGTTTCAACATTGGGTTCCGCCCAACGGTCTTCATGACTGCGGTTTATGGGTTCACATGTGCCCAAATAAATGGAAAAATTAAATGCTGCAGTTAAAGACTGGTAGAAAACTTGGAGCAAGCGCAAAATTTTGGATATTTTCCACTTTTAACTGGAGTTAACTCCAGTCCTCCACATTTAGTGGAGTTTTCCTAGGGGACATTGGGAAAAAGTTGTTTTTGCTCTATCTTGAGCTAGATTTGCCCAATTTTGGAGTGCCAATAGTAAATTTAGAATATCTCAGACATTCCAGACTCAATGGAGTGGGTTACAGAGCCATCAGAGGACTTTTGAGCAGGTTTTTTCTTCAGTGAAGTTCAAGGGGCCACTAGGGCCACTAGGAGGCAGCAAAAGTTTGAGGCCTAGCCAAGGCAGCTAGAGGCCTTATTGAGAAATCCAATAGTCAATTTTGGATGTTTCAGATGTTTTGAAACTAATGGTGTGGTTTTCAGAGCCTGTATAGGACTTTTGAAGGCCGATTTACTTCAGTGAAGTTCCAGGGGCCATTATTGCCAGCTTTTGCTAACAACAATTTAGGGCCTAGCCAGGGCAGCTAGAGGCCTTATTCAGCGAACCAATAGTAATTTCTAACTGTAATAAAAATTTTGAATTCATTGATGGAGGTTTCAAAATATTTTGAGGACTTCTAGAGGTCTAGAGCCCATCAGAGAAGTTTCCAGTGACCCTGGTGCCAGGGGGTGTCGATAGGTGTTGGAGGTGAAACCGGAGCAACCAGAGGCCATTTCCAGTAAAAAAATAGTTTATCATGACTAATTTTGGCATTCTAAATACAATTAAGGGATTTTTGGAGCCATTTTATGACTTCTAGAGCTCAAGAAGCTAGAAGAAATTTTTAGGCAGCCCTAGGCAAACCGTGGAGGAAGGCCTAATTTGGGGATGCAGTGCTCATTTTGAGAAAAATTATCAGTAGATATTTGGTGTCTGATATGTGATGGATATATTAGGTGTGGTTTCAGGGAAAGAAGAATAATTTTTAAGGAGTTAGTGCCATAGTTTATCTTAGTGTAGCTCAGAGCACCGACAAAAGGAATCAAGTCTAAAGGAGGCTAAAGATGTTTGCAGAGTGATGACAGCCATGACAGGGATATAGATGGTATTCTAAGCCCTTTGGATCAGTTCAGTATCTATTGGAGTTAAGTGTGGAACTTGTAAAAGAAACTTTACCATAATCCCAAAGATCCAAGTCAAGATGACAAAGCTCAAAGGAAACGTAGCCCACGATATTTGGGTGAACTCATAGATTAATTTTGCTGTTATGTGTGAATGTTTTATTGCTGCATTATGTTGCTGTTATACGTGTTAAATTTAAGAAATAACAAATGGACATAAGACACTTAAACAATTAAAAATCTTACACCACTTTCAAGCATAAATTCCACAAATTGTCAAGTATAAGCTAGATCATTTATTTGTTTAACTGAGTGGGAGGTTCTTGAAAAACATAACAAGTTATCCAACCCAATTTCAGATCAACTATATGTGCATTATTGGTATCAATCAAAATTAATTATGGTTAAAACTGCAATGAAAATGTTAATGCTTCCAATGGATTTCTCTTCCCTTAAAATAATGTCAAGTAACAAAAAATAAGCAGAAAGTGCCATTCTAGCTTATCAAATAGGAATCCTACAAATGCAAGTATGCAGGTTACAAGTATAAAATATGCAGGTTAGATTTTTCATTTTTCTGTTATACCAAAGCATTAGGTCCGTAAAAAAACTTCTAACATGAGATATTGCTTTGTTGTCAAAGGAAAAAACCTGTTAAAAAGTCTAATGCACATCCAAATATCAGTAAAACCACTTGACGACATTAATGAAGAGTAGTAAGGGGATAAAAAACACCTCCCATCCATAGTTCGAGAATGGCTGGCTTGAGAGTACTTACTTTTCCAATATCCTATCCATGATAAATTTTCTTTTTGTGCTCTATTTATCATTTATCTATCAAAATTTCTAAATGCTTATCCTCACACAATTTCAATATTAATTTATTTTTAATAAAAGTGTCCCTCCTCTTTGGATTTTCAATGGGAAGTCCTATCCTATGATCATGCCTACAATATGATTACCAAGTCTCATTTGATCTGGTATATAAAGTTCCTAATAGAGCTAATAGGGCCTTGATTCACTAGTGATATTGACAGATTATTGAATTATCTACTACCATTCCATTCTCATTGTGCTCTACCTTGTTCGAATGGCATGCCCAAAAGAGATGCAACTAGATTGAAGCCCTGCATGCAAATTATGGAATAAATAGTCCTCAGACCTGGAATATAAATCAATGGAAGTTTATGTTTTTTAGTTCAACGCCTCGGGGTGTGTTTTGGGAAGAACTTATGATAGATAAAAATAAGCCAAAAATCTTGAATCCTAAGAAGGTTCCCTACCCATTAATAAGTATAGCTTTGATCCTAGAAATAGTGATAAATGCAAGAGTGCAAGAGGAAGAATTCACCAAAAATGATTCTTGTTAAACCATAAAGGTTATTTGTCTAACTCAACAATCATTGCTTATTGTAAAGTTGGTCCTTATAATCAATCCATTTTCAATATTCAAAGAAAACATTGAATGATGACAAAAAATTGCAACAAAAATTCTTTTTACTTACCATGTCAGACATTAAAGCAGTGCCCTTGCATATAATCAGTGACTAAAGAATTTCCATTGCAACATCCCGAACATTTTAGCTCTTGATTACTATTTTTCCTCTCCCCAATCCTTCAACCTTTTTTCACAGACATTCTTTATAATTGGTTAGAAAGCGACATTAAAATTTTATTCTAAACTTGTAAATGCAGCCATAAGTAGAGTTTATAAATCATAACAAAGGAGAACTATAAAATATTCTAGGGTCCTTCAAGCCAATGACCACAAAGGAACGAGATGACCACCGTGACTATTGAACATTAAAGAATCATTTTGTGTTGAAGATAAAAACCAAGTGACATTGGATGTGGAGGTGAAATCCTTAGGATAAATGTGCAAGGCACTCTCTTTTGTGAGATTAGACTAGGAAAAGCTATGAATGATGTATGGTTTATGCCACTTGTATAGTACCTAAACTCTGTTTAGACAAAGAAATTTTAAAAGTGCAGGTCTATATAATTCAATATTTGGAAAGGAAAAATTCTTGTAAGTGAAATGTTTGTTTGTTGAGGAAAAACACGTTCAGCTATAGTTTTTATTTATCTTGGTGATGGGTTATTCCAACTTCCAGGAAGAACTATTTTTCACTATGGTCTTGCAAGTTCGACTTTTAAAGTGCCAGGATCTTCGAAAATATTATTATGGCCATGTGCTTTATTTTAGCTGTCCTTGTTTGTATTTGCTAGGAATTAGAATTATGTTTGCATGAGAAGGTTTAGAAGCAATTTGACCCATATAAGTTATTCTTGTGTCCTTATAGTCCTATGGAGGAAAAACATATTCCTTGCCACAATAATAAATACTTGCTTGGCATCGTAGAAATTAGAGTGGAAGTCCTATATAATTTGGTTGATTACATGACTACACAGGGAGCTTTTCCAAACTTTTTATTTGTATAAAATCCAAAATATCAAAATATATACATGTTAGTCTTGACATAAATGTAGGCACCTTTATCTACAAGTATTTCAAATTGACCCATAAGTATTTGAAACTAACCAACCGAGGTTCAAGGGTGTGGGAATGATGACACTATTTTTTAAATTAGGATGCAAGGAAAAGCATCAGATATACATGTAAAAAATTGAATATTTAAAGCAAAGCTAATAACTGTTGAACGAGACTTAGGTCACTTAATGGCCAACAATTTTGTAATAATTCTCGTGAAAAAAGGATAAAATTAAATATTGATGACTCCTCAATAGCCAATCTACTGTGGCTAAGCAAGAAGTATTTTTTTAGGAACCATCAACATAATGTCATCGTTATTCTACATCAATTCCTAGTAATTGCAACATATAATCAAAGCAAAAATGGAAGCCTTGATTTATAACATCTTGTATTCCCTAAGGTTAGGATAAAAAATTGAGGGGTTCAAATGATATTAGAGATAACCTTAAGTACCAGATCCATGTATGGAATGGGCCACTTCCCATAAGACATAATTGTGAAGGGTTTCAATGGGTTTGATGCTCTAGTCTCAGTAATAAAAATGTTGTAAAAATCCAACCAACCATTGCATAAAAGGCTAGAACAAAATTAATTGAAACTTACTTGTAAACAAACTTATTTTTTCAGACATATAATATTAACCAATTTATCCCTCAGAATTTTAATATAGACCAAAGGAAGTATGTACTATGCAGTGCATCCCCTTGTGGTGTGTTTTTAGAAACACTTCCAACAGAGGAAATGGGCCACTACCCAACAGAGGGAATAATGAAGGGTTTCAATGGGTTTGATGCCCAAAATTTAATGATTGAAGCAAAAATGAACTTGTGATAGGTTATTAGGTGGGAGGTAAGGTGATAGGCTAATGAGTGAAGCTGAATTTTTTACTTCATATAATTCTATCAAAAATAATATCTATACATATGGGGTAGTAGATAGGGGAGCAATAAAGGATTTTTAAAATTGTGAGACATTTACGTCTTCCCCAAAAATTTCTGAAGATGAAGCTCTTACTATCTCAATAGATTCGACATGTGTTGTCTCATTTTCAACTCAACCTTGTATTGTAAAACAATCTAAATACACAGGATCTGGAGATATTTTGGAATGTCATGGCAACCCAGTCAGCATAATATAATGGTTACTGCACCAAAATCTTCCTGCAATGCCTTAGATGTCTATTCGTCGAAGTTGGGGATCTTCTCCTTCTGTTCAATATGGAATATCCAATTTTCCTGCTAATAAATAACTTATCAAGTAAGGACAACATCTCTATAGACTCCAAGGCATGTCACTCAAAGGTCAAGGATTCACATACATTCAATTAGTTACAATCCTAAGAAGGATAATCCCAAGGTATCATTTTTTAGTGATAATGAAGAAGCGCCTAGCCCTCGAAAGGCAGATGCCATGTTTATTCCAAGAGAAAATTCAATGACACTTTTTATTCAACAACCTGACTAATCTCCATCTGCTGCATGAAAACCAACAACAAACATGAAGGAAATGGCTACACCTATCAATGATAATGGAACGACGATATATGGTAAAAGTGGGGCATCATCATTTGAGAAGGCATTTACCCAAGAGCCCAAAGACAATGTTCATGACTGGTCATGTGGTGGAAAGGATACAACCCTTTAGAATAACCCACTATCATCAAAGCCAGTTGATGGTCTTCATGAGGAGCATAATCATAGAGGAAATAGTTATATCTTAATTTCTGGCCATAGGGATGGAGAAGCCGCTATAGTATATGAGCATGGTGCAGAAATTGAAGCCCTTATGCCTAAAATTTGGCATTCAAACTACTACACAAAACCAAAGATACAAGAATTGGCTGCTGAAGAGTGTTATGAGTGTTAGGGTCCTATAATAATAGGATTCATAATTTTGAATTGACTTTGATTAGTCTTGTAGTATGTACATACTTTGATTTCTGCAAAATTGTTTTCCCATATTAGAAAAATAAAAAATGTAAAGAGGGTAAAAGTCCTAAAAGAAAAATCAAAGGACTTGAAAGAAAAAAATATTAAAAAAAATATGAAAATGAACCCCAAACAAAAAAGAGATTGAATAAAAAATTAAAGTGATGCAAATTCAAATGCCACTACTATTTTATTTTACTACAAAATAAATATTGTGTGCATCTTGTCAAAAATGCCACAATCCATGAAGGGTAAACTGCTTAAACTTGACCTTTCATGCTTTAAATTTTATGTTGATAGATAGAGAATAAAGATATAGCCAAACTGTTTAATCTTGGCAGATCAGTAGTTAGGTAAAGAATAATAAGGAGCTCAACAGCTTAATCTGAGCGCTTGGAAGAAATAAGGATAGAATTAGTTAGTTTGTTGTTTAAAATAAAAATGAATAAGGGTCTGCAGGCTCAAATGCACCCAGGTAAATGAAGAAAAAATGTTAGGGTAGAAAATGGGTAGGTATAAGCAGTTTTTACAAAGGCCTACATAGCAGAAAATTGGTCATTTCATTTACTAATTTCCCTTTGAAATCATTTTTCCCTTGTAAAAATACCACATCCCCTTCATTTTACTCTTTCCCCTTACTTCACTCTTTTTCCTTTGCAAAAAATCCCTTTTCCTAAGTTAAAATGCATATGTTCCTTTGGAAAAGTAAAACCCTTTACTAATTTTACTCCATTTAAAAATACACCAAAAAAACCCAAAAAAATACTTTATCCTAAGTATAAATGCTGAAATTTTATATCGGGCCCCACTATGAAAGTATCTATCCCCGATATCATTTTTAAACACTATACTTAGTGTATTTAACATCCCGCAATCACATTTCATTATTAACATATTAACATAATGTATTAGCTCCCTTTATAAACCTTTAACCCTTATATATTAAATCCTTATTATATAAGTCACAACCCATTATTTTAAATATGACCTATGGTTTAATTCCCACATGTTATATATCCCAGACCCACATATTACTATCCCGCCTATTATAAAAGCCCACTTACCCAAACCCGATAGGTTAATATATTAAATTCTGCTTATTTCAAAGTCCCGACTATATGTATTAAACCATAATTTTAAATACATATAACCAATCTCATATCATAAATCCCGGGCCCCACGCCTTTTAAAACCCGTGACTCCATCTCATTATTCTATCTGTCATATCATCACCTGCTAGATCTAACATCTATCAAACCTCGTCGCATATTCGATAGCATAAGCGTTAACATACCCCAAACCTTGCGAAATTCGTGGTTTGCGAGGCTCTCCTCCATGCTATGTGTCGACTTTTTATTCGATCACATCGATCAGACTATTATCACTTACCACCTTTGGCCATTGTGAAAAATCACTCAATGATTTCTCCTAACCATTGTCAAACCGCCCTATCAATTCAAGTAGACCCATGCATTTATGATAATCATTTTTGGTTGAAAATGTATATAGCCGCCCTTTGTTAGACCTTTTACCACTTTTTGTTACTATTTCGTGCTGAAAGAGTGTTGCCGACCAGTTTTTAAGCAACCAGATCACTTAATCGACCTATAATTAAGCCTTTTTCACCAGAAATCAAGACCATTGGCGCTACAATACATTGCAGAACTGAATTGAAGCTTATAAAGACCAACAAAGCCTCAGAAAATCTTTCTGCAACTTCAAAAACCCTCTGTAGACAAAAATCTTCATTTTTCTCAGGTATTCCTCAAAGAAAAGGCCCGTTTCTTGATCTAAAGAAGTAATTCAACTAATTGAATCATTTAGGAGCCTTTTGCAAACCTAAAGAAAGCCCTGTTACTTCCTAAAGCTCTTTCTACAAACCTTGGACATATTTTCACAGATTCTGATGTTTAAGACTATTTTAAAACATAGAGTTTGGTCAATTGGATCATTTAGAAGCCATTTGCAGACCTGAAGAAGCCTTCTTGCTTTCCATCCTTTCATATAGACCCTAGGCATCTGTTTACAAAAAGTATGAGGTCCTAAAAAATGTTTTTAAGCTCAGAGATTGAAAATTTGATCAATTACACCTTTGCAAATCATACATAACCCTTGTTTTATCTTAAATCAGCCTGCAAACTGTTATAATTAGTCAGAGGCGCTCCTAAAGGCCTAAATCAGTTGTTTCTAAGACAAAAGAATAATTAATTGTAAAATCAAACAAAAACAATGGCTTCCAAAGCAGTAGTATCAGTAAATCCTCTACAAATCCCTGTTGTAGATGTAGAACACACTCCCCTGGCTGATAAAGATTTTAAGATGAATGACACAGCCACAAAATTTAACCTTCTTGAGCTCCACTGCTGGAGCCATGAAAAATCCTTAGTTCAGGCAGATGAAGTTTTTATTTGGGAGTCTAATTTGCCAAAATATGTTGTCCCACAGACTTTCCAATGCCCAGAAGTGATCAAACTTTGTCAATCATTCTATTTCCCTGATTAGTGAGCCATAATAAACTCCGAAAAAGAAATTATTTTTACCATTACTGCTGAGTCAATCAATCAAATGCTTCAGATCCAATCCAGGCCAGATGAAGTTCCTTTGTCCATTGAAGCTCTCACATAGTTATACCTTAATCTAGACTTCCCCAAGAGGTTCCAGATATTCCAGACTCTCATGCCTTCTTCTGTAGAAATTTCCAAGATAAATCCTCCTTACCCTTCTGAAAAATTTTCTGAAAGGACAAGACATATTATCTCCATGCTGTCCTTTATTCTTGGTTATTTCACAGATGAGCATGCTGATGTTGCAGTGCTAGGTTTCTTGTCTAATTTCACACCTGATCAACCTCCTGCTACCATTTTTAATTTTTCCCAATACGTTGCTGACAATATTCATGAACAGTTGGTCAAAATGCCTTCTGAAGGTGTTTTCAAGTATTCCTCAATCTTGTTCCACATGTTTTATACTTTCAGTCTGAGAAGTTTTCCATCAACCTTAAAAATCTTGATGTTGATGGAAACCCATAGTTAGTCATATTTTGGACTCCTTTAATAAGAAAAGATTCATCACAGTCCACTTGTACAGATTTTGTAGATTCCTTCATTCATCCTTTGGTCAATTTGCTGAACAGTAGCAGGCAACCAAAAATTAGTGAATAAATTAAGAAGGTCCTCCAGTTGTCAGAACATAATAGTACAGGTGATTGGTACTTGTACCAAAACCATACTGAGATAAGAGTATATGGATAAAGTCTTGTTCCGTATAAACTGCCCAAATACCTCCCTATGAGGTTATTTTCCCTTGAGTACATAAGGGAGATTCTTAATTCTGATGCAATCAATTTCCTCACTGCTAAAAATAAGACACAGTTCAAGTTAAAGAATCAGGTTGGACCTTTCATTTGTAATAACAGAGATGTAGGTCCAGAGTCTGAAAAACATTTGCAGGAGTTCAAATTTAGTAATTTTTTTTTTGTGGTATTATGATCCCCTAGGAGTGATAAGTAAAATGAGAGTTAAATGCAAAATCACTTCTTATGTGCATGAGAGGAAACCAGACATTGAAAAATTCTCCAATCAATCTGAATGGTTGGAGAACACCTTGGTAGAGGCAGAGAAGCAAGGTGATACTAGTCAAACCTTGCAAAATCCAACCCAAGAGGATAAAATCTCAACAAGAAACAGAGATGAAGGATCATACACTGCAGAAACAACCACATAAACTAAATTTAAATTGATGTACAGAAACAAACCAAATTTAAATCCTGTCAATGAAGGAATAGAAGCAATAGAAGTGGTTGATATAGAAAAAACAACAAAGGACAATGAACCTCCTACAATAATTGAAGAAGAACAACGACCTTCAACTTCTAAAAATCAGCTTATTTAGAAGCAACACAGTGTTGACATGTCCTCTTCTAGCAAACCAACAAAGAAGGAGATAGATATCATGCATAAATACAGAGAAATAAAGATGAGAAAAGAAGCTTTGAAGACTGATACATACAATCAGTATTGGAAGCAGTGACCCAGTGACCAAAGCAGATTGTTTTATGCTTTTGGCTATAAGACTAGGAAAATGCAGATGAATTTCCTGCAACCTAAAGTCAAGCATCCTAAAACATTAGCAGGTTACAAAAAGTCCTTATATGAAGTTCAAGCAGATGACCTTCATCCCATTGATCAGATTGAATTTCACGAACATGCTGGTGAAATGCTTTACTCAACCATGACAAAAAAGGCAATGAGTGTGCAGAAGCTTCAAAACGCTCTTGCAAACATCAGAGATCAACTCAGATTAGAAAACACATCCTCACATGAAAAATAAAATAGAATTAAATCTTTGGAAGATTTAGTAATTAAAGTAGGATTTGATCCTAGTAATATAAAGGTTGCAGATGAACTGATCAAAAAGAAGAATGTAGACATTGCTGCATTAAAGAAGCAACTTAAGCTGCCTCCTACAGAACATCCTCAAGCAAAGGAAGTGTTGCAGGATACAAATCAGAAAGATGAGATGATGAGTCTCATATTACAGTTGACTGCACAAATCAAGGAAATGGAGAATGAAATGGACAAGTTGTTCCAAGAGAAAAAGGACAGAGCAGAAGAAGTTCTAGTCACAGTCATTCCTATAGTCACTACTGTTGTGCCTTCTACACTGGCATAATCATTGGCTCCTACAGTCCCAATGGCTACAACATTACCTGTCACTTCATCAACAACTTCAGCAACAAAGTCTTCAACCACAACAACACAACATATAGATGAAGCAAGCAAGTTAGTAAAAGCTATGCAAGACATGTCTATTCAGACCAATGAGATTAACAGACTTAAAGAACAACTCAAAAGTCTTGAAGATGAAAAGAAACTTGCTAAAATAATGCACAAGAATGAAGAACAAAGGGCAAACATGTTGAATGAGCAATTAAAGAAGTTAGAGAAATATATAACATTAAAATAACCCATGGCACAGGTCAGGCAACAACTATGGGCCAATATCATTGAATCAGTAAATGATATTTGGCCATCAATCCAGGTTATGTATGAGAAGAAAGACTCAGTCAAATCAACAAGAGAAGCTATTCAAAAGATCAAAGAAGAGCTTGGCAAGAAGCCTGAAGAAGCTCTTAAAATCATCAATTTTCTTAATTCCAAAAATAGGCAAGAACTTGAAGAAATTGGAATTAATGATAGAACATAAAACATCTTAGAAGTTAGGAAGGTAATTTCTATGAAGAATTTGATGATACATCTAGAGGAGAAATTCCAGAACATGGAGGTTGCCATCACAAGGTTTATGATGAAATTTGATGTCTTAAGGCAAAAAGGCCTTCCAAATCCATTAGTTATTCATGAAAAACTAATGAAGCAGGATGATTATGATAAAAATATGATAGAAGTAGCCAAGGATCAGGCTAATCTGCCTGCTTCACAAGGTATTCCAACAGGGAAGGTACTTTACAAGAATTTGAGAATCTTTTCTACCTACAGCATGTGGTGAAACACATATTTGTCAACAAGCCTAAATTCTCAAAATACACTGAAGCAGATGAAATATTCAGGAGAATGATGAAAATAAAATTTCCAGATGCAGAATTTTGGGACAAGATGACTAATTTACTGTAAAAATAGTTTGTAGTAAAACAAAGCAGTAAAGATAAAACACAACAATCACAGTTTAAAATGAAAAAGAAACAGTGAAAGAGTATCAGTTATAGTTTAAAGTGTATTAGTTGAAAGGTTAAAGTAAAAGTCAAAACAGAGATAAAGATGCAAGTGTGAAAGATACTCAACCACAACCTTCGTTGAGCAATAATCAAGAGACAAATCAGCAACAAAATATCAACAAGTGAAGACAACAAACATTAATTTAAATAAAAACATGAACAACTAGCATTAGTTAGAAAGCTGTCACTATCTTCTTACATGAAGATATTTCTTTTCCATGAATAATTCCTAAGTTTGTTTTAGGATATTTTGTAAAGAATTTTTGTATAAATACTTCTCATTTGGAACTATTTAGGGTGGATGGATTGCTGAACATTTCTATAGTTGTACTATTCTGAACCTAAGGGTGATTGTACCATTTTCAAGTCAGCAGACTAGATTAAAACAATAAAGCATCATATTACATGATTCATGTGTTGGGCCACTTTTGTGAAGTATTTTCACTTTTTCTTTGTCGATTTCTTATGTTTTTCACCAATACTTGTATGTCTTTCTAAATCTAAATGATAAATCAGGAATGTTAATTCAGAATATGTTAAAAGCACTCTGTTTTGAACTGCTTATCATTTATATGTTTTTCTTCTAATATCCAGATAAAGGAATTCTTAATTGCTCCCTTATTTCGATTGACCTTTGTCTTTTCATTCATTATCCGGATTTGAGAACCCTTAATTTATCTCTTACCCCGATTGAAACCATTTCCACCATCAGCCTTGAAGATCTGAAGTACTCAGCTATCTTGCCCTGTAAACATTTCCCTTTAGACCTTGATCCTGATCTGACTTCTTGACACATTGACTCCATTAGACCAATGGAATACAGACCTACATCTATCCATCTGAGTAAGTAATTTCACCACCAAACCAAATCAAAATCCAAAACCAATTTACCCTACATAACTAGCCTAAAATCAACTAAAATCAATGTAGATAAATCATATAAAGAGAGCCCTCTCTGAGCATTAAGAAGGCTAGATCCTAAGGCTTAAAAGTAGGTTTGTGGTTACCTCTAATATTCTTTAAACACAAAAAATAATAACAACTCTTGAGAATTATTGGAGTGTTAACACTGAGCGAGGTTATTATCACCGGTGTCGGGTTAAAGAATTTTTTTTTGGTAGAAAAGGTTATGGTTCTATGAAGTTTTTTGGGGAAACTGATGGGAGACTTCTAGATTTAGAAAATGTAATCAATTTAAAAAATGCGAGGTTATAGTATGCAAAAATACGCCTATAGGTCAAGGAATTAACAAGCCTATAACAATTACTTTGTTAAATGTTAAATGTGTTGACAAGAAGTCAAGTCAACACTACATTGAGAGAGCAGAGGTGGAAACAAGCAGTTTTTTATCTCGAGATACATATAAAGGGTAGTGTTTTCTTTGGCTAAGTATGTCAAAGTGGAGAAAATGTGTGTTCTATTAAATGGATTAATATTAGAAAAAAATTATGGAGTCAAGAGATCAGAGGTTCTTTTGCGATATTTAAGTTCTCTTCTTGTCTCACAATTGTGGACAAATGAGGAAATTGAAGTGGAAATTTCAGTGCATTGGAATGAACTTTTGGAGCATTCGGGGCAGGTTTTGAAGGTGATTTCCTCCATTGTGTACATTGCACTGGATGCTTCTAATGAGCAATGGCTTGGATTCCAATATAAAATTTTGTCTGCCCACTACATGCATATAAAAGAAAGACTTGGGCCATAATGTACATCGAGTGTTGGCAATACAAAAAATATGATTAGTGTTAAAAATGATCTTTCGATTTTTTTTACAAGAATGATTACTGTAGGTTGTTCCATTAGAGATATTGCTCATATTTTCTTTCAGGGAAGAGAAATTATTATGTCATATACCAGCTTAAAATTGTTGATCATATGGTTCATAAAAAAAAGAGGATAAATATGAGAGAAAACTGAAAGCTATTAGAGGTAAAGATGTGATAGCTTTCAAGATATACTGGAAGAATACGTAGCTCTTATTGATTCTATCCTCTGTGAGATAGATTCCTAGGTCTCCAATTATTTAGAAGTTGAAATAAAAAATCTCGGTACAAGATGTTTATGCAATCTATTAACATCACTTGCTTGTATCTCTTATGGGGAAGATACAGTAAATTCCTCTGAGCCAACACAACAATACTTTGTAAATTTACGAAGGAGAATGCATACATATTGGTCAAAATTGAGTACATTTGCTCAATATATGCAACTACCTAATCAAGTTAGAGTTTGCGCCTTGGAAACTTCTACATAGTATTTAAGGAAGAGGGTATACACAAGCTTTTGGCATACATGACAATTATTTATTACCCTCAGATGGATGGGATGTCTTCCATTATTTCGATGAGGATGATCATTTCATGGAAAAAAAACCAAATTTCCACGAGTTAAAAACTACTTCGATTTCCCTAAAGTCAACAAAGTTGATATCTGGTCTCTAGAAAGATGTTGAAGTAAATGCAAAGGACCTGATGACATTTGACTCAATAATATCTTTGTTTTTTGCATTATATACTAAGGCTGTACATCCCAAGGTTGAAGAGGCTATGCATCAATTGCTTGAGAAAAATAAATGTCGGGAAGGGGGGACTGTAATGTTCCCAAGGGATTATTTGGCCTAGGAGATGAAATAGCCTAGAAATCCCCATAGGCTACAATCCTCATTAAGAAGTTGGGTAAATAAACCCAAAAGTGGGGTTTGAAGTAAAATTTACTTAATCATTTAAGGAGGAGAGACCCCTCTAGGAAATATATAAATATGTGAGGGATTGAATTCATTTGGAATAATCACGGTGGATCATATTATTGGTTTCTTGAGAATTGGCTCTGTGGGTTTTAATACCCCTCTCCTTCTTGTCAATTTCGGTGGTGAAAGATCCCACCCTAGTTGAACATTTTTGTCTTTCTCTTTGTGTAGCATAGTCCTATATGAGGTGGCAAATTCTTGAGTAAGTGATTTTGTACAGGAGTCTCTATATGACAAAAAAATATATTTTTTATTTGGATGCAAGGGTTCTCGGTTAGGCATCATAATCTTGGGTTTTAGTCAAAATCAAAGCAAAATAGTGAAGCAATTAAAGCAGTGTAATCTCTTGTGATCTGCATCAAAGCGAAATTCTGGGTTACGACATCACTTCCAGAAGACACCTTGGAGATAGAAACATTCCATTTGTCAGTGAATTCCTAAATTGAATACTGTAGCATTTCATAGTTACAGAATCATAACTTGAGCCACCATTCCTGGTGTTAAAGGATTGAAGTGGAAGAAAAAATTGATTAGCATGTCTGTGGAATCTCATCATAGGGGAGTTGTGGAAACACAAATCACAGGGATCTATCATAGCACAAATAAACCAGTGGTGATGTGGACAGTCATTTTGGGGACTGAGACTACCTGTGTGTGAAAGTACACAATTGAGCCAACATCACGAGTCACCTCAGGTGCCCCAAAATTATGTCTTGCCATCAAGACTTTGATTGACTGCAGCGCAATCGAGGGGCGTAGGGCCCACATAGAAAACATGAAGTTTGACATTATAATATCTTAGAAGTTTGGCATACGGTTAATGAATGAATTATAAGCCTTGAATTGATCACGTTTTAGTTGTGAATTTTTTCCACTAATTGTTGAACTGAATGTTCTCCATTGAAACAATGTTGAAATCACTAGTCTAACTATAATCTGGATATTGGATACATTGTTGTTTGATGGTGGAAAATTATTGTTGCATCATTATTTTTAGACTACAGGTATTTTTAGCTGTGTTCAATCTCTAGAAGTTATTGTATACATAGCCATCTGAAGAGGAATTAAGGCAAAAACTAGGGCATAATTTACCTACGTCATTACGGGAAGAGGTATGTAATTTTGAGGTATGTATAGCTTCTATTACAAAATATTTTAGGGTTTAGTTTCCCACATGATTCTAGGGTTTGTAAATTCTTAGTGTTGAAGATTTTTATGTCTAAGGATTATAGATCCTAGATAGAACATATGGAAACCCTAATCCTAATTCTGTTGTTCATGATATCTAGGTTTTGTAGGTATATGACAATCCTTTGCAAAAATAAAATTGAATGATGTCTAGGTTTTGACATATTTCTCTTTAGATCTAGTTAATGCCTGTAGTGAAAATCCATAGGAATTCATTCTCTAAAAGGGTAATGGAAACTCTATATAATCATCATGCTATTGTACTTGCATATTTTGGTTGTGCTTGTCAATGAATATTGCAGGGATATTTTAAAGGAAGAAAAATAAGACAAACATGATAGGTTGAGTTGGATCCTTCTACACTCTAATAAAATATGACTCCTATGGAAATGGACCATGAAGATGTTGCCATGATAAGAGGAAACCCTTCAACAAAGAAACCCCTAAAATGTTTGTAAAAAGAAGCAACTCAAGGTATGTTTGAGACCATATGATTTGTAATATTCTTCATATTAAAAGGTACAATCATTTGAAATTTGCCTCTATACTACTAACTCTCACATGTTTAGGGTTTTGAATCATAAAGATTTTTATTTTAGGGTGATTAATATTTGAATTAAATCAACCCTTGTCATACTCTGTCTTCTGTTCACTTTGGTAAAACCCTAACCTTTAGGATTCACTATAATACCACTAGTACAAAATAGCTAATTAGTTACTAAAAAAATGACTAAAATTTGCATATAAACGACTATTTTTTGGTCGGTGACCAATAGTAACTAATTTACAGTATCTTATAACGCGACCAACTTTTGGTCGTTTTTAGCTTAGTCATTAATTGGTTATCGCAATTTTGTTGTCTAGTTGTATATTTAGTCATTAATTTAGTCATTGATTTAGTCATTGATTTAATCTTTGATTTGGTCATTAATTGTCACAATTAATGACCAAATATACAACAAAATATATTACTATATGATCACCCGATAAATCCAATTAATGACCAAAGAAATATGACCAAAATGTTGGTCGTGTTATAAGATATTGTAAATTAGCTACTAATAGTCATATATATGCAATTTTTAGTCATCATTTGAAACCAATTAATCACTGAAGAAATATGACTAAATTTTAATCATGTTATAAGATATTGTAAATTAGCTACTAGTAGTCGTATATATGAAAAATTTAGTCGTCATTTGTAGTCACAAATTTATCATTTGCAGTAGCCATTTATTCATTATATAGACGACTAATTTAGTAGATTATATAACTTTCATTAATAATCATTATAAATAACTAATTTAGTCGTATATTCATTTTATTTGTGTTCATCATTAATCAATATAAACTACTAATTTAGTATTTTTAAATTGATTTTGTGTTAATTATTAATCAACATAAATTAATTTGTATGATTTAAAAAATGTCATACAATGTGCATGTTCGTCTAATAGGAAAACATAAAGTCGCATATTTTAATTACAATACTAAACAATATCAAGTGCAACTATAAATAATTTCAACCACATAAATTATATTCTATGGAATGTTAAAGTATTACAATATGATTTTCCAACTTAATATTGGTTGGACTACAATTTACACATGAAATGGTGTTTCATCACTTCAAAACATTATCGTTGTGTTTTCAAGGCATTGAAAGTGAATTCACCAACTCTGAGGACTTGAACATCAGTCTTTATATGTGTGTCTTATGTGGGATATTGGCTCTAAGAGTATCACCAAACCAGTTCTCCTCTCTTTTTGCATGTCGCTCCAATGTTATTGCTCCCCTCTTTTTTCAATGCATGCTTCTTACCATGAATACTGAGTTCATTTTCTGAAAACAAAAGAAGATACAATGAGTGTAAAACATGAAAGACAATGAACACTATAATATAAACTAAATTAGACTATAAATAGTTTATATGACATATACCTCAACATCAGCGATGTCAAAGGCATTTTTCCCTATACAAGTAAGAAACTCGAACAAATTTTCTTTATTGGGACGATAACTGTCACTATAATGTGGCCAGATAACCTGTATAAACAAAGCAAATAAAATATCACCATATATAGAAAAGAACACCTTAGTAACTTAGTATTCAACTTTCAAGGAAAGCTTAACAATCATGTCAACTAAGTTATACGCTAAAAAGCTCGAGTTGTAGATAACTTGTGAAAACAAATAATCCGAGGTGTGATGTTTAATCCTTGTTGTTTTATTCACAACAACATTTCATTTTCTAACGCATGAACTTAGTCAAGTATATAAACAACATGTACTCAAATAAGAACTGAAAGTAACTTTTTCTTATAGTCATGAAAATATTTTAACACAAAATAGCTATAAGAACTCCAATCAATATAGTGTAATGCTAATTTCATCTTCAAGCTTTGGTTGCTGTTTAAATGGACATGGTACTAAGTATTTTCAATTTCATAGTTAAAAGACAAAACAAAATCAAAAGAAACGTCCAAAATACAATCAAACAATAAAGATAGGATTTCATGGAATGGAAATTGCAATTATAAAAAATTTGTTTACCTATCCACCGATGTCGTGTGTAGCATTCCTAAGACATTTGCTTGCCCAAAATAACCATGAGGTGAAATAATCAGAACATTAAAAACCATAGGAATTCCCACTAGAAACATTTCCAAAGTCGATGGCTTAGGTATCTAAGTGATCTCTAATAGTGAATGAACCATGTCCAAGACGTGATATGCATTGTCTCCCCATCATTTTTCCGATCACATTTCCTGTAACCTGCCCACATCAAAGTCAACTAACAATCAAACAAAGACATTGAAATTTGTTTTTATATTTTATATCTATAAAATTTGAATCTGATTTGTTTCATGAACATATTAATTCATATTTAAAGCCTTCCTGACATATGAGAAAGTATCAATCAAATAAGACATCAGAAAAATCGACCTCAATGAGGTCCTCAAACAATTTCTACAATATCAATATTTTTCTTGTTGGGATATCTTGGGTAGAAAAAATAACATATCTACAATAGAAAAATGCATATATTACTTATGTTCAAACTTTATATATGGTGTATTCTTAAGCAGTTTTTTAAGATGTTCCTCCGCCTTTACTAAAGTGAATTGTAGTTTGGTTAAACTATGTATCATTTCATTCAACATCAATTTCTGCAAGATAAATGTCACACATTATCCTTCCCATTTCTCAACATGCTACATATGATAAATTGAAAGTTGCATAAAACCAAGAGCAAACCCTTTTCTAACCAAAACAAACAAACAAATAGTGTCTCTAATAAAACTTCATTATAATATTAGAAAATGAAAATAGAGTGGACCATTTTTGTTGTTTGACTTTGCATATTTTTGTTATGAAAGTGCTCGAGCTTCAAGAACCAACAAATGTGAGGGAAGTTGTAAACGTGAAAAAAATTATGTTGACCTAATTTGTAGACTTCTTCAAAATGATGTGAATGATGCCATTTTCGGATGTGGTAAATCTCATAATAAGAAATGGTATGTATTCTAATAAATTACATTGCAATAACTACCATGGGCCTCCACGGGTTATAGGTCCTCAGTATGTTAATCTTGATGATGAAAGAGAGATGGCAACGATAAGTATAGGTGGTCCTAGTTTGTATGGTGGATATCTTCAAACCAAGGTCGCCATCTCAATGAACCTAGATTCTGACATGGTAAACCTGGATCTGATCTTCACCCAATTTCATTCCATCATACTTTGTGAAGACTCAAGAGGACATAATGGTCCTTCAGCTTATAATAGGGTTGATTTTGAGGTTATAAATAAAGCTTATCCAAATCAAATGGATTTTTGGGCTCCAAGAGATATGGATAATTTAAATGATAACAATTATATGTTTTTTTCCCAAGATTCAAATGTAGGGATACATTTTGTGGATTTTACTAATAAATAGAATGAGAGAAATAATCCATGAGGAGAATCTATTGTTCATTGTGATTAGTGAAATGCTCGGAGATAATAAGACTATTTAGGTTCAAATCAAAGATGGTGTTGATTCTTGTAGCTCCTCAGTTGTTGGTAGTTTTTAAGGTAGGAACTTCAGTTCTTCAAGGGTGGGGTCATTCAGCATAATTGCATCTACCTTGGTCATATCACCCAAAAGCAAAACATAATCAACAGAGAGTAAAGATGTCAAGTTTAGGGAAAATCCTATTTGTATAGTTGCCAAGCTTATAGTTCATTTTTACTCTGTTATAACTTTGTTGAGACCACCTACTCTACAGTAAAAAATGGTAGAGGAGCCATCAGTCATACCTACCCATGGTCTCTTGTAGACATGATAGAAGAATAGGTTGATCCATTAATTAGAATTGCACATATATTGAGGAAAGACAATTCATTATCTAGTTAACCAATTGCACATTGAACCCTATATGGATGAGTAGCCTTAATAAAGCCAGTTTTCTCTATCATATGCGTTGGAAAGACAAAATAACATTTCTTGTAATTTTTTGGTTTCATGTTATAAATTCCTTCTTGGGAAACTCCTATTCTATAATGGATTTGTTTCCCAGGAAGGATGCAAAATTGTTCTAATGACATGGAATCAACTTAGTGGATTTTGACCCTACATGACCAAGGAACTCAAGAGCCTTGGGCGCATCAATGGTAGCATCCTCCAATGAAAATAGTATAGTCTCTAACCTAGAAACATCAAAATTATATATAGTTATAATTCATAATCGCAAATGACCATATACTATAGCAGTCTTAAAATAAATTCAAACTTGAATAAGAACAAACATAAAATTTTACATTACCCTTCAGTAAGATGTCCTTGATTTAGAAAGAAAGGCTCAAACTTGCATAAGTGTGTAAGTAGATTCCCCATAAGATCAATTTCAACATCTTTCCTAAAAAAAGAATCCAATATCCAAAGCGAAACCATAGTTGAATGGAACAATGGTGCTTTAAGGTCATCTACACAAAAAGTTGCCTCCTTCAAATCTCACACACTGGATGGTATGTCATGCAAAATTAAGAAAAAGTCAGGGAAACTTGTTGACTTCTCTAAAAGACATAATGAAAATGCATGGAAGCTTTGTAAAGGAATCCACCTGTAATATTCTTTGATTTCCATTTCAACATTTTTCCTAAGTTGAACCTCAATGAGTTTTGAACTCAAAGTTATTTGAGAAGAATGTTCTTATAGTTGAAATTCAACATTTGCAGTCTTCCCACCTTTGTCACCAGATGAGTATGAATTCTTAAACCCTCTTATGTCATTATCCAAAACATTTCTTTCCTGGACACATGATTTTGCAAATAAAGGCTTTTCTGCAGCATAAGTCCTTGTCAAAATGGCATCTGTCATACTCACTGGCATCCGGTCAGAACTGCAACCTGAAATTGGACCTGTACCTGTTCGTATATTACTCAAGATGTGAATGGTGGAATATCTGCTAGAGCACTCTTAGCATATGGCAAAGGCTGAGCCCTACCTCTTATTCCCTTGCCAAGACCACCCTTAGGACTAAGAGTTAAGTGGCCATCATCAAGAGCTCTGTGTGTTGAAGGGCTTGGCATAGACTAATTTTCAAATTGAGCCCTATCCACAATCCAAGCATCTTGACTAGTGAATCCATGGTCACGTGGTCCCATATGAGGTTGTGGCCCTTTAATCCCACCCATATGTGGAAGTGAACCTGACTGTGCACCTGCCATGTAAGGTAGCATCGCAGGTCCTCTCACACCAATGATCAAGTGGTGTTACAAGTCTCCGACCCTAATGTCCCATATTGGTACCTCGAGAGCGGCCTCCCTGTCCATGTAGTTCTTACACAACATCCCGATGCACTTCCTCTATTTTCTTGGGGACCTCAACTTTCTTCCTTTGTTTCCTTCCATTCCTCCTCGGATCAATTAGATCCTTCAACATGAACCTCAGCCTAGAGGGAAGCCCTTGGTTATTGGACAGTTTTGTCATCCTATCAAAGTAAGCATCAATATGTTCCTTGGTCTTTGAATGGTAAATCATATGACCAATAGTGCTCATCAATTTTCACAAAGATTCAACATTTTCCTCCTCTAGATGCTTAAATTCACCAGTTAATTTCTTGATGCATGCATGCATAATTCTTTCGATCAGCATACTTTCTTTATAAAGCTCACTAATAAACCTTATATTTCCTAGCATTCGCCGTTGTGTTGTAGCCTTCTTCTCCCGTCTTTCTTTTGCTAAAAGGATTTTTTCACCATGCTCTTCTGCTTTCTCGGCCTCTTCCTCTTCTCTTTCATATTTTTCAAATTATTCCTAACATTTTTTCAAAAGAACTCGCTTGAAAACAACCTTCTCATTATCTTCATAAATTATGGTATTCCTGCAGCAAGCTGAAAACTGAATTTTGCATACATTTCACAAAAAGCCAGCTCCATCAAGGCTTTGTCAAATATTTGAGATATTATATCATGAAGACATGATGCAAAGTCAATGTTCACTTCTTTGACCTGTTCAAAAAGTTTCTCAAAGTTTTGGGGCATTAATTTATTAAGGATGGATTTAATTTGTCTTTGTTTCAACTGATCCTCATCATAAACCTTGCCCACTTCATATCGGTTCTCTAATATATGAATTGTGGGCAGAGAACGTTGTGGAGAAGGAATCAAACCCTTATGTGAACCAAAAGCACGCTGCCACCTATCAGCATCAGAATTATTTCTCGCTAGTCCAAATTGTGGAAGTGGTGCTTGTACATAAGACCCTCCAGGAAGGATGACATTCATACTCATTTGTGTTGCACAGGTATTTCTTACAAATACAGTATTATAACCTTGGCCAATTTGAAACTCAACAGAGGAACCATTAATATCCGCATCCATCCACATATCACAACTATTAGTAAGAGCATCCACCGGCTTGGCCCATCTATCATCATCTAAACTGGCCATATTGCTCCCATGACGTTCAAGTAGATAATTCCCATTCATTTTCCTGTCAATTCCTCTTGCAGTGCTTTCTAATGCATCAACCTCTCCTACATTACTTGCAAGTGCTTGAGAATTTCCAAGTAATTCAATAATGTCTAGAAAAATTTCAAAATGATTTGATAGATCTTTGCACTGATCCTTGATTGTCAACAAAAAATCACTAGAGTGATTTTTGTCTCCTGAACATTCAGTAATGAAAATAGCTACTTGATTCATAGGAGTTGAAAGCTCGACTACATCTTCCTATTCATCCACTTCTTTCAGGACTTGCTTCTCAGGCTCTTTTGAAGAAGTCTTACTCTTGACAACACAAGTTATTATTTTGGATGGTTCTGGAAGGTTCACATCTTCCTCTTGTTGGTTAAGGTTGTCATTGATGTCAATATGACATTAACCGAGATGTCAATATTTTTGAGAGGTTTGGTTCAAGATGATGATGTCATTTCATCAATGAAGATGTCAAAGCACGAAGAAGTCAAACCATTATTGAAAGAAGCCCTAGAAGTCCGTGATCTAATGTTTCATGCACTTGATGATATAGATCTTAACCCTTGACGTTATGTGACAATGGAATACACTTTGATACTTGATGATGACATATGATGATCATGGTTGGAGATCATTTGAGGGTTGGAAAACTATTTTGGATTTCTCCTAATAATGTTGCACTATAACATATCATTGCACCATTATGTGATGACATGGGTGATGCACTCATTGCTGGACATTATCATGATGACGTGGATGTCCTACATGTTCCTATGATGATAAAGAAGCCAAATAATGGAGAAGACAAACAATGGAGAAGCCAAACAAAGAAGCCATATTGTCCTAATAATTTTCTGCACTAAATAATTCAAGGGCAGTCACAAAGAAAAATGTTTTTCACCACCTTAGAGGAAACCTTTCAAAATGGATCCTATACCATCTTGTAGAATATATTTTTCCCTTTCTAACGAGCCCTTACTTGCCCCGAAACACCAAATAGTTTGGGAGATATTGATTTTTTAAGTTAAGGAAATTAACTCTGATATTGAGCCGACCTAAGCCAACTTGTGTAGGCTTGACATGTCGTACAAGAGACGTGTCTCTTCGTCAAATGTCAAACCAGCATAAATAGAAATCTGTACTCTTCAGTTTATCCATTATTTTCGGTCAAGATTTCAGAGAAGAATCACAGAAGGTGAACTAAGGCCGAGGAGGACAGTTAAGGATATATTTGGGAAAATATATTTATACATTTTTCAAACTTGTACTTGCTGATCTAGAATTGCAATAATATGTGAAAGCTCAAAATCTTGAGGAAAACAGTCAACTAGAACTCGGATTATCTATGCTACATCAAACTGTGGAGAAAAAAAAAACACACTTCAGATCACTGGTTTTGGGCATATCTCTGAAATGCCTACAACATTGTGATTGTCAGATCTGTGTAAGCCACAAGAAGAGAAACACTAGGCCTATGTAGGCTGCAGGAAGGGATGCAACATAAGCTTGTGTTAGGCTGCAGTTAAAGGCATGTACATGCCTGTTTGAGACAGTGTTTAAATGATTGTTTTGAGCCTTATATAGGAATAAAAAAATTCAGATCTGTAGGAGAGCTTCAGAACTGAGTCCTGTGGAAAAAAATATAATCTGTTATGACAGACTTGTTATGGCATATTTGTGCACATTTCAGGTCTAAGTTTTTTGGAGCAGGTTGCAACTTTTTTGGGAGCAGTCCTTAAACACACACAGTTACATATTTTTGGGAGGTTGATAACTGATACAAAAGTCGATTGTAGCTTTTATCTTGGCCATCTATTTAACCCAATTCTTCAACTGGATGTTCATTGTACTCAAATATAAGGAACAACATTGCAAGGAGCTTGCAAAAACTGAAATCCTGCTCTATGTTTCTTTTCTTTTTATTCCAAACTCTCTAAGATAATTACAACCCTAAATTAGGTACTTCAAGAATAGCTCAAGTTGTTCTATGCACGTCACAATAAATTTTAGGCTCTACACCACCCCTTGTCAAAGCTCTGACATGTGGCTGCACAGTAAGAATAAAGATTACACTACTCAATCCTAGTGCCATGTAAAGCCCCAGGAACAGGGGTAAAAGGAACCTCCCACAAACAATCTTAATAAATTTGTACATTCAAATAGTAAGAAAAGTGTAATACATACAATTTTGAAGGTAAATAGAGTGACCTTATTTACCAAGACTAGACCTTGTGGAATTACAAGCAACCAAGAGAATATTACAAGTACTGTGGAACTGATCCAATTTATTTGTGCACAACATGCAATCTCACTTTTTGTGTGGGAGAAAAATACTTCCAAATATCACCAACTAAACTAAAGTATATAAAAAAATTGTTGCACTGTATCTTTGCAGTTAAAAGGAAGTCCAGTTTCACCTAATGAAGTGCAATATTCATATATAAAGAGGGCATGGTGAACGGAAAACTTCAGATTTCATGCCATTGTTGAATTGCCTAGATAACACCCCTATTTTTGCATGCTAAAATCATTTACAACCAGACATGTCTTGAAAACTACCTAGTTAATGAATAGTTTTATTCCAAAGTTATACAAACACTTAGAGGGAACTGCTTCCACAATTCACCAACTAAAGTACAATATACGAACTAAAAATAATAGCAATGTCTCCACTTATTGTTTGGAAAATCCCCTCCTTGCAGTTTCTATTGCAATATCTGTCTATATGATTTAAATTGGAAAAAAAAATGCATTTCAAAGGTTGCAAGACGTTTTGAGAATTTTCTATTGGCTTCGAGATGATTTCACTACCAAAAGGGTTCATAGGACACCTAAATGCACATATGCCTTTTGGTAATCATCTCCAGTGATGCCCCTATACATGAAGAATCTAAATTGGGTAGATTAGGAATTCTAGAATAATTCAGAGAAGATGGGCATGATTTTTGTAAGAATAAACCACAGATATCGGGCTTTCGTAGTCTTGAAAACTACAAGTAGAACCACAGTGTAGGCTATCAGTATTAACAAACGCCAAAATACCAAGGCACAAAAATCAAAATTGTACATGGAACCAACCACCGTAAGAAAGTAGCAAATGATAGTTATTTTTGGAATGGATTTCCCCGTGATAGATCATGAGTTGAATGACATGGATATTATATTTTCATATATGTTCACAAGGGTTCATAGAACTTGTAGTTAAGAACCATCAACAATAATAGCAATAAAGAGGTCATGTAGGTTATTGTAGCTTATCTTTGAAATATGCCAAACTCATACAAGTAATCCATAAGCTATATTTGGTACCCTACTCGAGTAATACCTGAAGAATTTTGAAGCTATGTGTAGATCATGGAGGTAACAAGTAGTCGATTGATCATTGGTATGCAATCATGGTACTCAAAGGGATAATAAATTCAAATACTATTGCAACCAATGAAGTGTACATGTAGAACAAGGTTTCTCATGGCAACTGTACACACTGAGTTAAATTCCAGTGGATCTAACATTTTAAAATTTCTTGAAACATCACAATGGTAGTGAAATTTCAAAATTTATTAATATGTTTCTTGTTGGTCTTTCTTTCTTCCGATGCACAGGTGTTAGGCTGCAGTTAAAGGCATGTACATGCCTGTTTGAGACAGTGTTTAAAGTACTGTTTTGAGCCTTATTTAGGAACAAAAAAATTCAGATCTGTATAAGAGTTTCAGAACTCAGTCCTGTGGAAAATAATATAATCTGTTATGACAGACTTGTTATGGCATATTTGAGCACATTTCATGTCTAAGTTTTTTGGAGCAGGTTGCAACATTTTTGGAGCAGTCCTTAAGCACACACAGTTACATATTTTTGGGAGGTTGATAACTGATACAAAAGTCGATTGTAGCTTTTATCTTGGCCATATATTTAACCCAATTCTTCAACTGGATGTTCATTGTACTCAAATATAATGAACAACATTGCAAGGAGCTTGCAAAAACTGAAATCCTGCTCAATGTTTCTTTTCTTTTATTCCAAACTCTCTAAGATAATTACAACCCTAAATTAGGTACTTCAAGAATAACTCAAGTTGTTCAATGCACGTCACAATAAATTTTAGGCTCTACACCACCCCTTGTCATAGCTTTGACATGTGACTGCACACTAAGAATAAAGATTACACTACTCAATCCTAGTGCCACGTAAAGACCCAGGAACAGGGTTAAAAGGAACCTCCCACAAACAATCTTAATAAATTTGTACATTCAAATAGTAAGAAAAGTGTAATACATACAACTTTGAAGGTAAATAGAGTGACCTCATTTACCGAGACTAGATCTTGTGGAATTACAAGCAACCAAGAGAAGATTACAAGTACTATGGAACTGATCCAATTTCTTTGTGCACAACATGCAATCTCACCTTTTGTGCAGGATAAAAATACTTTCAAATATCACCAACTAAACTGAAGTATATAAAAACATTGTTGCATTGTATCTTAGCAGTAAAAAGGAAGTCCAGTTTCACCTAATGAAGTGAAATATTCATATATAAAGAGGGCATGGTGAATGGAAAACTTTAGATTTCATGCCATTGTTGAATTACGTAGATAACACCCCTATTTTTGCATGCTAAAATCATTTACAACCATACATGTCTTGAAAAATACCTAGTTAATGAATAGTTTTAGTCCAAAGTACAAACACTTAGAGGGAACTACTTCCACAATTCACCAACTAAAGTACAATATACGAACTAAAAATAATAGCAATGTCTCCCCTTATTGTTTGGAGTATTCCCCTCCTTGCAGTTTCTATTGCAATATTTGTCTATATGATTTAAATTGGAAAAAAAAATGCATTTCAAAGGCTGCAAGACATTTTGAGCATTTTCTATTGGCTTCGAGATGATTTCACTACCAAAAGGGTATAATTCATAGGACACCGAAATGCACATATGCCTTTTGGTAATCATCTCCAGTGATGCCCCTATACATGAAGAATCTAAATTGGGTAGATTAGGAATTCTATAATAATTCAGAGAAGATGGGCATGATTTTTGTAAGAATAAACCACAGATACCAGGCTTTTTTAGTCTTGAAAACTACAAGTAGAACCACAGTGTAGGCTATCAGTATTAACAAACGCCAAAATACCAAGGCACAAAAATCAAAACTGTACATGGAACCAACCACGCTAAGAAAGTAGCAAATGATAGTTATTTTTGGAATGGATTTCCCTGTGATAGATCATGAGTAGAATATGGATATTATATTTTTATATATGTTCACAAGGGTTCATAGAACTTGTAGTTGAGAACCATCAACAATAATAGCAATAAAGAGGTCATGTAGGTTATTATAGCTTATCTTTGAAATATACCAAACTTGTACAAGTAATTCATAAGCTATATTTGGTACCCTACTCGAGTAATACCTGAAGAATTTTGAAGCTATGTGTAGATCCTGGAGGTAAAAAGTATTAAATTGATCATTGGTATGCAATCATGGTACTCAAAGGGATAATAAATTCAAAGACTATTGCAGCCAATGAAGTGTACATGTAGAACAAGGTTTCTCATGGCAACTGTACACACTGAGTTAAATTCCAGTGGATCTAACTAACATTTCAAAATTTCTTGAAACATAACAATAGTAGTGAAAGCTAGTGAAAGCTCAAAATTTATTAATATGTTTCTTGTTGGTCTTTCTTTCTTCTGATGCATAGGTGTTAGGCTGCAGTTAAAGGCATGTACATGCCTGTTTGAGACAATGTTTAAAGGACTGTTTTGAACCTTATATAGGAATAAAAAAATTTAGATCTGTAGGAGAGCTTCAGAACTGAGTCCTCTGGAAAATAATATAATCTGTTATGACAGACTTGTTATGGCATATTTGAGCACATTTCATGTCTAAGTTTTTTGGAGCAGGTTGCAACATTTTTGGGAGCAGTCCTTAAGCACACATAGTTACATATTTTTGGGAGGTTGATAACTGATACAAAAGTCGATTGTAGATTTTATCTTGGCCATCTATTTAACCTAATTTTTCAACTCGATTTTCATTGTACTCAAATATAAGGAACAACATTGCAAGGAGCTTGCAAAAACTGAAATCCTGATCAATGTTTCTTTTATTTTTATTCCAAACTCTCTAAGATAATTACAACCCTAAATTAGGTACTTCAAGAATAGCTCAATTTGTTCTATGCATGTCACAATAAAGTTTAGCCTCTACACCACCCCTTGTCAACGCTCCAACATGTGACTGCACACTAAGAATCAAGATTACACCATTCAATCCTAGTGCCATGTAATTACCCAGGAACATGGGAAAAAGGAACCTCCCACAAACAATCTTAATAACTTTGTACATTCAAATAATAAGAAATGTGCAATACATACAATTTTAAAGGTAAATAGAGTATCCTCATTTATCGAGACTAGATCTTGTGGAATTACAAGCAACCAAGAGAATATTACAAGGATTGTGGAACTGATCCAATTTCTTTGTGCACAACATGAAATCTCACCTTTTGCGAAGGAGGAAAATACTTCTAAATATCACCAACTAAACTAAAGTATATAAAAACATTGTTGCATTGTATCTTTGCAGTAAAAGGGAACTCTGGTTTCACCTAATGAAGTGCAATATGCATATATAAAGTGGGCATGGCGAATGGACAACTTCAAATTTCATGCCATTGTTGAATTGCCTAGATAACACCCCTATTTTTGCATGCTAAAATTATTTACAGCCATGCATGTCTTGAAAACTACCTAGTTAATAAACAAGTTTTAGTCCAAAGTACAAATGCTTAGAGGGAAAGACTTCCACAATTCACCAACTGAAGTAAAATATATGAACTCAAAATAGCAGCAATGTCTCCACTGTTGGAAATACTGGGGGGGAGGGGTTGGGGGAATATAAGGCATAGGAACGGTTTAAATGAGTTTTGGGTCTAAACTTTTATTGCAGTAACTCAGATTATACCCTCAAACTTCGGACTGTGCAGACCTAAAGTTGCATACCTCTGAACCAAACCTCGGATCTGTTGAGTGATAGCTATAGGACTTTGGACCTGTTTGGCAGCCTTGGACAAGAGATGGGTACAAGACTTCAGACCTTCAGCAAAAATTGTTCCTATGTTTGATCCAGAAACGTTGGAACTTACGAACTTGAGGATAACAATGGATCTGTGGCTTGAAGAACTCAAGTATTAGCTCCCCTCATATTTCCCTGAATAATGTCTTCCACAACATGATGCTATATTTATCAATACCCTACCTGTCCAAGAGTATTCCCATCTTGAAAATGGGATCCTAAAGCTCACTAAAAATATCCCAACAAAATGCCCTGATCTAAGCCTAATTTATGTGAATGCAGTTTCATTCATGAAGATGGGGTCACAACAAAATTACTAAGAGAAAGACCTGCAACAAATTTATGGATGATTTGATTATCTATGCTACAACAAACTGTGGAGGAAAAAAAAAAGACACACTTCAGATCGCTGGATTTGGGCATATCTCTGAAATTCCTACAAAATTGTGATTGTCAGATCTGTGTAAGCCACAAGAAGAGCCACACTAGGCCTGTGTAGGCTGCAGGAAGGGATGCAATATAAGCTTGTTTTAGGCTGCAGTTAAAGGCATGTTCATGCATGTTTGAGACACTTGTTTAAAGGACTGTTTTTAGCCTTATTTAGGAACAAAAAAATTCAGATTTGTAGGAGAGCTTCAGAACTGAGTCCTGTGGAAAATAATTACGTCAGAGGTGTTCTCTTTGTTGGAGTGGGGTGAGCAAATACTTTTCACCCCACCCAATCAAAACATTTTCTCATCGCCCTTCTATCGAATAAAAAATTGACAACTGTCGCCTCCAGATTCGTCCTCCCATTCAGACTGTCGTTCACCCGACATCCATTTAATGCGTCTCCGGCGTACCCTTTGCACGCTTGTGCAAATTCTAGTATATTCTGTTATGACAGACTTGTTATGGCATATTTGAGCACATTTCAGGTCTAAGTTTTTTGGAGCAGGTTGCAACATTTTTGGGAGCAGTCCTTAAGCACACACAGTTACATATTTTTGGGAGCCTTTGTGAAGCAGTCTTTGAGATTGGAGAATAATCATTGACCCTTATTGAAGGAGGCTTATTGAATATTTTCCATGTTTATATAGGTCGCTTACTAAGGCAGACATCCTTGTGGTATTGTTGAAGATCTATTGAAGACTTGAAGAAGCAAATTTTGGAGGCATTCTTGGAGACCGGATGTATTGCTAAAGCCCTCATGGAGTAACAGTCCCATGCTTAGGATGGAGAACATTTCCAAGATCTTGCTTCTCTCCAATTACAAAATTAACAAAATTATTGCTGCAGCTTTGTCTGGAATTATTGCTTGTTGATTCAGATTGTTTATTCTTCACATTTCTAAGTTTTGAATGGCTAGACAACGGTCACCTCTAAAAAGTCCCTTTAGGGGTTGTAGAAACTAAAGATAAGGGAAAGGATTGTGTCAAAAATCTTTTAGCATCCAAGTACAATGAATTCATAATAGTAGCAAAGACGGTGATCTAACCATCAATTGAAGAAACATTGACAATTTTGTCATAGAAACTATACTCCCCTAGTGAGCCCAACCACACCCTGACTTCAGTTTGGGTGGAGAATGTTGAGAAATTAAGCCTAGTCATAATCACAACCTAGAAGAAAGAGGTAATCGATGTGACTATCATAGCAAGATACTAGAGCTTATGGTGTATGAAGGTAACCACCGCCCTGATGAGCAAAGACAAGAACCTTTGATCAAGGTATCTAAGAAGACAAAAATTTAGGCCTATAATTCTTGAAGAGGAAAATGCATCCTATGCCGTTGTGTTCACTAAATTTGAAATTTAAAACTTGAAATTAGACATACCTTAAAGTTGCAAGAAAACTTTGTCAACCATTTATACAAACTCGTCATGTCTTAAAGGGATCAACAATGATCGCTACTTAATGCAAGCCAATGAATGATTATATAATTCTAACATTACAATTAAATTCAAAGACAAACATGAACCAAGTGACTCAGATTCTATCTACACAAAAATATTGTTAGAAACAGGGAAATGAAAGGAGTGCATTGCTTCAAGTTTCAACAGACCTTGGATATTCCTCACATGGAACATTAGGACTATATCATCGAGGACTAGTGGATCTTTGGAGGCCATGTCTTGTTTGGTCAATTGAAGACCCTAACAGACTCTTTAAAGAAAATGAATTTTTACTTTTCAAGACCAACCACACCATTACTCGGTTCTTGTAATCACCCAATTCTTCTTATAAAGATACAAGGCAATTCCATCTTTCCTAGCATATGCTAATTTTATTGAATGATTTGGATGATTGATAGTGTGAGAAAAGGTCCTGAATGCAGAGGAGGAATATCAGCAGGAGGGTAGGAAACAAATTTCTACCACTCTTGTAATCACCCTAGAATACTTAGCACGTGATGACATGGGTATCATGCCATGCCTTTTTTCTACACTGGAAAATGGAAATTCAACCAACATATGACAAAATCCTGAGTGCAGATTGAGACAATGGACGAGACTGTAGTTCTAATTTTCCTGAGAATGAGAGTAATAAGACACTCATTAATGAAGGGGAATCCTGAATATCCCTTAGGGTTCTAGAGACCAACACTCCTATCTGTGATTTTGACTATGGTAGAAACTTTGGCACCCATAATTATGTGCATCTCCAATCAACATTGCCTATTAAATTTGAACAAAACAGTGTAAGGTATGATATTTTTTCCTTTGACAGTCATCCTACATATGACATGGACTCTGATGAGGAATAAAAGAAGGCTGATCATATCATCGAGCCGTTTTGTGAACCATATGAGACAAAGGCAAAAAGGTCCATTCCATTTGTTGAAGGAATCCTTATTGAAGATGAATAGTCTTGTCATATTGAAAGAACAAACCAATATCTAGGAAAACAAGAGGACTTATGTAAACCCATAATTGATTAACTACACAGTGAGAAAAATAATTCCAGGTTTGTCTCTTATTGTTCATAGGTATGATAAATTATCTTCAAAGGAGTTTCCTCTCCTAACTATAAATTATATTTGGGTATCTTTAATATCTCATTGTTCATGGCCAGCATAAAATTGTTCCTATGTTTGATCCAGAAACATTGGAACTTACAAACTTGAGGATAACGATGGATCTATGGCTTGAAGAACTCAAGTATTAGCTCCCCTCAGATTTCAATGAATAATGTCTGCCACAACATGATGTTATATTTATCAATACCCTACCTGTCCAAGAGTATTCCCATCTTGAATATGGGATCCTACACCTCACTAAAAAGATCCCAACAAAATGCCCTGATCTAAGCCTAATTTATCTAAATGTAGTTTCATTCATGAAGATGGGGTCGCAAAAAAATTACTAAGAGAAAGACCTGCAACAAATTTATGGATGATTTATCAGCATGCATAGGGTTGAGCTATGGAAGGTCATTATTCATAAAAAAACACCCAAATCCATATTAGAGTGATGAAGTTGATAATTTAGTGAAGACAAGAATGTCTCAAAGCTTAAGAATACCACAACTTCCAGCACTCCAGGGACAAACGAATGAAGCCATAAAACTATTGCTTGCAAGGGTTCAAACTTCAAGGTAATATCCTTTGGTTCCAAGACACAGAGTGCAGAGACTAAAATGGTTACCAAAAATTAGTATCCCTGGGAAAAGAAGATGGTAGGAACTCCAAAGGGTTATAAATTAGCTCAATTAAAAAGAAGCTTCACAAATAGGAATCCATTCTTGTTTCAAGTTACCTTACACGTTCCAGAAGGGATCTTACAGTTATAATGGGGATAAGGCAACAAATTCACCCAATTTGTTTGAGTTTTCCTGTCATACTAGTATGTCACTCAACCCCTTTGATTGTTATTTCCAGATAAATAAGCTCAAAGACTCCCCTCAAACCTTAGGATGTTATAATTATTACTTCCAAGCAAAATGAAGATAGCTCTAATTCACTTCCTAAAAAACATGAATGACAAGGTAGAAGGACATACCAAGCCTTAAAAATTGACCCTGTCCAAAGCGATGAGTTGGCCTAGAAACACCATATTGTTGACCTAACTAAGTCTAGGTCAGTCGAGTCCAATGTTGGAAACTCACAGAATCTTTGGCAGTAGTTCCAACATTCCAAGTCAATAATGTCAAACACTATTCCCAACCCTTGGTCAACTCATGCAATTAGTTTCCCAAACCATGCCATTATAACTTAGTCAAGTCAAATTGTTCCCAGTTCATATGCATTGAACCCATCAACCAATCTAGATAGAGAAGATGTGCTTCAACAAAAACACTTGAATGTAGAAGGTGGAATACACATGTTAAATGCAACCCAGAAAGAAAATCAACTTACAGCACAAGAACTGGCAGAACCTAGAAAGCTTAAGTCTTCCATTTGCAATATTGACGCTAATTCACTTCTATACAAGTCCCTCAATCCTGTCACACAAATTTATATTATTTTGGACTCTTTAATCAACAATGGTAGCTGTCACTTAAGAGTCTTTGCTAGAGTCAATAAATGTAAAGAAGCGAACAAGAGAATGTGGATCTCAATCATTTTGCTTCGTTCTTCCAACAAAAAATAATAATTGCAGAGAATGTTGCCACTGTTGTAATACTTGGCAAGGGAATTGTCATAGAGAGATTAAGGAACTAAAATTGAAAAATGTCTATTAAGGATACTTTGATAAATTTTCAACAAAGATAAATGGTCATAGGGCATTGCTTCAAGTTTCAACAGACCTTGGATATTCCTCACATGGAACTTTAGGACTATATTATCGAGGAGGAGTGGATCTTTGGAGGCCATGTCTTGCTTGGTCAATTGAATACCCTAACAGACTCTTGAAAGAAAATGAATTTTTACTTTTGAAGACCAACCACACCATTACTCGGTTCTTGTAATCACCCAATTCTTCTTATAAAGATACAAGGAAATTCCATCTTTCCTAGTATATGCTAAATTTATTGAATGATTTGGATGATTGATAGTGTGAGAAAAGGTCCTGAATGTAGAGGAGGAATATTGGCAAGAGGGTGGGAAAAAAATTTCTACCACACTTGCAATCACCCTAGAAGACTTAGCACGTGATGACATGGGTATCACGCCATGCCTTTTTTCTACACCAGAAAATGGAAATTCAACCAATATATGACAAATCCAGAGCACAGATGGAGATAATGGACCAGACTGTAGTTCTAGTTTTCCTGAGAATGAGAGTAATAAGACACTCATAAATGAAGGGAAATCTTGAAGATCCCTTAAGGTTCAAGATACCATCACTCCTATCTGTCATTTTGAATATGGTAGAAACTTTGGCACACATAATTATGTGCATCTCCAATCAACATTGCCTATTAAATTTGAACAAAATAGTGCAAGATCTGATATTTTTTCCTTTGACAGTCATCCTACATATGACATGGACTCTGATGAGGAATAAAGGAAGGTTGATTATATCATCAAGTTGTTTTTTGAACCATATGAGACAAAGGCAGAAAGGTCCATTCCATTTGTTGAAGGAATCCTTATTGAAGATGAATAGTCTTGTCATATTGAAAGAACAAACCAATATCTACGAAAACAAGAGGACTTATGCGAACCCATAATTGATAAACTACATAGTGAGAAAAATAATTTCCAGGTTTGTCTCTTATTGTTCATAGGTATGATAATTGATCTTCAAAGGAGTTTCTTCTCCTAACTATAAATTATATTTGGGAAGCTTTAATTTCTCATATAAAACAACTCCCTGTCTACAACACTGATGTTCATGGCCAGCATAAAACTGTTCCTATGTTTGATCCAGAAACGTTGGAACTTACGAACTTGAGGATAAAAATGGATCTGTGACTTGAAGAACTCGAGTATTAGCTCCCCTCAGATTTCCTTGAATAATGTCTGCCACAACATGATGTTATATTTATCAATACCCTACCTATCCAAGAGTATTACCATCTTGAATATGGGATCCTAAAGCTCGCTAAAAAGATCCTAGCAAAATTCCCTGATCTAAACCTATTTTATCTGAATGTTTCATTCATGAATAGGGGGTCACAGCAAAATTACTAAGAGAAAGACCTGCAACAAATTTATGGATGATTTATCAGCATGCACAGGGTTGAGCTATGGAAGGTCATTATTCATAAAAAAGCACCCAAATCCATACTAGAGTGATGAAGTTGATAATTTAGTGAAGACAAGAACGTCTCAAAGATTAAGCATACCACAAATTCCAGCACTCTAGGGACAAACGAATGAAGCCATCAAACTATTTCTTGCAAGGTTTCAAACTTCAAGGTAATATCCTTTAGCTCCAAGACACAGAGTGCATAGACTAAAATGGTTACCAAAAATTAGTATCCCTGGGATTTGGACTGACACATCAATATAGGATTTATATAATAAAATGTCACTGAGCTTTCACAACATTAAGACCATGTTATGCTCTGATTGTGAACAAGATCCAAAATTGACAAAGCACAATTTAATGGGTATTGATTAGTCAAAATTACCATGTGCATCAACTACTCATATCGAAATGATGGTATATTGGATTAGGTGTGGGTTGCACTTTCATTTTAAAGAGTGAACACAATGTGGATAAAGAACATTGACTACACTAGGAACCTCGACAATGGGGTTCTAATAACATGGCCAAAATAAAAAATTAACAAAGTACAATTTAATGAGCATTGATTAGTCAAAAGTACAATGTGGATCAACGACGCGTGTCAAAATGATGGTATATTGGACTAGGTGAGGGTTGCAATGGAATTGGAAAGAGTGAACACAACGTGAATAAAGAGTCACTTGGAGAAGGAATACAAGTAATCACAGTCTTGGTTGCACGTATAGGGATGGTCAAACAAGCAAGTAGAAGCATTTGGGACACCATCAAAATTGGCAACTCATTTTTCTAAGAGACATCCAAAAGCACATTTTTTTATAGGGAAAAGCTTAAAATCCTCCTTTTGGAAAATGCAACCTTCATATTAGGGAAAATTTTCCATCTTCGTTTCCCACAGAGAGATGTAGAGAAATGTTTCTTCAAACGTCCGAAAAAAGGGAAAGTAAAAAACCCTTTTGGGAAAATCTATTTCCCTCTATGTTTCACCGCATTTCCCAAAATAGATATGTGGAAAAATGTTTCTTGGAGCATCCTACAAGAAAAATACATGGAGGTGCCCCCTCCCACCCTAAGGGACACATCCCCATAGAACAATAGTTTTTTCATTCATTTTGTGGCATTTCTAAGTCATCATTGCTCATTTGTTTATGAATACAAAGTTTATCATATACTGCTATGTTGAATGGTAAGGATGTGTCAAAGCCCTATAACAAGAGCAGCTGCTTCGTATAGAATCAAGGCCAAGGCCTAAAAATTGGGAGTAAACTTTCATAGTTGCAATATAAGCATGTGGACAGCAACACAGTGGAAATTCATTATAATATAGAGACCTTACAAAACCATATTTTCTTGATGATCAGAGAGGCTTGGATATTTCACTTGCACTAAGCATAGCATATATCGTCATCTATCGGTAAGGTACATCTATAAGACCTCATTTACAGATACTTCCAAAAGTCTTCCTTGGAAAGATTACTTTTATTTTAACAATCAAAGAACTTCTATAACAATTATTGTTGACTAGTGTAAAAGCATAGCTCTGAAAGAATGGAAAGGTGTTGTGGGCTATATCTAACATGCAGAAATCAAGAACTGAATAAGTAGGAAGTGATGTTAGCCCAAATCATGGTGTAAACTGACTAGTATTAAACTTTTTCCACTTCATACCGTCACACTAGTGTGTTTGTAGCAAAAAATTGGTACTGTTGAAGGTATAACTATGGCAATGTAAAAGAAAATATCCACAATGCAAAATTTTTAGTTTGAACCATATATATGAACTTAAAACACATTATGGATAAGAAGTACATACTTGTTCAAATGCTGAGCAAAATTCCAGAAGCTGCAATGCTGATCCAACATCATTTGACAAAAAATTTATGCTGCAATCAACTGCATTGGCTTCCCTTGAGGAAAAATTACTTCATCCATCTCTTTCTTGCCTTTGCATTTCTTCTTCTTCAGATTCACTTTTTCTTCAACAACCTATAACTGAAAATCAGATACAAAAATAACTGATCATTGATCCCCTTGATTTCCAGGTTTGTCTATATTGTCTGATTTTCTTTTCTTTGTTTGCTTCACATCGACCTTTAGAACATGTTCACTTTCTGTTGGCATCATATTTCCATCTTTAAAATTAATTTCAGAGGAATGAATTTTGTTTTATTTTTGGCCCTTTTTCCCCCTCGAGAGGTCCTGTGCTTTCATGAATAGCCATAAAATTTGTTGCGTCTTTACTTGCAGTCACAACCTTATCTTCAAGGTTACCATTTTCATTTTTTGTAATGCAAGGGGATTCTGTTGTATATGACTGTCTCTTTGTCATTTACAATGTTACTTGCCAACTGCCCCTCTTCACAAAGACTCTTTATTGGAAGATCTTTCTGAGTCTTGACCTTTCTTTTTCTCTTGGAATTACTTTTGGTATTTATTGATTTGCCATTCAGAGCACGTGTATCAGATATCCTCTTCCCATCATTGTCAATATTACAATCCAGATTTCCCTCATTCAAATTGACCTCCATTTT
This sequence comes from Pinus albicaulis, assembly GCA_034641835.2. Taxonomy (NCBI): domain Eukaryota; kingdom Viridiplantae; phylum Streptophyta; class Pinopsida; order Pinales; family Pinaceae; genus Pinus; species Pinus albicaulis. The sequence goes on from CM076582.1 coordinate 1,391,450,760, forward strand.
TACCATATTAATTCTCTTATGATTCTTCCCCACCCTCAGAATTGGAACAGACTCTCATGCACAGAGGTGTTTTATTTCTGATAGTTTCTTCTGTCCTGCATGTTTTATTTCTGATAGTTTCTTTTGTCCTGGCTCTCTTTAAAAGGAAGGTTGGTCCAATTCACCAGTGAACCACTGGGGTGGAAACCTACCCCATTTATGGCTCCCACCCAGAAAACTGTAACAATAACCAAAAAATTTGCAAACATTCCACCAACTGAGAAATGAGAAAGAATGTGCAAATCTTTCAGCCAAACAGTTGGTAGCACTATCACTGCAGCTAAAATTCCAAATGAATAGAGATAACTCAGTTCAATCCAAACAATATCAAAATGAAAACCTGGAAAAAGCCTTGTCAAATTGTCCCCCTCCAGTATGATAAAATCTACACAATATGCATAGAATTCACAGTACAAAACAATAGAGATAAAAAAAAAACCAAGTCTCCCGAGTGCAACCTCTCCAATATCTGGATAAGTATAGATGCTTTCCTGGCTCTCAAAACAGTAGCGTAAGAGAATACCTGTGTAGTAGCAAATAAATTCAAACAACAACAACAACAATGCTAGACTTATCCAACCTGCTTCTAAAATAGTATATGGGGTAGAAAGAAGGCCAACACCAGCCAGTACATTCACTCCATTAACTACTGCTTGCACAAAGCTGTAGCCTTGTCCTCGATATTCTATAGCATGTCCAGCCTCTCTGTCAATGACCCTTTTATCAAATCCATCTCTATTTTCCCCTTGTGTAGAAACTGGTATATATGATGGCTTCTCGTCAAGTCCCTCCTTTTCCAGTAATGGTCTCTTGGAATCCCAGTAAGCTGCATCCTATGTTAATAGACTACCTTTTTGAGAACATGGAAGTTCAAATCCTGGTTGGCGTTGCATCCAGCCAAAGGATACCGATGGAGATGCAACAATGTTGGATGTATCCATAGATTCTATGTAACTTTGAGGCCATTCTGTGGATTGGAAGAATCACTGAGAATAATTGTCATGGGTAAAAGAATCCTCCTTCTCCACAGTGAGCCACTCTTCATCGTCATCTTCATGAAATCGCTCGTCCTCATTCCGCTCTTCAATTCTTTTTTCACTCCCTCTATCACCACTATCATCAAACAAGTCGACAGTAGACTCGTCTGGCTCCATTGATGAAATGGGTATTCGGAGGCAATCTCTGTGAATATTCACCTGAAGAAATTGCACTAAGGCAGTTGCAAGAACAATACCCAGAACAAAAGTCAGCGAGAGATAACCAAAACAAAGTGATATGTTTTGGGCGGGAGAAATGTTATTTTAACTCGAGGTTTAAAATTTAAAATTTAAACAAAAAATTAATACTCTCTCTCTCCATTTTTCCATACATTATTTTTAATATTATGCCTTTCAAATATCATTTTTAATATCATACTTATTGTTGTTTTGATGGATGTTGAGTGCACTATGTGATTCCTTGTAATGTCAACTATTGTTTAAAAGAAAGCTTCAAAAATCAATTCAATTTCATTCTAATAAATTTATTTTAAAAACATTGATGATGAACCACACAATGAGTGGCTTGAAAGGCGTTGAATTTAAAGAAATTATGTGACTTATCTAGAAGAGTCTTTAAATTAATTAATTAATTAATTATTAAAATAAAATTGAGATAAAATAAAAATTTAGGAGAGGTTTTTGCAACCCATGGTTTTGCGCATGGTATCCCACCTTGCCAACAAGGAGGAATTAACTTGATCGTAGGTCCCAACTAGACCTGCTCTCGATTGGAATGGCTAATCCCAATGGGTTTTAAGGATTGTTGTAAGGGTTAGGGGAATAATGAGTTAGTGATTAAGGGAATAAGGATTAGGGGCTCAGGGGTTAGGGGAATAATGAGTTAGTGGTTAAGGGGTTAGGGATTGGGAGCTTAGGGGTTAGGGGAATAATGCGTTAGTGGTTAAGGGATTAGGGATTGGAGTTAGGGGAATAATGAGTGAGGGGTTAAGGGGTTAAGGATTGGGGGGTTAGGGGATTTAGGTGAATTTAGGGGTTAGGGGAATAATAAGTTGGTGTTTAAGGGATTAGGGATTAGGGGCTTAGGGGATTTAGGCATAGTTAGGGGTTAGGTGAATAATGAGGTGGTGGTTAAGAGATTAGGGATTAGGGGGTTAGGGGATTTAGCAGTTAAGGATTTTAGGGGTTAGGGGTAAGCGGTTAATGGGTTATGGGTTAAGCATTAATGGTTTAGGGGTTTAGGGGTTAAGGGGTTAGGGGTTTAAGGGTTTAGAGGTTTAGGGTTTAGAGGGTTAAATGGGTTAGGGTTTTAGGGGTTTAAGGGGGTTAAATGGGTTAGGGGTTTTGAATTAGGGTTCAAGGGTTAAAGGTTTAGAGGTTTAGGGTGTAGGGGGTTAAGTGGGTTAGGGGTTTAAGGGTATAGGGGGTTAAATGGGTTAGGCATTGGGAATTAGGGGTTAAGTGGGTTAGGGGTTTAAGGGTATAGGGGGTTAAATGAGTTAGGGGTTGGGAATAAGGGGTTGAGGGGTTAAGGGGTTAGACGTTTAGGGTTTAGGGGGTTAAATGGGTTAGGGGTTTAGTGGGTTAGGGGATTTAGCAGTTAAGGATTTTAGGGGTTAGGGGTCATTAGGGGTTAATGGGGTTAGGGGGTTAAATGGGTTAGGGTTTTAAGGGTTTAGGGGGTTAAATGGGTTACGGGTTAGGAAATAGGGTTTAAGTGGTTAGGGATTAAGGGTTGGAGGTTTAGGGTTTAGGGGGCTAAATGGGTTAGGGGTTTAGAGATTTAGGGGGTTAGGGGATGTAGCAATTAAAGATTTTATGGGTTAGGGGTTAAGGGGTTAGAGGTTTAGGGTTTAGGGGGTTAAATGGGTTAGGATTTTAGAGGTTTAGGGGGTTAAATGGGTTAGGATTTTAGAGGTTTAGGGGGTTATGAGATTTAGCAATTAAGGATTTATGGGTTAGGGGTTAATGGGGTTAGGGTAGGGGGTTAAACGGGTTAGGGTTTTAGGGGGCTAAATGGGTTAGGGGTCAGGAATTAGGGTTTAAGGGGTTAGGGGTTAAGGGTTTAGGGGGTTAAATGGGTTAGGGGTTTAGGGGGTTAAATGGTTTAGGGGTTAAGGGTTTAGGGGTTAAATGGGTTAGGGGTTTAGAGGTTTATAATTTACGGGGTTAAATGGGTTAGGGGTTTAGGGGTATAGGGGGTTAAATGGGTTAGGGGTTAGGAATTAGGTTTTAAGGGGTTAGGGGTCAAGGGGTTAGAGGTTTATCGTTTAGGGGGTTAAATGGATTAGGGATTTATAGGTTTAGGGGGTTAGGGGATTTAGCAGTTAAGGATTTTAGGGGTTAGGTGTTAGGGGTTAATGGGGTTAGGGTCTAGGAGGTTAAATGGGTTAGGGTTTTAAAGGTTTAGGGGGTTAAATGGGTTAGGTTTTGGTAATGAAGGTTTAAGGGGTCAGGGGTTAAGGGTTTAGAGGTTTAGGTTTTAGGGGGTTAAATGGGTTAGGGGTTTAGGGGGTTAAATGGGTTAGGGGTTAAGGGTTTAGGGTTAGGGGTTAAGGGTTTAGAGGTTTAGGGTTTAGGAGTTAAATGGGTTAGGGGTTTAGAGGTTTAGGGGGTTAAATGGGTTAGGAGTTGGGAATTAGTGTTTAAGGGGTTAGGGGTTAAGATGATAGTTTCATTGGTCTCTATTTGTGCACAATAGTTGCTTATTCTTTGGGTCTCAATGTAACAATTTTGTAGGTATTGTTGCTTGTTGCCATGTCTTCTCTATTTATTAATTTATAGTATTTTTTAGCCATTGCTTTACATTTATTAATGAAAATGTCTATTGAAATTAAACCAAATGTATGTTCAATCTCCAGTTTCAAACTCAACCACAGTGTTGTCACACAATTTAAGTTCGGAGAATGGACATCTGATGAAGTCTCAATAACCACACTGCACTTCATTACTGCTACAAAAAAGCTTAAGTTTGAGTGTCCCATATTCATGAGAAACTTGGCTCTTATACTCTTACTCCACCTGACTATGTCCTGGAAATGCCCTTGTTTATGGAAAAAACATGCTAATGTTGTTTACATTGTCCCTTAACAGACCAAGGAAACAGATGAGACTGAGAGGAATGGAAAGCACTACAAAGTTGGAGAGAGTACAAAAGACTATGATGATTTAAAGGATAAGCTTGAAGAATGTAACAGTGCTAAAACAACTAAAAGTTGTCCCAAACAAACAGTTGATAATGTGAAACCTTCTTCCGTACTAGTCAAGCAAGACTACATTTATGTGAGAGCAAGAAGAGTCCAAGCGACTGACAGGCATAGCCTGGTAGAGAGGTTATGCTTCCCTCTTTTTAATGAAATATTTGATCTACATTTTTTCTATCGAAGATTAACAATTTTAACCTTGCCAACAGGGGGGAATTAACCCGATCGTAAGTCCCAAATAGACCTGATCTCGTTTGGAATGGATAATCCCAATTAGTTTTAAGGATTGTTTTAAGGGTTAGGGGAATAATGAGTTATTGGTCAAGGGATTAGGGATTAGGGGATTAGGACTTAGGGGGTTTAGGCGCATTTAGGGGCTAGGGGAATAATGAGTTAGTGGTTAAGCGATTAGGGATTGGGATTAGGGGAATAATGAGTTAGTGGTTAAGGGGTTAGGGGGACAGAGAGAGAGAGGGAGAGGAATGAGAGAGGTAGAGAAGGGTAAGAGAGGGAGACAGTGACACAAATATAGAAGTGGGCCAGAAAGAAGGAGAGAGGGAGGGATAGAGTGAGAGGATTGAAGGGTATAGAGAGAGAGAGAGAGAGAGAGAGAGAGAGAGAGAGAGAGAGAGAGAGAGAGAGAGAGAGAGAGAGAAGAAGGACGAGAGATAGGACTTAAGAGAGAGGAACCAGTATCATAGAAGAAAGAATATGTGACCAAATTACTCTATAGGGATATGGGAGATAGGGGCACCCTACCTACCTAACTAAATTTCTAAACCAAATGTGGTGTGATCGTCTATAATGGTGGTCGATTATACGAGGAGGCACTGTATTTTTAATGTGATATGCAAAAAACATGTACCAAACCTAACCATTTCACATTCACCAATGTTCTATCTACATGTGCTAATTTGGTAAATTTGGAACATGGAAAAGGAGTCTTGTTTTTTGATCACCTCCCAAGAGGATTCACCAATTGTGAGAACACAACACTTATGGTTGCATCTTCTAAATCGTCATCACTTCCACTAACACCTCATCCAATAATGCTAGTATAAAAAGTCTCAGGCTCTCAGTAGCCAAAAGGAACATAATGCATGCGCCCTCAATCTCTTCTACATACTTGTAGCTCTCCTTCCAAATCAAAGCCATGTAGGTTTTAACCCTGAACAGAAATTATCTACACACGAATCTTATAACAGAAAATAAACAATAGCGAGAGCATAAAACATAAAACAGATAAACACAGAGATTTTCCCCTGGATCCCAAATTGGGACGACTAGCTTGATTTTTCATTATATTCCTTTTAGTGTTACAACACATATATATACATGCTGGAGCATACATAAATCCTAATCCATTAACCCTGGATTAGAACATAACCGTAGTTCCCTTGACCGGATCTACAAAAATACCAAGGGCCGAAAACCATCGAACCCCAAAACCATGTGCAAAACCATGCACAAAACCATGGGCGGATCCGCCTATGAGTGGGTCCGCACAATGGTGGGGACTGCTTCGCCCCTCGTGACCCCCCAGCTACGCCCGACGCAACATACAACGCGTGGGGTTAATCGTGGAAAGAATATAACACATACCCAACATTCTCCCACTTGTTGTTTTCTTTCCACGGGGGGCCATAGGAGAGCTTACTCATTTGGCCAATTCTTCAACACCCATTGTTTCTCTACACCAAGAGAACTTCTGAGTGCTCACAGACTTCGTCAATGCATCTGCAACATTCTTCAAAGTGTCCACCTTTACCAGCAACACCCTTTTAGCCTCAACCATATCTCTAACAAAGTGATATAGAACATCAATGTGCTTTGTCTTTGAATGATAAGCAGGGTTCTTAGCCAAGAAAATTGCACTTTGGCTATCACAGTCTATCCTTATAGCTTGCTGTACCAGCCCCATACTTGAACACAATCTCTGCAACCAAACTGCTTCCTTGCTTGCATGAGTGGCTGCTACGTATTCTGCCTCTGTAGTTGAAAGCGCCACTACAGACTGTCTTTTACTCATCCAACTGACTGCACCTCCAAATAGGCTAAACACATACCCACTTGTAGATCTTCTTTGGTCCGGATCTCCAGCCCAGTCTGCATCAACAAAACCACGAATGTCCAACATTCTTTCCAATCCTGGTCTTCCCTGGTAGCACAAGCCATAATCACTAGTGCCACGTAAATATCTGAAAACCCGCTTCACTGCTGTCCAATGCTCCTTCCCTGGGTTTGAAATAAACCTGCTCAATACTCCCATTGCATGTGCAATGTCTGGTCTAGTACAGACCATTGCATACATCAAGCTACCCACTGCACTTGCATATGGAACATGGGACATATACTCCTCTTCTTCTTGTGTCTTGGGACACTGTTCAGCAGACAGCTTTACACCTACAGGAATAGGAACATTCACCGGTTTACTATCCTGCATATTGAACCTCCGCAATATAGTCTCGACATACTTCCTCTGGTTTAACCAGAGCTTCCTCTTTGCCCGATCTCTCTTAATTTCCATGCCCAAAATATAGTTTGCAGCACCCAGATCCTTCATGTCGAATTTGGAGAACAGTTGGGTCTTCAAATCTTGGATAATTTCTTTGTCATTTCCAATCAACAACGTATCATCCACATACAAGACCAAATAAATAACACGGTCACCAATTAATTTAAAATAAACACAGTGATCCTCCTTGCTTCTGGTGAAGCCAAGTCCCCGTATATAGGTATCAAATTTCTGATACCACATCCTTGGTGACTGTTTTAACCCGTACAGAGACTTCTTCAACCTGCATACCAGTTCTTTCTTACCCTTCACCATAAAGCCTTCAGGTTTCTTCATGTAGATCTCTTCTTCTAGATCCCCGTGAAGAAATGCTGTCTTCACATCCATCTGTTCTATCTCAAAATCAAATGCAGCAGCAACAGATAAAAGTAATCTAATAGAAGTAACTTTGGCAACAGGAGAAAAAATATCACCAAATCAATTCCCGGCACTTGGGAATAACCTTTCGCTACCAACCGAGCTTTGTATTTCTCCACCTTGCCTTCTACATTCATCTTCTTCTTAAACACCCATTTGCTCCCAATGGGCTTCCTTCCAGCCGGCAACTCCACCAGATCCCATGCATCGTTTTTGTGCAAAGATTCCATTTCATCAACCATGGCCTCCTTCCAGAGTTTTCTATCCTCTGAATATACTGCCTCCCTGACAGTTCTGGGTTCATCATCAGTTATAGTTAAGGAAAAACTTGAACAGAAAGCAGATGGACTATACCTTTCTGGTTGCCTTCTTTCCCGAACTGATCTTCTCAAAGCTGGAGTTTGTGGCTCTTCATCTTCTGAGTCTTCTTCTGTTGTAGAGTCTGATTCATCCTCCTTTAGCTCAAACTCTATCTTCTCGGGTTCCTTTGGTAGGACTTCATGTTTAACAACATCTTTCACTTCTCTAAACACCACATCTCGGCTGTACACAACCTTCCTTGTTTCTGGGTTCCAAAGCTTGTAACCCTTTAAACCATCCTTATACCCAATAAAGATGCACCTTTCAGATTTGTTATCCAACTTGGTCCTTTTCTCCTTTGGAACATGTACATATGCATCACATCCAAATACCCTTAGATGTGAAAGAGAGGGTTTCTTACCAGTCCATACGTCATGTGGGGTCTTATCCTCCAACGCTGACGAAGGTGATCTGTTAACTAAGTAACATGCAGTCTCCACTGCCTCTGCCCAGAATTCTTGTCCTAAACCGGTACCACTGAGCATGCTTCTTTCCTTTTCCATCAGTGTTCTGTTCATTCTTTCTGCAACTCCATTTTGCTGCAGTGTGTATGGAGTAGTCTTCTGTCGTGCTATACCACACTTCTTACAGAACTCTTCAAATTCCTTCTTGCAGAACTCCCCACCATTATCTGTCCTCAGCGCCTTTATCTTCTTCTCTGTCTGGTTTTCCACCGGAGCCTTAAATTCTTTAAATCTGTCAAAGACTTCAGATTTCTTCCTCAAGAAATATATCCATGTATTCCTTGAGAAGTCATCTATGAATGAAACATAGTACACAGACTTTCCCAGTGATGGAACTGACACAGGTCCAAACACATCACTATGCACAAGTTCTAATATCTTGTTTGCCCTCTTAGCACCAGAAGGAAAAATCACCCGATTCTGCTTCCCATATACACAATGTTCACAGAAATCAAAATCCAGAGAACAATTAGACATACCTTCTACCATACCATCTCTATGTAGTATCCGAAGGCCTTTCTCTCCAATATGTCCAAGCCTTTGATGCCATAGCATGGTCTTTTCTCCAGAGACAGCTAGACTTTCCGTCCCACTTTCAGGAACCACAGAACTGTTACACCCATCAATAACAGTGCTACCTTGTAGCTTGTATAGAGTTCCAGTCCGAACTCCCCGCATTAATACCGGTGCTCCCCGAACCATCTTGCAGGCATCTTTCTCGAACACTGTTTTTACACCTGCATCATCCATCTTGCTTACAGAAATCAGATTTCTGGCCAATGTAGGAATATGCAGAACACCAGGAAGTGTTCTAATCCTTCCACCTTGCAGCTTCAGCTTGACCTTTCCACGTCCGACGATTCCGGCCTTCCTATCATCCCCTAGGAAGACATCACCACCATCATATTTCTCATACTCGCAGAACCACTCCCTATGGGGAGTGAAGTGAAAGGATGCACCTGAGTCAATCAACCATGACTCATGATATACATGTGTATTTGAAGAAGAAGCCAAATACACATCCCCACCTTCATCCGAGGTGGTTTTTTCCTCTGCAGAAGGAGCATCATCAAATCCTTTTCCTTTCTCGGGAGCTTTAGATCTGCAGTCCTTTTTGTAATGCCCTTCCTTTCCGCATTTCCAGCACACCTTTACAAACTTTCCAGGAGATTTAGATCTCCCTCTAGATTTAGATCTCCCACTCGAAACCTTATTCTTGTTTCTGTTCTGGGACCTTCCTCGTACGGATAAGGCATCTCCATTCTGACCCTCCATATTTCTCCGTCTCATTTCCTCCGACAGCAAGGCTGAGACAATGTCATCAAAATTCAAGGTAGTTGTGTTGCTACCTATTGCAATAACCAGACTGTCCCACGAGTCTGGTAGAGAACACAACAAACTGATGCACTTATCTTCATTTGAGATTTTAATATCAACAGATGACAGCTGACTTACCACAGTATTGAAGGCGTTCAGATGCTCTGTCACCGAGTCTCCATCCTTCATCCTCAGGTTATACAACTTTTTCCGCAGGAACAACTTATTCACCAGAGACTTAGATTAGTACAAAGTCCCAAGTTTTTCCCACAAATTCTTCGTCGTAGCTTCCCCAGATACATTCAACAATACTGAATCTGAGACACACAACCGTATTGTGCTCTTAGCCTTCCGATCCAGTTTCTTCCAGTCTTCATCTGACATTGCCGTTGGTTTAGTACATGGATCTACCGCGATCCACTGATCTTTATCCACCAGCAGATCCTCCATCTTGAGCTTCCACAACTCAAAACTCTGACCATTAAATTTCTCGATCTCTATCTTTCCGCTGCTCGCCATATTCTTTCACCGCAAGAATCGATCCCGCGGATCTCCCACTGCACAGGGTCTACCACAGGCCCGAGCAAAAAACCCTCAACAACAAAGGCGTCCCCTTGAAGCCGAAACAGCTCCGATACCAAATGTAGGTTTTAACCCTAAACATAAATTATCTACACACGAATCTTATAACAGAAAATAAACAATAGCGAGAGCATAAAACATAAAACAGATAAACACAGAGATTTTCCCCTGGATCCCAAATCGGGACGACCAGCTTGATTTTCATTATATTCCTTTTAGTGTTACAACACATATATATACATGCCGAAGCATACATAAACCCCAATCCATTAACCCTGGATTAGAACATAACCGTAGTTCCCTTGACCGGATCTACAAAATACCAGGGGCTGAAAACCATCGAACCCCAAAACCATGTGCAAAACCATGCACAAAACCATGGGCGGATCTGCCTATGAGTGGGTCCGCACAAAAAACAAATTTTGGCCGGGGCGCTGCCCTGGACCCCAATGGTGGGGACTGCTTCGCCCCTCGTGACCCCCCAGCTACGCCCGACGCAACATACAGCGCGTGGGGCTAATCGTGGAAAGAATATAACACATACCCAACAAGCCACTTGCGTTGTGTTTTCACTTTGCCCTAAATCTTGTGCAAACATCCCGAGGTAAGGAACTGTTGCACCAAGGTATGGATCCTCTATGTGTCATATCCACTTAAGGAGAACATGTTCCAGACAATAGGTAAATTCTCACAACTATCCCTCTGTGGGATGTTGAGAACTCCAAAATGCTACATTCTCATTAATTAAATCTATAAATTGAGAACTTTCGTACAAGACTTGAAGTCACACTGAACTTGTACCAAAAGTCTCAGGATCTGGGTAGCGCAAAGGAACACCTGCAATATGATTTGTACTATTCTCATCTAGATCATTTTTCAAGGATATCTCCTAGAGTTGAGATGCATATTCCAGGTTCCATATAACATCTCCCATGGAAGGCCTGTCGAAGCTCATCTCTTCCAAGAACTTTTATGTAGTCTTCATAAACATTTTCAGAGAACCAGAGTTGATGGTCCCAACAAGGTGAGGGTCAATTATTTTTTCAAGCTTTCCCTTTTTCTGCCAATGCACTTCCCACTCTTCTATATTGAATTGTTCTCTAGGAAAAACAAGATTAAGAGTTTCCCTTGCACACAAGAACTCCAGTAACACTACTCCAAAAGAATACACATCAAATTTCTCTGTCAGTTGCTGCCTTCTGAAGTATTCAAGATCAAAGTACCCAAGGGCCAAAAATACCTTTGGATCCAGTCTTTGAATGTCCAAAGTCCACCACCTTTTCCCGTGATCTCGTTGTCGTGGAGATATTTGACATTTGGACAAGCGTAGAGGATTCACAACAAGTGAATTAGATTGCATTGACCATATATTGGAGCTTCATTGGTATCTTTTCAGTCAAACAATTTTCCAAAAAGTCGAGGGAGTCTAAATTGGTGCAGTTGAAAATGACTTGAGGGGAGCTCTTTTGCAAAAATAGATTTACTACTTTGATTATTAATCAAATATAATCAAAGTAAGCGGGGGGATAGCAGAGGTGGGGGTTTGAGGGTTCAAAAGCATAATCGTCGGGGTGGAGGAGGTCGTGGTGGCAAGGGGAATCATGGGTTTGATTGATTTGAGGTAAATGAGGGACATGTTGTCCAACATTGCTGCCTAGAGAACTGTCGTGCACTTATCAACAACCTGATGGAAAGAGTGGACACAACTGAGAGATTATTTCGTGAGGAGCATGCAGAGCAGATGGCAACATTGGAACGAATGCACTATTTACAGTGCCAAGTCTGGGAGAGAATGGTAGTGGCTTGGTGAAGCCAAAATCAACTCACTGAAAAAGTAGAAAATCTAGAGACTTGGTTGGCGCACTTTGAAGGGCACAGTTAGTGTGACTTTTATCCTCCACCGCATTTAGGAACAACCCCGGACAACCCCGCATCCATCACGTTGGACAACTAGTATTCTATTTGGTGTTCTTTATGTTTTATATGTGTTTTGGTTCCTTTGACCCAACCATTTATGGACAATGTCCCTAGTCCCTCTTTTGTATTTTTTTTGCATCTGGTGCAAATTTTTGTCAACAAACCCAATCGAGGTGAGACTAGACCACCTGTTTTTTAACTGGCTATATGTACTCCTTTTTTCCTACATGAATATAACATTGACTTACAAAAAAACAAAGGTTCATACATCATTAAAAAATTAATTAAGTTTCATACTTAAATTAATAAATTTTCATACCTATTTGCTAAATAGGTCCATAAATATATATTTTAGGTTTACCTATTTAGTATTTATCAAATGTAAATATGATGATTTAATACTATATTTAAATGAACTCACATGTCTAACATAATAAATGTTATATTTATCTGTTTATTAAATGTAAATATGAATATTTAACCTTAGATTTAAAAAACTCACACTCTTAACACAAATCAATGAAGTTTAAAAAATAAACTTTATGGCCAAATATTAAATATAAATATAAATATTAATTTGGCTATCTAATTAATATTATAACCTTTACTAAAATTATAATGAAGGCATTAGTGTAAAGTTGATAGATGATTATACATGCAATTATGTTAATTGTAGATGAATCCATCTGCACTGTTAAACTTTAGAGACAAAAGGGTATTCATAATTTTAACACTGTAAATTCAGAGACCCCTTTGTCTCTAAATTTTAACACTGCAAATGGATTCAGAGATACCTATAGTGAAATGTAACACTTCGGTACCAAAATTACAATTTTCCATATATGGAGTGACACAATTAAAAATTACTGACATAAATGACTAATTCATTTACTTTTTGTACTTGTTATTTGGCCATATTTTTATTCTTGGACTATAATAATCATTCACATTAATCATTATTAATTTTGTCACTTATTATCTAGTCATATATTTTAATCCTAGACTAAATTAGTCATTTAAGTTAGTTGCTTTTACTTTAATCACTTATTATCTAGTCATATATTTTATCCTTAGACTAAATTAGTCGTTTAAGTTAGTCGCTTTTAGTTTAATCACTTGTTATCTAGTCGTATATTTTATTCCAAGACTAAATTAGTCATTTAAGTTAGTCATTTTTAGTTCGGCCACATAAAATTGCTCAAATTTAGTAGTAATTCACTTGAAATAATTGCGGTAACTAACATTTTTAGTCACCTAGTCATTAATTTCATCATTTTTTACTAGTGTACCCTAGCCTTTTAGGGTTTGTTAATGATGTCCAGAATATATGATGAAAACCCTAGATTTTTTAATGTTTGATGAATTAGGGTTTATGAAAAAACCCTTGCAATGGTAAATGTAAAATCATAGGAATGAAACCCTAGATGAATATGCTTTTGTTTGATTGAAACCCTAGCTTGGTCCAACTATTGCATATCTAACATTAAAATTTTGATGTTTGTGTCTAGGGTTTGCGATAAAACCCTAGTAGAGATTAATATAAGTTTCTAGGGAAAACCCTAGATGTAATAATGCTTTCGCTATGATTGAAATAAATTATTGATATCTAAATTATAGTTTTGGTGATGAAATCTAGGGTTTGTGACAAAAACCCTAGCAAAAGTTGTTATGAGAAGTCAAGAATATGCAAATGTAACCCTACTCAATTGTTATCTTGTCATTGCTATCCCTTCTAGGTTTAGAATTTGATATTTAAAATTCATGTTCTTGCTCTATGTTTTTAATATCTGTTAAAATTGGAAACTAGGGCCAAATTCCACTTTGGACAACTCATTTAATATAGATGATGATTGCATTGAATTCCTCTTTTCACGAGGACCAAAAATGACCTATAAATTATCAAATTTGGACAAGCAGAAGTGTGTTTTGAATTTATTCCCACACATGTGAAAATTGTCAAGGTCGACCACATCATCATGTAGGCTCATGGAGCCCAAGAGACATGCCACTTCACCCTCAATGACTTGTATAAATACAAGTGACCTCTCAACTCATTTGGAATCATCATCACTCACACATTCTTCTCTCTCCTTCTCTCTTTGGTTCATACAAATATTGGGCATTCTTTTTCTCTCACACATGTGGCAAGGAGGATGAATTTCAAAAAGAAGTACAGGCCCAAAATTTTTCAAGAGTTGACTGAAGTATGACCAATGTTGACCAGGCCACATTGATTTTCATAGAAACTGAGATTTTTTGGGTTGTTTGACCTGCATTGACCGCATGGTTGACTTTGGGTTGACCAAATTTGACCGCAAATTTATGATTGTTTTTAATTGACTTTGAACATTGTAGGAGGTCGAGTTTGGTTTCCTTTGACCGAGATTCAAAGGGGGAGTTTTGTTGTTGCATTGAACATCTTTGAATTTCTGGTTAGGGCCAAATTTGACTGCAGTGGACTACAAATTTTCTAAAGTTATTCTGAATTTGATTTGGCAAGTCAAATTTGACTTATTGTACTCTCTCTCTATGTTGAACACTTGATATAATAATAAGAAGAATTGATCAAAGAGTTTTCGCCGCATTCAGGTTTTTCCTTGGCATACACCAAATCTAGTGTCCTCTTGTCTTGGCTTATCTTCTGCATTTTATTTTATGTTATATCTATAGTTACCGTCAATTTGATTGTTATTGGAAAACTAAATTGGAAATTTTCATTGGGTTGCTAAAGGAACATTGAAGTAATTGTGCTAAGCATAAAACATACCATTGTTAACAAAATTTAACAATAACCCTAGATGCTCTCTATGCTAATACTAATTTGATTTTTCATGCTCCTATATATTTGTGCTTGGTTGTACTTTTTGATGAATATTTTCAGGTACATAGTTACCTACCTCATACTTGATGGTAACTTGATAATGATGTTGATCATGATGGAAAGAGGGAGTTGTAATAATCTTAATAGCATTGAAGTGTACATTGTTGATTAATAGATGACCTTGTTATCCTGTGAGGATAGAAGGAATGATGCTTTGAAAGATTGAAGTTCTCCGATGATATGATGATAAAGCATGTGTGGTTGAGTTATTGATGGATTTGTCCACTAGTAGAGAATATTAGATAAAGAAAGTGTATAACTCCCCAATTAAGAGGGAGGGCATATTGTGGAAGTTATCGTAAAGACCTTGAATAAAGACTAAGGATGGAGAAAGGATAAAGCACTACAGATGGTTATTCATGATTGATGAAAATAATAATTGGATGTCTTGGAAAGTGCTAATATTAGGTTTGGTGCTGCTAGAGAAGATGAAGAAGGTATTTTATGTCGAAATGTGTTTGGATATTGTGATGAACCAACCAACATCAGAATAGTTGAAGACCCTGGAGTTTTGTGCTAACATACAGAACATATACATTGGAAGTGTGATACTGGTTGGGGTCATGAAGCTACAGTACGAGACAAAAAAATGAACAAGTAGTTGATGTATTGAAGAAATCTCTTCCCAACAAGAATTTAGTTTTAGGATCATTCTTAGGTTGTGGATGTGTTGATCTCTTCTTGAGAAGTTTGTCTATTAGTAAATGTATCTGATTAGGTAGGGAGGGAGAGATGAAGTACCATAATTTTTTTTTCATGATGGTACCTCGGAGGACATCATGGCCTGGTTAGTATTGATATGTCAGTTGATGTCTAGATCCCAAAGTATTACAGGGCCGAAAGGTGCATGATTTAGGAGGCCAGAAATTGCAGAAGAAGGAAGAGAGGGGCCATAACCCTAGTTGACATGATGTTTTTCCTTGAGTTGATATGTGAAAGTTTGACTTGTTCATGGGAGGCTGACTTAGTGGATAAAAGGATATCTTGAGTTCTTGGCCTTTGTCAAAAGGTATCAGTTGTGTTATTTAATTTGATTTAAAGAAGAGAGGAAGAATTTCTGGGTTTTTCCCTAGAAGAGGGGTTTTGTATTGGTTGAGTGCCTACGTCTTGTGTTATTTGTTGTGTTTGTGATCTTCATTGTTTGGAATTTGTCTTGATAATAAGAATATAATAATTGGGAAGAAGAACTAATAAGAAACATCACCAGAAAGTGTCCAAGAAAAGAGAAATAAAATTAATAAAAACCCTAACTATGTTTCCCTATGGATTTCTCAACAATAGGTAACATGTTTTGTTAGTATGGATTATACATGAAGTTTTAAATAATAGATAGATATTTGAGAATCCTATATTCTATAGAATAGGATAGTTAAAATGGATAAAACAATTCTTTTCATTTTAAAGAGAATTTCATAAGAAAATTCCATCCAAGCATGTTCTAGTGGCAAGTGTGAACATCACAACGATGATGAATAGGTTAAAAAATGAGAGGGCTTAGTACATGTTGGCTTCAGGAGTCCTGACCTAAGTTCAATGTATTTTCACAACCAACAAAACCCTCCAACTACTGGCCCTTTCGGCAGTGATCTGCTTGTGCAAACCAAAGTCTCACCCGAAGCAGTATGGAGGGGTGATGGAACCAGGTTTCCGCACCCCAAGGGAGGTTTTGATGTGGTAGATCTAATCGAACTTACTGCAGATAATATACCATATTTGCGCACACACAATCAATGGTAAACATATCTAGCCCCTTTCACAAAATACTTCAATATATTTCACGCACAGTAGTTAATTGTACTTCATTCAGATATACTTATCTATCATAGACTAATACTCGCGCATACATGAAATTAACCATTTATAGAAGTAAATATGCAACAATAGAATAGATCCAGATTTACAATAGATAACAGATAATCTAAGACAATAAATCACATAAGATTCCGTGTTCGCCAAAAATACCTTTTTTATTAAAAGATTTACAGTTCAGTACAATCTATCTTTCTGTGCACACAAAAATGGAGTCTGTACACGGCTCAGGACTTAGGTTTCCATGCACACAGCCAGCATGAGCCTTTCTACCTTGACAACAACCTAGACTAACAAAGATACATAAAACTGACTGAAGATTTCATTCATCCATCCATGTCTATATCCTTGCTCGACTCTTACATATTTATATTATAAAAAACATACACATACCATGGTTTGAGACTCATGGCTTTTCCCTTTAACCATTTACAATAATTAAGGGACTTTGACCTGCCCCAAAGCCCATTTGATCATCTGCGCATAGTGGGTACAACAAAACTTTAAAAAAATTATCCCAAAAAAAATACCCAGGGGGCCGTGCTCTATTAGGTCCCCATATTACTAGTGTAGTCCCTTATTGTTATTAGAGTAGCCCCCTTATTGTTATTTTTGTACCCCTGTAATCCCCCTATTGTTATTATTGTGCCCCATAAAACCCCACTATTGTTATTGTTGTGCCCTTACATTATTATTGTTAGGTGGGATAGGATTATATTGTGACCCCATGGACTTCTATATATAGAAAGGAGGTTTTGTCATTTGAATCATCCAAGAATTTTTCATTTTTGTAATGTAAAGGAGGTTTCCCCCTTAAAGTGGCTGATTTCTAAGGCATTGATATCTCTTTTCATCTATTTTTGGAGCTGGTTTCGTAACATGCTCCAACAATACATGAGCTAGTTCAGTCTTCTATTCAGATTACTTCATGTTCAAGTATTACGCATTCAAGTCCTGGGTGACTTTAACAAAACAATTACCCTCAATAGTACCCACTCATCAAGAAAATCATGATAGATCAAAGAGGGCTTGTTGTAGTAGGAAAAAAAATGCATTTTTATTGCCCCCACTAGAATCACATTTCTATGTGAATTGTTGTACTCTCTTCCAGATGGGTAAGACACACTAACCACATCATAGAATGTGACAACCACCTTACAAAATAAAGCATGTTTAACATATGTTTTATCCATTTACTTAACAATGAAACATCGGTTTCAATGATGGTGAACAAGTTAGAAAGCTCCACAGGGGAGATATCACTACACTTATTACCGGCCTTCTACGCATATATAAGCGCATGATCAAGTCTTGGCTTACTTTGATAGAATGGATACTACTTTATAACAACCCTTAGCCAAAGGTGACCTTTTTTCTAGTGCAGTTCATGTATGAAGTTTATCATCATCTAGAAGTAAGTTTGAATGCTTGTAAAAGCTACTTTGCTCACTACCTGTGCTAGTGCAGTCTTCTATTCAGAAAATTTTAGGTACAAGTCCTAGGGTATTTGAGTCTTGGGTGACATTAAAATAATTAGGTACCCTCAGTAAGAGCTGCTAGTGAAAATAAGGGGACTTGTTTCAAAGGGGACTTTCATGGGTTGATAAAAGTGAGGCACTGTTACTACCCTGAAGAATTTCCCAACACAATACAAAGCATAGGGGTTCATTACGCATATGAACATGGCCTTCCGTGTAGATAAGGAAAGGTTCAAGTCCTATATTACTTTAAAAAAATAGATACTCCTCAACATTTCCCCTTAATTAAATGTATCTTGTTTATGGTGTAAATAATCTATGTAATTTTGTAGGCTAAAAAGGTAAACATGGCTTTCTTAGTTATTTAACAGAAAAAAAATTCCCTAATAAAGGGTCCATCAAAATGTTTTCTAGTGGAAAATTTGAACACCAGCAAAAATAATTGGTTGGGATAAAAAACCATTGACCTCATTAACTTTCCTAGCACACTCTTCCGTTCAAATGTTTTCAGGTTTAATGTCTGGCGTGACTTTGATATAAGAGGTACCCTCAAGAGTGGATGCTATTGAAAGTAACTAGCAAGGTCAGTGAAAAAGGGAATTGTTATTACCACCATTGGGGCTCAAGTCTTCTTGTGACATTTCTTCCCACTAAGAGTCGTGCTTCTCGTTCTCTACTTGGGATTGCTTCGGCTTCTATATTTAGGTATTTTGAGGGGTAGGTACAAGTTTTTGGTTAAATTGTAGGAATATATAGCCCTCTCAGCCAAAGGATCGGAATACCAAAATCTATCAACATGAATTTGTACTCTCATGGATTGGGGTAGGTCGAACTTGTAAGATGAATCAATACTAAAAAAAATACCACATTTTTAATACATATCTTTTATGGAATTTGATAGTCTGAAAAAATAATTTTGCCTCTTCTATATAAAAGTGAGTTGATTATAATGGATATAATATTTTTAGGGTTATTTAATAATAGAATGGAATTGAATACAATACTTGGTGTGGTGTTTCTGGAAGTGAACACGGGCATGATGGATGGAATTGGCCATGTCGGATTTGAAGACAAGATTTTGAAGGTAGTGCTAAAGGAAATTCTCAATGGTGAGAGCGAGGACATAATCAATATTTATTTGGGTCTCGTCCTGGAGACCATACTTTATGCCACTGTAGGGATTCTCCTTCCAATATTCTATGAAGGTTTTTCTCGCGCAACATTAGAAGCATTCATGTTGCATTTCGTATGCGGTTCAACATGTATTGAACCCTCCAAAACTCTCTCTTGTTTCACAACGTGTATTCTCCCACCAATTTCAGCTTTGCGCCCAACCAATTGTTTTTAATTTTTTATATTTTTAGTGCCCAACCAATTTTTTCTTTTAATTTTTATTTTTTTAAACCATTGTAAAAGTGGAGCAAAGACAAAATAATAATCTTCTCTACTAATAAAATGGTTGGTTGTGGGGCGAGTATGTTCATTTGCTAAACTTTACTTTCTTTTTTCATGGACATGTTGTGGTTCTCTTCATGTGAAATAATAATTGAAAACACATACCTTGTAATATTTTAAAATTTATTTTTACAGCTATAAATCTCATTTTTGGAATGTTATGTGGGTGTGTATGTGTAATAATAAATTATAGAAACTAGCTAATGTCAAGATATGAGTCATAACAAACCATCATCATTGTACAAATGAGGGTGTGTATAAAGGTAATAACCCTAGTAACTTTCATATGAACATAATGGTTAATTAACATTCTTTTGGAAAAAATGGTCAATCATAATTCTTATGTATTCGATATATACAATAATATATTCAATATGAGTTCAACATGTCAACATGTCACATGAGGAAAACAATCATTCCTTATAACCACATGAGATAAACCCATTTGACAAAAGTCATGGTACTTTGTTTCAACCTACATACAAAATCATTATTAAAGGTTTCAATTTGGATAATTAAAATTCCAGTGTCCCACTTGAACATTGGGATGGAAACCCTTTCAACCATTGATAACGCAATAGGTTAGTGTGTTATTGTGAGCCTAACAACAAGAGGAAAAATTCTACCACTTGTGCACAAATCTAAATTTATGCATATATGAGCATGATTCTACCAAATAGTGTTGGAAAGTGATAATTAGTTGAACACCATTATTTTACTATGAACTAATTTATTTTTGTTGTTGGGTGCGTTTTAAGTAGGTGCACATGGAAAATTATTCTCTAAAGACCAAATCTCTAAAAGTAAAAGGTGGACAAACAATAAACCCACCTGTTACACTAAAAATTGTCACCTTGACATTCTGCTAACTGTATGAGCTCATTAACACTCATACATGCCTCCTCTGCAAGTCTTACAACCTTTACTCCTCATGTCAAGCCCTGAAACTGGAGAAAAAACCCTAAAAAGCTCAAAAAATTTGAGTACGCAGTTAATATGAGACTTACCTGCGTTCCTGGCTAGGGTACGCAGGTAATGTGAAGAGGAACTGTGTTCTAGAATGCAATTTTCCAGTGTTATGCCTGCGGACTTCCTGTAAAGTCAAAAAAGCGAGAAATCAAAGTGAAAAAGTTGATTTTTGGTCAATTCTGGAAGGTTCTAGATGAGATTTTTTGGGGATGAGTACGCTTTAGTAAGGTGCATGTATCCCACACCTTAAGGAACTAATCCCTTGATGTGAGGAGCCTATCCCTTTGAAGGAGGATTCTATCCCTTTAAAGGTGGAATCCTAACCTCCTCATCCGCTCTATAAAAGGAGGCATTGAGAATTTCAAGGGGTTATAAGAAACTTTTTAGAAGTAAGATTTTGGGTGAAGTTTTGTTAAGATTTGTAATTTCTTTTCTCATTGAAGTGAGAGAGTGAGATCGCACACCAGGTTCTCGGAGGAAGAGGCAAGACTTATCAAAGTAGAGGGATTCTCGCTTCGACCCGGAAGGCCTTTCGAACATCAAGGCTAAGGTTGTAAGGTTCTTCTCGTATATTTTAAGATTAATACAATCAAGTCTGTTTTTCTCAATAAATTGTCGTTCGATTGTTTATTTCGATAAGCTGTTGTTTGATCATTTATTTCATAGATTCCTTGATCACTATGATAGGTATGTTTTATAATTATTTGTTATACATGTGCTATTGATATTTTCTTGTTTGTGATTTCAGATCAACTAAATATGATAATTTCTTGCGACAAAAGAGCTCTTGTTGCGATGAAGGATTATTGATGTGACGGAAGCACAACGACCGCAAATAAGCATTTGGATCAAAGGTAGGATCAACACCTTCATAACATTTATTTGTAAAACGAATATATCTAGAGAAAGACAAACTTAGTTGTTCGTTTGTTGCTAGATTTTCCTCTGACACTAGGGAGATCGGTCTTGTCCGCAAGAACGATTTATCCGGCCAACAAATTGGCGACTCCACTGGGGAAAGAACTTGTTGTTTTTGGTTCTCTTTTATTTTGATTTGAGGGAAAGTTTTTCTTGGTTTTTGATTGTTTGATATCTGCCTGGGTAGCTTAGGTTTTCTCTGTTTTTGAAAATTTTGAAATCTTTTACGTTTTTCTTGAAATTTTTTGGGGACCGCACTTCGTTCTTTTCCACAGTGCGGGCAGTTTCGCACTTTCCTTAAGTAAACAGTGCGGGACCACACCTGTTACTTCTGGAGCCTGCGAACCCTGTTAAAATTTTGGAAAAACTTTAGATTTATTTTTTCCAATTTAGTTTGGATTTAATTTAGGATTCTTAGCATCTACCCAGATCTGTATTTTTCTGTCAAAAATCCTTGTTTCTGAATTTCTTTCAGCAATTCTTCATCTCATCAATCTCCATTAATTTGATTGGGTGTTTTGAGTCTCTTTTTTGAGAAAATATTCATTTGATTTCCTTTGATCATTACTTGGAGGTTTGTCTCAGTATTTTCACAATTTTGCATCTTTTTGCTTTCGTTTTTGCAAAAACAATTTCCCCTCATTCCCCGGGTGGGGGGGGCTAAATTGTGTATGAGTGTTAATCGCCTTTGAGTGTTTTTTGATCTTTGGAACTCTCACCTGATTTTCTTGACTTGCACTTGATTGGTTCTTAGATTACATTAGAATAATCTTGTGTTTGAGAATTCTCTTGCATAGATCACATTTTCATAATTAGAATTCTCATTTTCAGAACATGAATGAAAAATGTGCATAGATTACATTTGCATACTTTTCATGTGAATTGTGCATAGATTACAATTGCATAGTTTACATTCTGAAAAATCAATTGTAGATTTAGATCAGTTTCTTTGATTTGAATTTAGATGTTTTTATGCTTGTTTTAAAAACACAAAAATATAAAAATTGTTTTGGGATTGATTTGCATTAGTTTTTCTTGATGAAATTAGTGCATTAGAGAATTTGTTATATTTTCTCTTAGTGATCAATTTTTGCATTGTCGGAAGTGAATGGAAACTCTTTCCTTACTTTAGTTAGGATTCATCGAATTGAAAAGATTACATTATCATATTCAATTGCATTCAGTTTTGGTTCGGGTCAAAACATCATTGGTTTCATATCCATTTACCATTTTGAGTAATAACAACCTAAATAACATAGCGCTTAATTAAAATTCATCTAGTAATTTTTACATTTATAGGGCTCTTATCACCAACATAGCTTAGGCTAGTATCTTTGAGTAGGGAGTAATTAACTCTCCAAGATAACTAAAACAAACAAGTAGACAAATCTTGCGGTAGGAAATAAATCCAATTGTAATTTGTATAATCTGGGAAGCTTCTCTTAAAGAAGTCAATCACAAGGTCATGTCTGAATCTTTGAAACAATCAATTCTGTTTCATTGGGGAAGATAGAAGATTTTGCGCGCATTACAAATGGTAAACCTCGGATTAACCATTGTCGAGGAGCCTGGGGTCACTTGTCAGTAAACCTCGGATTGACCATGTCGAGGAACCTTCAAGGGGATTGAGCTTTGTTACTCTGCCCTTACGCGTGGGATCGGATCGTAGACTGTTCCCCCAGTTATATTTGTTACTGTTGGTAACCTTAGTGTCCATAGACTTAATATTATTTCCTAAGGTGACGGTGAAGGAAAGATCTCACTGTACCTGGAGCAGACGTCGACTAGACTCACTTGGACACTCTGGGGGGTTCTCTTCACTCGAGATGGTTTTGTGAAAAAACTTGTGCTAGTCTGTTTCATTAAGCAGGTTGTCGGGGTAACTATTCCAACCACCCTTTCTGTATTAAATTCTACGATGTTGGATTTCATCACCAACTAGTGTTTTTAGTACAGGAAGTTACTGTTTGTGTGTGGTTTGACTCCTAGATTTGATAGCGCGTGTTAATTTGTTTGTTTTTACTTTTAGAGACCATAGGTGTGAATTGTGAATTTTAATTGTTAGGTGTGAATTTTGAATTGTTAATTTTAGTTTTAAATTATTAATAAAATTCTTGAAATTTCCAAATATTCATGAAAAGCATAGGAGTTACCAACCAGAGACCTCTTAAAGTTCTACAATATGCACAAATCTTGTTCTCATATATAACTGTTTTCATTCCACTGGTTACAATGATTGCAATGATTATTTTAACCCATTGTACGATGCTCCAATTGTTCCACCTCCAATGGATGCTTCACCTCAGCAGGTTACCATCTCGACATCACCAACCTTAGTGACAATTTATATACTTCTAATATTTCTTCCTCCATTTTCTTCTGCACTCTTAACTTAGTAAATCTTAAGCTAGTAACTTGAGGTGGCGAAGAAGAAAGGGAAGAAGAAGAAGAAACAAGATAAGAAAGAAGTCAACCAACCAACCATGGTTGTAAGTGTTAGTAGTGTTGAGGAAACCTCCAACATGCATCGTAAACCCAAATTCCCTTGCAAGCTTTGTAAGGGTGACCACTTCCTTATCAATTGTCCTGGTATTCCTAAGGTCTTGGAAGTATGGTCAGAAAAATCCCATCAACTTTCTATTGATCCATCAACCAGTGATAGTCAGGTTCCTGGGAAAAAGGGTAAAGTTAGGTTTCCTTGTAGGTTATGCAAAGGGAGTCATCAAACTCACATTTTCCCTCAGATGGATGAAGCCTCAAAATTGTTGGAAAACTAGCATTCCCTGGCAGAATTTCCAGTGATTCATCAAATTTCTACAACCTCTGATATTGGCAGCAGATGATTGATCTAATTTCAAGTACGGTCGATCCCACTCTTCCATTGGAGAGTGAAACTCATATCACTCAGGTTGATGATCCATTAGTTGATCAAGTGGTCGATTCGATTTCACATTCGGTCGATCCCATTCTCCCTGTAGAGAATGAACTTCATACCGCTCAGGTTCTTCTTGTTACATCAGATTCTTCTACGCTGGGGGGCATTTCACTTGTTTCTACAGAACCCCCTCCAAGTACCGAGGTCTTTTCCTTTGATTGGAATAGACTGACAGAACCTTGTCTTCCTTCCTCTACCCCTTTCCAAATCATTGTGAAGTTTGGTGGTAGGGACATACACCGCACACAGGTAGATGAAGGTGCTTCTGTTGGTATTTTATCCTCAACTTCTTGGAAAGCTTTGGGTTCTCCTCAGCTTGTGCCTATTACGCAGAATCTGAAAGCTTTTAACAGAACCATTAGTGAACCTTTAGGGATCCTTCCTAATTTTTCTATTACTTTGGAAGGTAAAACTGTCTGTATTGATCTTATGGTAGTTTGAGGTCCCTTGGATTTCAATTTACTCCTTGGGCGAGACTATGTTTATGCAATGAAAGTTGTCGTATTGACACTTTTTCGCGTGATGTCTTTCCCTCACAATGGTAATATTGTGACTGTAGACCAGCTTTCATTCCCTATTCTTGTTTCGACTACCAATAATATGACACCCCTAAATGTTCCTGTTTCTAAAGTGGTATCTACCCCGCCATGGGTTAATTATGTGGCAACTAGTCCCATGTTTTCAGTTACTGAGGGAAGCGAGCCTCTCACTGTTTGCTCAACTTCCTATGACTTAGATCCAATAATTGACATGGAAAACTCTATGGGATTATTTGAACGTGATGTTATTATCCCTTTTGAGTCCCTTGACATGTGTTCCTTCCAAAGAACTATTCTTCCTTCTGATGAAGACCTTTTGGAAGCGATGATCAAGGTGTGTCCATTGACATGTGTTTCTTCCAGTTGGAAGCCATGATAAGTGAGTCTGAGGATAGTTTCTTTTCCTGTGTCAACCTCGTTAAAAAATAAATCAGTGGCTGCCGAGGATAGTTCATTTTACTGTGTCAACCTAATTAAAAAATGAATCAGTGAGTTTGAGGATAGTTCCTGTTACTGTGTCAACCTCTTTAAAAAATGAATCAATGGGTACGAGGATAGTTTAGCTTTCTTGTGTCAACCTCGTTAAGAAATGAATCGATGGGCTGAGTGTAATGCATCTTCTTTGTGTCAACCTCATTAAAAAATGAATCGGTGAATCGAGGAAAGTTCCTTTCTTGTGTCAACCTCGTTAAAAAATGAATCGGTGGCTGCGGGGGCTTCGAGTTCCTTTCTTGTGTCGACCTCATTAAAAGCAAGATCGGTCGAGGTGAGAAAGTTCCTTTTGCGTAATCGGCCTCGTTAAAAAATGAAACATGTAGATGAGGAGAGGTCCTTTTATTGTGTCAACCTCGTTAAAAAATGAAACAGTGAGGGTGAGGAAAGTTCCTTTTACTGTGTCAACCTCGTTAAAAAATGAATCAGTTAGTCGCGAGCATAGTTCCTTTTATTAATCGAAACTTGTTTAAAATGAAACAGCTTCCATGATCTTAACAGTTCTTTTCCTGTGTCAACCTCATTAAAAAATGAATCAGTAGGTAGATTGTAGAGAGTAGATTAATAGATTATAAATAAGTAGTTTTTGAGGATGATTCCTATTATTGAGTCAACCTCGTAAAAAAAATGAATCAGTGGATCAAGAGGACAATTCTTTTCCTGTGTCAACCTCATTAAAAAATGAATCTGTAGGTTATATAAGTAGATTGTAGAAAGTAGATACGAGGATAATCTCTTTTACGGTGTCAACCTCGTTAAAAAAATGAAACATGTAGATGAGGAAAGTTCCTTTTACTGTGTCAACCTCATTAAAAAATGAAACACGTTGCCATGAGCATAGTTCTTTTCCTGTGTCAAGCTCGTTAAAAAATGAAACAAATCCTCCCCTAATTGAGTCGAGTCTTTGAATAGACCTCGTAAATGTTAAGTCATATATTTAGGTTAGTTTTTAGGTCGGGTATTTCATATGATCTCGTAAATGAACCTTCATTCCATCCAGCTATTAATTACCAGCAGTGTACTTAGTTGAATGAAATGAAGCTGGGGGGGCATGCACTCTAGCAGTTATGCTTAGGGGGCATCAAGCACAATTTTCTCTCTGTTTCAAGCTTGTGTAAAAATGAAACCACTCTGAAGCATAGTTTTTCTCTGTTTCAAGCTTTTGTAAAAATGAAACCTATCTTGAGTCAATTTCGGTTATTTTCGAGACTCGTTAAACTCATGAAAATCCCGAGATTATTTTGCTATCTTTCATTCTTGTAAAACACATGAAAATGCCGAGTTCTTTCCTTCTTTTCCTGCTCGTAAATTAAATTGAAAGTCGGCCATATGAGTACATTTTTATCCCTTTTTCGAACTCGTTAAAACTTACGAAAAAGTGAAAACCATGAGTACATTTTTATCCCTTTTTCGAACTCGTTAAAACTTACTGAAAAAGCGAAACTTTTGAGTTCTCTTTTAAGCCCTTTTCAGACTCTCTAAACATGAAAAGATTGCCGAGTACTTGATTATTCGAACTCGTTAAAGTAAATGAATGATCGTCCTTTCAGTATAAGTTTACCCCTTTTACGGACTGAAATGGACTATTTACGAAAAAGGTATACGTTGACTAATTACGGTCAATAGAGTTCTCTCCCGCATTATTTTATCCTTTTTCGAGCTCGAGAGACTAAATTTACGAAAAAGTACACCCATGGAGTTTTCTTAAGTTTTTTCTTCTGACTCCCTAAAATTGAAAAACACCGAGTTTCTCCTATACTGGACTCGTTAAAATTTAACAGTAAAGGACCTGTTCAATTTTAAACTGGAACGAACCACTCCTTCTTAGGGTTCAATCTTAAACTAAGTTGGACTCATCTGAAGGATGAGCTTATAAACAAGCAAATGTTATCCTCCTCAAGCTTGTCAAAAATAAAGAGGTACTTGCCAGAAATGGTGGGGGAAAAGAGAGAAAAACGAACCTGTTTTTTATATTTTGATTATTTAGAAAATCGTTAACCACTCTTGAACACGACACTTTTGTCCACCTGGGTTGGGAAATCCTTTACCTAACAGTTAATCAAACCACATTGAAAGTCTTCAACCGGTTTCTGGGTATTATCTTTGGGTCAATTTTCACCAAGCCATCTGCAGTGTCGTTATGTGTTCAAGAGGACAGTTCAAACAAACCATTCATTTGCAAAATATTTGTCTTCCATTTTGACCATCCCTGAGTCAGTCCTTGCCAATATATTTTCAAAACTTGATATATGTTTTCGTGTTGTGGGCTTGCCTACGACGGATCACTTTCTATCGACGACAGCTCATTATCTAGGAAGTTGATCCAGAAATCGTCAGTACCTTGAAATATGCATGCCTTAATGGCAAGTTTCTCGCCTTCGATGACAGGTTGCATCATTGACCTTCGATCGAATGATTCCGTGATGTGTTCGACTTCAGCTCATTCATTCACATTTCATGGATTGTACTGGGTACTTTGAGAACCATTGACATTACTGGTGGTTTCTCTCACACTTGTTAACAGTTCACATCATTGACTGGTAATCAAGTGGTTTCTACCATGTTCGACTTCAACACATTTAATCGCATGGATAGAATCGTACTGGTTCGAGAAGCGGAAATCAAGACCCTGGATCTAGTTTCCACCATCCAGGATGCGACGAGTTTTATTATTATATTGTAGACTATTCATTACAGATGGCTGTGCCCATGCTGTGTCTACACTATTGATGTAACATTAAAATCATTTTTGTATCAGAACAAGTTTAGATTAGTTTCTAGTTAGTTTTGATCTAAGTATGGGAATGCCTACCTTAGCGATGATATGATTACATATATATATTTTGCATTGAATGTTTTTACAGGTTTCGACTGGGGTGTCCACAGGATGATCCTTGAAATTATAAAGTACTTCACTCTTCATATATGACAGACTTCATCTTCATCTATTTCAGACTTCGCACTTTAGGGGGCAATCTGTTACACTAAAAATTGTCACCTTGACATTCTGCTAACTGTATGAGCTCATTAACACTCATACATGCCTCCTCTACAAGTCTTACAACCTTTACTCCTCATGTCAAGCCCTGAAACTGGAGAAAAAACCCTAAAAAGCTCAAAAACTTTGAGTATGCAGTTAATATGAGACTTACCTGCGTTCCTGGCTAGGGTACACAGGTAATGTGAAGAGGAACTGCGTTCTAGAACACAATTTTCCAGTGTTATGCCTGCGGACTTCCTGTAAAGTCAAAAAAGTGAGAAATCAAAGTGAAAAAGTTGATTTTTGGTCAATTCTGGAAGGTTCTAGATGAGATTTTTTGGGGATGAGTATGCTTTAGTAAGGTGCATGTATCCCACACCTTAAGGAACTAATCCCTTGATGTGAGGAGCCTATCCCTTTGAAGGAGGATTCTATCCTTTTAAAGGTGGAATCCTAACCTCCTCATCTGCTCTATAAAAGGAGGCATTGAGTAGCCTCAAGGGGTTAAGTTAAGAAGATTTTTGAAGTGAAGATTTTTGGGTGAAGTTTTGTTAAGATTTAGACTTCTTTCTGCTGAGATTTTGAGAGGAAAGATCACATACCTCTTTGTGCTCCTGGAGGAAGAGTGAAAGACTTATCAAAGTAGAGGAGATTCCTGCTTCGGACCCTAGGAAGGCCTTTCGAACATTAAGGCTAAGGTTGTAAGGTTCTTCTGTATATTTTAAGATTAATACAATCAAGTTCTGTTTTTCTCAATAAATTGTCGTTCGATTGTTTATTTCGATAAGCTGTTGTTTGATCATTTATTTCATAGATTCCTTGATCACTATGATAGGTATGTTTTATAATTATTTGTTATACAGGTGCTATTGATATTTTCTTGTTTGTGATTGCAGATCAACTAAATATGATACTTTCTTGCGACAAAAAAGCTCTTGTTGCGACGAAGGATTATTGATATGACGGAAGCACAACGACCACAAATAAGCATTTGGATCTAAGGTAGGATCAACACCTTCATAACATTTATTTGTAAAATGAATATATCTAGAAAAAGACAAACTTAGTTGTTCGTTTGTTGCTAGATTGTCTTCTGACACTAGGGAGATCGGTCTTGTCCGCAAGAACGATTTATCCGGCCAACACC